>ML805687.1:223997-292371 GCA_009831015.1 Picea engelmannii
AAGACATTAGAAGAGACCATAAGGAGAGATAAATGCCTATATGGTCAACAGAAAGTAAGGCCAAATTTCCAAAGGGCTTGGGAAGACAATAAGAAATTCAAGGTGGATCAAAGGAAGAAGGGAGCTAAGCCACCATTCTTCAGAAATAATCCACAAGTACAACAAGAACCTAAAGAACCCAGGACGATTGACACAGGGATTCAAGGGCCAAGACAACCACCTATGCAATGTTGGGGTTGTAAAGGGGACCATAGGTTCAGAGATTTTCCTCACAAGGGAGAAAAAGGTAGGGTTGTTCACAATGTACAACGAGCTAAAACAGTGGAGGACATGGGCAGATATGTGCCAAGGATTTATGCAGCCCTGGACAACAATCAAGCAGAGTATCAGTCCCACATGATTGAAGTATAAGGTATGATCAATAACCAAACCCTTTATGTTTTAATTGATTCAGGAGATAGTCATAGTTATATAGACCCTAAGATGGTGGAAAGTTTTCAATTGCCAAGAAGCAAGCATGGGAAATCCTGGTTGGTACAACTGGCTATAGGAGCCAAAAGAAAGGTTAATGAGATGGTTAAGCCATGCCTCATAGACATGAATGGAGTGAACACCAAAGAAGATTTAAACATCTTGCCTTTAGGTTCTTATGACTGTCTAATTGGGATGGATTGGTTGGACCAACATCACAATCTCTTAGACTGTTAAAAAAAAGAATTTACTTGCTTGGATGAGGAAGGGAAACCAAGGAAGGTACAGGGAATCCCCAAGGCAGTAATCATTAGAGAAATTTCAGCATTGCAGTTGAAGAAATGTTACAAAAAAGGATGTCAAATATTTGCGGTGCATTTGGCAGAGACACTTAAAGATAAGGTGCCAAATTTAGAATATTATGCAGTCCTGGAATATTTTGAGGATGTTTTCAAGGAGGTACCCAAATTACCCCCAAGGAGAGAGAATGATTTCTCTATAAATTTGATGCCTGGAGTAGTGCCAATATCAAAGACTCCATACAAAATGAGTACACCAGAGTTGAAGGAGTTGCAAATGCTGCTGGAAGAACTTTTGAAGAAGGGGTGTATACGCCCAAGCGTGTCACCTTGGGGTGCCCCAGTCCTATTTGTGAGAAATAAAGATGGAACACTAAGGTTGTGCATTGACTTTAGACAGTTGAATAAAGTGACTATTAAGAACAAGTATCCTCTACCAAGGATTGATGACATCTTTGATCAATTGAAGGATGCAAATATATTTTCAAAGATAGATCTCGGATCAGGATACCATTAAGTAAGAATTAAAGAATAAGATATTAGCAAGACCTCCTTCAGGACAAGGTATGGTCATTATGAGTTTACAGTGGTACCATTTGGGTTGTCAAATGCACTAGCTATTTTCATGTGCTTAATGAATTATGTTTTCTGAGAGTATTTGGACAAGTTTGTCATTGTATTTTTGGATGACATTCTTGTATATTCCAAGTCAGAGGAAGAGAACGAACATCATTTGAGGATGGTGTTGCAAGTATTAAGGGAATGCCAGTTATATGCCAAATTGAGAAAGTTCTCATTTGATTAGAAACATATTTATTATTTAGGGCATATCATTTTAAAGGATGGGATAACAGTGGATCCTGAGAAGATAGAGTCCATTAGAGAATGGTCAGCACCGAAGAATGTGACAGAGGTGAGATCACTCATGGGTCTTCCAGGATACTACAAAATATTTATTGAAGGATTCTCAAAGATTTCACACCCAATCACTTCTTTGCAAAGAAAGGGAGTGAGTTTCAGTGGACATTGGATTGTGAGAAAAGTTTCCAACACTTGAAACAATTATTCACAAGTGCTCCAATATTAAGGATCGCAGACCCAGAAGAAGACTTCATCGTATGCACCGATGCATGTAGTGAAGGACTTGGTGGAGTCCTCAGTCAAAATGGGTGTGTCATATGTTATGAATGAAGGAAGTTGAAGGATCATGAAAGAAACTATTCCAATCATGATTTGGAGTTGGTATCCATAGTGCATGCCTTGAGGAAATGGAGACATTACCTCATGGGAAAGAGGTTTGAGCTAACATACCACAATGGTCTGAAATATTTATTTGATCAACCAAATATAAATACTAGACAAAGAAGATGGTAGAATTTCTAAGAGAATATAACTTTGATATAAATAATATCAAGGAAAAAGAGAATAAAGTGGTTGATGAACTCAGCAGGAAGGTGCATGAGTTACATGCTACAACCATTAGCATGTACCAAACTGATGTTAAAAGAAAAATTCTAGAGGCTGCAAATGCAGATATGTAATACAAAGAATTGGTAGCAATGTTACAATAGGGTAAGATGCTTCAGAAGGTGGATGATTATAAGTTAGGAATAGATGGAATACTATTGCACCAGAACAAGAATTTTGTTCCAAATGTCCAGGACCTAAAACGTATGATTCTGCATGAAATGCATAATGTTCCTTATGAAGGACACCCTGGATATCATAAAACCATGGCAGTGATCAAGAGCCATTAATTTTGTCCAGGTATGAAGAAATAGATCACCGAGTACATCGCCAAATGTATGGAATGCTAGAAAGTGAAAGCTGAGAATAGGCACCCAGCGAGGTTGCTGCAACCTTTAACCATTCTTGAGTGGAAGTGGGAAATGGTGACAATGGATTTTATTACAGGATTGCCTAGAACATGCAAGTTGCATGATTCAATCATGGTGGTGGTGGAAAAGCTCACGAAAGCTGCCCATTTTATTCCACTGGAAACTACACACAAGGCAGAAAAGGTTGTTGTTATTTTCATGAAGGAAGTAGCATGATTGCACGAAATTCCTAAAACAATTGTATCCGACAGAGACCCGAAATTCACCTCAAATTTCTAGAAAGGGTTGTTCAAAGGATTCAGAATGAATATGAACTTAAGTACAACTTATCATCCTGATTCTGATGGACAGACAGAAAGGGTGAACAGGGTGATAGAAGATATACTGAGAATGTACGTGATGGACAAACCATCGAAATGGGAAGACTACCTACACTTGGTAGAATTCACATACAACAATGGGTATCAGGCATCATTGAAGATGAGCCCATTTGACGCACTTTACAAAAGAAAGTGCAATACTCTAGTAAGTTGGGATAATCCAACTGATAGGATAGTAGTTGGGCTAGAGTTGCGCAGGGAAATGGTGGACCAGATGAAAAAAATTAAGAAGAATTTAAAAGTTGCCCAAGACAGACAGAAAAGTTATGTCGATAAGAACAAAAAAAATAGAGAATTCAAAGTGGGTGATCATGTTTTCCTGAAAGTGAAATCTAACAGGAGTTCCCTGAAGTTGGGAAGCTGCACCAAGTTGGAAGCTAGATTTTGTGGGCCTTTTGAAATCCTAGAGAGGATTGGTCCAGTTGCTTATATGATTGCATTGCCTGCATCTATGTATGTTCATAATTTATTCCATGTATCATTGCTAAATAAATATATACCTGATTATAATCATGTTATTGATTGGAATGTGATTCAGGTGCAACAAGAAGGCGTTTTTCAAGTGCATCTGGTGCGCATTCTGGATCGAAAATTCAAACAGCTTTGGAACCGATCCATAGGGCTTGTAAAGGTTCAATGGACCTAGTACGGTCCTAAGAATGCTACTTGGGAACTTGAATATGCAATGCGGGCAGAATACCCGCATCTTTTTGAATATTTTTGAAAATTCTATTATATATGGGCATATGATGCATTAAGGACAATGCATAAATAAGGGGAGGGGATTGTAATATCCCTCGGCCGAACCCAATTGTAAATATAATATCATTTTACTTAAGCTGGTGAGTTGTTTCGACCGCATTTGGTAATGCACGTCATGTGGCATAGTGCGCGCATGAACTGCATTGTTAAATGATGTAATATGTACATTCTAGGATACCGCACGCAGTAACTAAGGTGTGCGCAGTATAGAGGACAACAAGCCTCATGTATATGATATGTGTTATAGGCTGGTGAGTCGATTATTATAAGTTGGGATGCTTATGTGTTTGTATTAGGTCGGAACGCCTAGATGTCAAAGGCCAATGCGCCTAATTTGTACATGACTCATGATTAATATAAAATACATTGTTTTGTACAGACCGGCCATGATAAAAGAGATGGGGGAATGAACTTCATCAGTTAGGGAAAGGGAGGGACAAAAGTAAAGGGAATATTATATTAATAGTTCCTAAAAACATAAAGTATGGATAATTATTTTATCCTAAGTTCTAAAGTTGGGGACAAGTGGACCAAAGTAACTTCCGATATGACAAGTGTCAAGTTGGGGACATGCATTCATATCATGGGGGAACTTAGCTCATTTCGGAGGGACTTCTCGCAGATACCTTACCAGTAGCCCGATGATCATTATTCACAAAATGAATTCCATGAAGAGTTCACAGTGATTCTCCTACACACTCAGTTATCCAGTCAATGATTCCATGACCATTTCACTCATGCATTCTACTATCCTTGGGACAGCCATTTCACCATTCTGAAGCCTATTTCCATAGCCCTTTTGGTTGGCGTGCCTGGTTAGCTTGGAGAAAGATTGAAGAAGTGGGTTGTCATCCCCATGAGCAATTCTCTGAGCGCGATCATTGTTGGGGATTGATTCCTGAAGGTGATAGACTGCAGCTACAACGCTCTGAGACTTTGGTCCGGCCTGTTGCAGAATCCCTAGAAGGGAAGTGGGGCAGCCAAGGGACTATTGAGCAGAGAAGGGGCACACTTCCTTGGGTGGGACATGCATGTGGGGAATGAGAGGCTGTAGGTTCTTAGTTTAGTGAGCACCTGAGACAAAGTCTCTCCTGTTGTCCATGAGCCTTAGCCTAGATAGGAACCCTTTACCCTGGGTGGAGTTCAGTCCCAACTCGGGGGTGACTCACTGTTGAGAGTGATGAATAGTGTAGTCTATGTCTAGGAGGTTCGTGGATGGTCTGTACACAGTTGGTGACAATATTTCCAAGATAAGTACCAGTTGTATGATAAAAGGGATATGTTGCTTGTTATTTACATGCCTATGTTAGGGTTTATAATATATGTGATTATAATTTCCTATATGTTTATGGGTAATTCTCTGTAAATGTTACATATCTGTAGTTACTTTTATTTCAGTATAAAAGTTGTATGTTACAGAAAGTAATTGTTTGCTTATGTTTATATGTAAAGCTTTCATGAGTGTGCTATATGTATATGTCTTAGTTGCATGCGGTTTAAATAGTAAATTTATGTGGCATTGCTCAGTTGACTACTGGGTATGCTATTGTATGTTCCACAGTATGGGAACAAAAGTGTTCCCTAGAGTAGCATGGCCAGACTTGAAGGTTGGGAATGTTACTCGGTGGTGTTAGAGCATGAGTGGTTTCTCTGGAGTGGCGTACCCGGACCTGAGGGTGGTCGGGGGATCGTTACAGAATGGTATCAGAGCATGAGTGGTTTCTCTGGAGTGGCATACCCCGACCTGAGGTTGGTCGTGGGACCATTACATGTATAGTCTGTACAATCTCAAAATACATCCCATGTGTCAAAATTTGTGCAGTATAGGACTCTGTGCCTTGGGATGCATGCCCATGGAATCTGTGCAATCTTAGGATTCATGCCAGTATATAGTCATAGCCTCCAATCCTCTTGTCCATATTTTATGCAACTTATTAATAATTTGGAGGGAATCTCATGAAATAAGGGGTCATTGGTTTAGTGGTCAGAACCACCCGCAATTATATTGAAGGTTTCGAGTTCAATTCTCGTGCATGGTATATATGGTGGTTAGTTGTTAAAGTTTTTAATATATAGTATTATATTATATATATTATATAATAGCTATTATATACTATATATAATATTCTGTTAAACGTCTCGTGGACCAGGGGTTGGGGGATATCCCTTGGCCCCTTTCTTCCCCCATATGAAACCTTATATTAAAATAAATATAATAATTTCCACATGAGGGTTAATACCCATCGAATAACATATTGGTTGTGGGTGATTTGTTAAGACTTGGAGTGTTATGGAGGTCATGTGGTTGATCCTTGTGGACTCCATAATAATTTTATATAACATAAACCATATAGGCCAATGGGAATCTACCATGTGGCAACTTCTCATTGTTTAACTAATGTCATGTGTCAAATATTGATTGAACCAGTTGGATGCCAACTCAACCTTCCAACTCATCTATTGTTTGGGTGTGCCACAACACTTATTTTTGTACAAACATGTTCCATGTGTCACTACTGATGTCAGCCTTAACCATGCTAACATCATCATTTCCTTTGACCTTTGATTTTTTGTCTATTTTTATCCTAAAATTTGAATGCTCATAACTTTTTCATATGAGATTTTTTTGACGTGCCATTTGTGCCATTGGAGATATGACGAAGATATCTATGCATTAGTTCTATGTTCAAGAAGATTTGAGACAGTAAAATTTTCAACATTTGTGAATCCCCTGGGACCTTTTTGAGCATTCTAGATCCTCCCGGACCTCTGTGAGAATTCCTTAGATCCTTCTGGATCAAACATTCCCACTGAAGAACTTTTGTAGCTCCAAAATTATAGATATTTAACAACTTACTCATGATAAATCTAACTCACTCTTCCATCTTATTGAAATGCTCTGATCAGTAACTAAGTGATGATGCTTCTTCACTCTTCCATCTTGTTGATTCTTTTGGAAATAAGTATTCAATTTGGGTCTTCGATCTCAGGTACAAGTAAAGTGTACTTGTGTATGCTTCTCTAGAGTATAGCTCTTACTCTAGCCTCTGGCACTGTAGATAATGATATATATAGCTCCATTTCTAGATTATAGATTCCATGGAAACACAAGTCTTATTCACTGAATCATTGTTATACATGTATCTTGTATTTCAACATACACTCCCATCTTATTCTACTAAAGATATTCCATCTCAGCCAATATGAAACCAAGTTGAATTTTGATCTATGTATTTTCCATTTGGACTATCATTTATTATACTATTGATGTATCTGTAGAAGTACTTGAATGATACTTTGTTCATTGTCGCTCCTCCCTTGGGAAGAAAAGTCTTCTTGTACTGTTATCATATGTACCTAAATTTATTTCTTATGTTCAAGTTATACATCATACAAACATGACATAGTATTAAATATGGTTATAGTATCCACCTGTATGTGCCTCTTTAAAAGATGATTATTTCTCCTTTACCAACTTGTAGAAAATTTTGCATTTCTTTGATGCTCTTTCTGCTTCTGATCTACATGTTCCAACTGCTTGCATTCTTTTGTTCCTTCACCTTCAGTTCTTAATAATCAAGAATGTTGATGAAGACAATTTGATCCATATGTATCCCCTTATTTGATTATGAGACAATACATTTGTCCATATTTTTGTCTTAAGTCCTTAGAAATATTCATAATGAGATTCCTCTGATTGTTAAACAATATGTATAGGAAGCTATCTATAAATATATAACGAATTTAATATAACTCTATAACAAAGTGTAAAGGTGGATATCTAGAAAACTCTAATGATATTATTCTCACTCTTTACAACATATAAGGTGGCAATATAGAAACTATATTTACAAAATTCCTCTCACCCATACAAGGTGGCAATATAGAAATTTATAGAGTTCCTCTCACTCTTATAATTTATAATGAGTGGCTTACAATCCTTCTAATAGAAGTCATGAGATTTATACATATGCATATTATATTTACAAATATACATATTTACAAAATTTTGAGATGGTTAACATATGGACTCATTGTCCTCAGTGTACTAGGAGGAGTCTCATAGCTTTTGAACTCTAAAAATACCTTTGACGCTGATGCAAAATATGACATTGAATCTAATGCGGAATCTTATGTTGAGTCCAAGTAACCACTGGACCAAACTATCGTTCTTACCAATAACCTGTATAACCTCTCCTTGTGAATACCAAGCACTATAGCTGTGTTTGGAGTAGCTTCCTTTGAATACACAAGTACTCACCTTTTCTCAAATGTAACTACATATCCATCATATTCAAATGATGCAAGTGAGACCAGGTTTACTTTTAGGTATGGGACATACAACATATTTTTTATTCCTCGAAATCCTCCTGACTCAAGATGTAATCTTGAATATCCATACCCCTTTATTGCTTGTATGGTGTTGGTTCTAGATCCAAGAAAGAAATATGTGTCATATTCTGGGAAATTCAAAAATATTGATCTCATCCCGGTCATGTGGAAAGATGAGCCACTATCCACGAACCATTATTTGATGTCTTCATAAATCACTTTTCCAAGACCAACCATCAAGAAGTATTCTTTCCCAAGCCTTTCAGTAAGACCATTGAATTCATATGGAGTTGTGTTGGCAGCCACACATGATTTTTTATATTTAACATGATCGAAAGACATCACATTTTTCTATAGCTGCCATCACCTCGAAACTATGAAAGCTTTTCTGAGTTTTAAAATCACTATTGGGTTAAAGCCTGCCTTATTAATTTTTATTGTTCCAATTTTCGATTGTTTTATGTTTAATTCATGACTGTAAGCATGAATTAAACATAAAACTTAGCTTGGTATTATAATTTTTGTGCCTTAGAAACATCTTTTTAAAGGTCACCCATATTTAATTGAAATCCAAATCTAATAGTTGAGTGATCTATTTTCGATGTTTTGGTTTTAATATGGTTGTTATATGGTTTGATAGTTTATTTTTGATTTGTTTTGATTCATGAAGAGCCTTTGATATTTTTGATAGTCCTCTCATGAATTAAATGGTCATATCAACATTCATAATAATGAGTATAGACCTGTTGTACTAGAGTACTCACCTTACCTTGCTGGCTTAACATATTAATGAACCGATTCATTATATTCATATGGTTTGGTGCTATGTAGTTTCGACATTCATTGCGATATATGGTAAGGGATAGAATGAATCCATTGGTGTCCATTCTCACTATCTGAGTTATGACCACCCACATGCTCTGTTCTTTTCATGTTTCCACTCTTTTTTTAGACCTACTTTTGTTTCTCATGCGATTCGAACCTAAAACCATTTTGGGTAATCCCTATTTCATTTTGGTTATAGTAGTCATGGCACCCGTCCTTCGCATAGAGATGAATGGATGCCAGGCCCTACTTTCCCATGATGATGCAATTGAATACTTAAAGAATCATGGCTGGGATATTTTCCTTAAGAAATTTGAGGGTTATAATCTTCAGATGGAAAAATCATTCGCACAAACCTTTGATGGTTTAAGAGATAAAATTGGAGACACACAGTTAGAGTTGACCGAGGAATTCATGAGAAGTGAAATAGGGCTCCCCTCAAAGGGAGAGAAATGGTTCAAAAATGCCCGAATAGAATAAGTCCCATGGAATCTGTTCATGACATCCCAAAAAAACAACTGTTGTGTAAAAGGTATTCCTATCTCCTTGTTGAAGCCTAGATGGCATAGTTTGTTGTTAATTCTGAAACAATTTGTTACTTGCGAGGGTCGATACAGACTGGTGTTTCTTTACCATGTCTATCTTCTCATGAATTTCATAGGTTTGGATTTAGATATGCCATTTTACTTATTGATGAGTCTTTATAATATGTCCAAGTGTTGCAAGTGACAAGGTGTCAATTCAAGCTTGTTCCATCATGGGTTGGTTAAAATCTTGTTGATGAATCATTTGTCAACCATAAGTGACAGTTGGGATATCTTTTTAGTGAGGAATGGTTTAACCTAGACTGATCCTACAACAAACCCTCTTTTAACAGTAAACCCTAACTTAGAAAATCCATTGTTCGAAGACCAGTTTGGTAATTTGATTAATGGACTAGAGTTTACTGATAAAAGCCCTCTAGTCAAAGGATTGTCGTGTAAGCTTTCACCTATAAGATTTCCTGAGCAACAGACTGATGAATTGAATGGAAATGATTCTCTTGTGCATGTGGATGATGTTATCTTGAACGTTAATGTTAAGTCAGATGCCAAGAAACTTTGTAAAGGATAAAAACCACAATGCACAGATTTGAATTTCAAGGGTAAGAATATCAGTTGCCTAATATGTAGACAACTAAGGAACCGAAAGGATCCTCATCTAAGATCGATCAATTTGATTGAGATCGATGAGGGTTCAGCTCCTGAGATAGAGTATTTTCTATCTCGGGAAGATCTAGAAATTTAGGGTTCAAGGAAGGAGGTTATCATTCATACTAAACCTTATGATTTTGTGGAAAATTTACCACCATGCCTTAAAGGTAAAGAAGATTTCTCGGGTATCGGGAAATATTTGAAGAAAACATCAGGTAAGGCTGAAGCACCCTTGGTTGATTGTGTCCTTCATTGACCTTCCATATCGCTTGTACACTGTGATGAATGTTTCAAATGGGTTGAGTTGTACTATACCAACATTCCTATCCTACAAGCCTGAATTAAAACTCTCATTTCTCAGAACGATCTGTTGAAGCAAGAAAACCTTGATCTCAAGGCACAGGCAGAGAGGAATACTAAACCAAGAGATCTGGAAACATATTCATTAAGAATGCGACCAGTGTCAAGGCAATAATAAACAGTGAACTAGGCGACCCCTCTTTAGTTAAATTTTGATGTTAAAACAATTTTATCTTCCTTTCATTTTATTTTTGTTATCTGATTCGAAGTAAGTCAATTTGAAGTTTGATTTCATTTACTAAAATTAAGACTGGCTATAGAATCTTCGATTCTGTAGCCAAGTCTCTTTTAAATATAAATTAGTTATTAGTAATTGTTTTTCTAATTCATTAAATTTGTTTTTCTTTTTTTTCAGGAAATGGGAGATTCTGCTCTTGATTATTGGGAGGAAATATTTTCAATCATACGCAAGTGATTAGTAGTTTCTCTTTATTCATGTTTTATAGAAACGTTGATTTAATTTTTGAATAAACCAACTCTGTTATGGGTGGTTTCCAATCCACTATTTTTGTAATATTACTTGATTTTGAGAGATTCAACTCTATCCTGTCAGATATGAGTATGTGGATCCCAGGTTACTTTAAATACTGTTCACCTTGTTAGTGAAAGACATCTTTGCTTGGAACAGATTATGGATATGTAATTCTCAGAACTAAATGGAAAAGTTGTTCACCTTTTGACTTTAGACCAGCATGACACTGTTCCATTTATGTTTTTCCTCTTATGTTTTGGAATATTAATATGTTACACAACTTTAGCCTCGATAGCATATAATGTTCCATTTTATTCAGCGCTTTAAAGTTTGTCTATAATTTGTTGTTTCATATATTATATATGTGATCGTTATTTCACTTTAATATCAATTATTTGTGCATGATGTTGAAATGATATATCATAAGAATTCTTCACATTAAAATTTCTTTTACTGCGAACATTCATCATTACAAGGTCATTAGATATATATGTTTATTCTTCTTTTCTTATATCCTTGCTCCCAAAACACTTTGAGTTTACTCAGGATATGTTAGCATAAGCCTGTTTCAGGTTTCTCTCACAGGCAAGAAAACTAGATGTTTGGATTGCACAAGGACGTAGACACGGTATAAGGATAATCTCAGGTTAGTTGTATGCACATTTAATTTATGTTATTAGTTTATTTGTTAATGAAATGAGGCAGTTTAAATTGGTTGTGACTCTTATTCTATTCTTGTTTCAGACTATATTTTATTAGTATCTTTGGAGTTCTTATATTTTAGATTATTAAACAAAAAGGATAAAAAAATGTTCTTTGTTTATATAGCTCATTATCAATTGTAAAAACAATGATTTCGCAAGACATCCACTAAAACTTGCAAATTGCAAATATTTTGTTCATAATCACAAGTTTTTATTTATGATTTCGTTTAGTATATATAAATAATTAGATTCATGTACATAGTATCGTAGTTATAGATTTAGGATAGTTTATTTTCTTTCATTATTTTAGGACCTTAGTTGGCTAATAGAGCCATTAAACCCGTCAGGATAGATCACACCAAACAACTTGGGTTAATTAGACAACCCTACTCCTGATCTATACTTCCAATTGACGGTGTGTCACTTACGCCTATCAACAAATGGTGCTAGAAGGAGGGCCTGAATTCAATTGATGGCACGTGGAGGTCACAAGACTCCTCCCCCACACACTCGCTCCCCTATTGTAACGCGTAGTCACTCAGAAACACAACGTTACACTTGAAACAAAAACTACCTCAAACGATAACCCTGAGATTCCCATTGAACCAGTCACACCAATTACTCAAGTGGTCGACGTCCAAGAAATTGTTTGTCAATCACTCATAAGAACACACAGTGCCTTAGCTCATATCAGACAATCTATTAGGCCACTTAATCAACCACTTAATCAACCCCTAGATTTCTTGGATATCCGAGAACAATTTCAAGGCACTATTCTACCTCACAACCTTTTAGGTGACAAAACTATCAATATTATCGAAACACCTATCCTCGGAGCAGGAGAATTTGGTATCCCACCTTCCCTGCCTGGTTCATCTCCATCCTCTTCAGGAGGAGAATGTTCAGACGAAGGCAGATCTTCATTTGAACCATCTCATCCTTCAACACCACCAACTCCCATGGAAAATCAAAATAGTCCTGCCAGACTGTGGCTCGATCAAGATGTCGTGGATGTACCTGGACCGCAACACCCATTACCAAAACATACGGAGAAATGGTTACCTAAATTTGATCCAGATTCTAAACAATCCATTGAGGGTCACATAATTTTTTTTATGTTGGCCATTAGACTCCGAAATGTTGAGCATGAGGATGTAGTATGCTGAATGTTTTCTTATACTTTTGAGGGCAATGCCTCCACATGGTATTTTTCCTAGCAGCCCCAAACCATTGTCTCTTGGGACAAGTTTGAAACCGGTTTCTTGGAAAATTTCGGAGATGATAAATCTCCTGAAGTTTTGGTTATGGAGCTCTCCAGTCTAAAAATGAATCTTAAGGGAAACATGATATATTTTAAACAAATATTTCTTACTTTAAAGAATAAAATCCCTATAGATTCAATGCCTGCGGAAAGTCTGATTGTTGCATATTACGCTAAAGCCTTGCACAATAATATCGCCATATGGGTCAAAAGGTCTAAAAAGAACACCTTGTTAGGAGCCTTTGAAGAGGCAAGTCAAATTTAAAAGGATATATTAAGCTTAAAATACAATCTTAGAAGTGATTATGAAACAACTTCATCTAATAAGAAAGTAGAAATCCTTACTAGACCGACTCAATTTAAAAACCAACAAGAAAATTTAGACTTAGAAAGATTTCAAAAAGCATTCCAAAAACTGTCCAATTAGGTCGTTGACTTGAAGAGATCAGCCGAGGAGGCATCAAAAAGCAATGTAAGTTTTAAACCTCCTTTCAAAAAACCTTTTCCTCCCAACTGGCCAAACCCAACCACTGAAGGTCTAAATTTCGAAAGTTTACAACATGCTTTGCAAACCATCTTAGAAGCACATGATAATTTTGTCTCTGCCCCTCCCGAAAATTCTAAATATGTAGTTGAGGAAGAAGAACCGGAAGAAGAGGAATCATCTCCCAATATCTTCGGTCACTTCTCAGATAGTATCTTCCAAGCAAATTTCAAAATTTTTCACCCCTACAACAGAAGAAGAAAAACGCAAAACAAAGCCTCTTCTGAAGTCGGTAAAAATGTGTTTCCAAAACAGTCAAAATAAGCTGAAATTAAACAAAGCTTAGTAGCTCTAGTTTAAGAATACAATTTAATTGAATATCTAAAAAAATTGAGAGCTAATATTTATGTTTTCGAGGTGCTGAAATTTCCTCTTATTTTGTAGAAAATGCTTCAAAATATCGCTAAAAACAGTAAAAGCAACGATCCTAGCAACAAGAAATCAACAGAAATTGGCTCAAATACAAACAAAGAAATCCCAACTAAAACGACATCTAAAGTTCCAGATAAAAATGATTTAGTAGGAAAAACTATAGGAAATGTAGATAAAATTGTTTCAAGGACAACAACTAAAAATCAACAAAAATTTGTTGTTAACACTCAGAAAAATGTCCCACCCTTTTTGTTAACCTTTGAAATTTTTAATAGGAATGTACATAATTGCATGGTCGATTCCAGTGCATCGTCAAACGTGATGCCTATATCTGTTTGTTAAAAAATTAATGCATAATTTGAACCTTCTGATCTCAAAATCATTCAGCTAGATCGGACAAACTTTAAGGTAATTGGTGAACTTAAGAATGTTCTAATTAGATTATCATCCAATCCTAAGGTTCATCAAATAATTGAAATTATCATTGTTGATATCTCTGAAGTTTACGGTCAGGGATTGGTCAGAACAACTGCATGGTTACCTTGCCACATATTGGTCTCATTTGTGGCTACCTGAAAATGGACAGCCCAACAAAATCAAGATAAATAGAGAATGCTATCTTAAACATACCATGATGGATCTAAATGATGTAAATGAACCTTTTATTTCATCTGATAATTCATTTGAAATGCAGGGAAGGAATACCTTCTTTGGTAATTTCATGACCGAAATTTCTCCTATTGTTGATCCTGGGCAACAATCGGAAGTTAGGGCCTATACTCAGACATCATCTTTTCCAAGTATGTCAAGTATTGCTAACGAAAACCAAATCTGTTCATTGTACTTTGATGGATCCAAATCCAAAGAAGGAGTAGGCATTGGTTGTGTGCTCGTCGATCCTGTAGGTAATAAGACTTTTATTGCTTGCCAACTAGATTTTGAGTGCACTAATAACACCCCCGAGTACGAAACACTTATACAAGGACTTAGGAAATATTTGGATATGGACGTATGAAATTTGATGGTATTTAGTGATTCAGAAATTGTGGTTAGGTAGGTACGAAATGTCATACATTGCTTATCACCACATCTGAAAAGCTACCAAACAGAGGTATGGAGTTTGATGCAAACATTTTCATCATTTAAGATAAATTCCATTCCTAGATTGAGTAATTCAGAGGTTGATTTATTGGCCAATGTTGTTTCTAAACTATTTCCCGCTAAAGGTATTTCCACTAATGATTTTTCAATTGAATTATTGTTCAGGCCGTTGGTCCCGGATAACATCACAAACTAGAGATTATTCGATGATGACCAACAAATTATCAACTTCTTGCACATGGAAGATTCCTTCCAAGGTGCGGTCATTGATGAAGGCACTCACGATGAAAACCTCCATAAATTCACGATAATATCAGATCCTAGATCTCCTAAATTGACATATGATCTGGTAAACTCTATCCCCAGATTTTTTGTAAGACTAGAAATTTTTTATGACTTGCATGATAAATTTAGAGGGACGGTTAATTGTAAAACGAACAGTTCTTCTTTGATTTATGAGACAGTTAATTTAGGGACAAAGGAAAATCCTCAAAATATTAATTTGGGAACAGGTTGTTCCAAGCAAGAACGATCTTCTTTTATAAAATTGTTTAAAGAATTCAAAGACGTTTTTTCCTGGAGGTATGATGATTTGAAAACATTTGACCCCAACATCATACACAATTTCATACCCACGAAACCCTAGACATAACCTTTTCACTAGAAGTTGAGGAAGATGCACCCTAAATTGGAACCCACTGTTAAAAAAGAACTGAATAAAATACTAACTGCAAAGATAATTTTCCCGGTAAGGCACACTCAATGTGTGTCTAATCTAGTCCCTGTAAGGAAGAAAAGAGGTGAAATTTGACTTTGTGTCGATTTTCGGAACCTAAACTGAGCATGTGATAAAGAAAAATATCGTGTTCCTCCAATGGAACAAATCCTACAACAGGTATTTGGTTCTGAAAGACTATCTTTGCTAGATGGTTTTTTGGGATACAACCAGGTCCTCATGTCTCCCTCAGACTAGCTTAAAACCACCTTTTGCACCCCATGGGGCACTTATGCCTATAGGAAAATACATTTTGGACTGATAAACGTTGGCGCCACTTTCCATAGAGAAATGGACATTTATTTTCATGGTTTCATTAACCAGTCGGTCATATTCTATCTTGATGATGTCACCGTGTGCTCTAAAAACAAGAAAGATCACTTGTATCACCTCAGGGCTATCCTGGAACGATGCCACAAGTTCGACATATCTATCAACCCTAAGAAAACAATTTTTGCAGTAGAGAAAGATAAACTTCTTGGGTTTATAGCATCTAAATACAGAATGATTATATACCTTGAAAGAACCCAAACTATTACTAAGCTTCCCCCTCCCTCTTCCAAAAAAACCATGCAGTCCATTTTGGGTAAGATTAATTTTGTCAGAATATTTGTCGCAAGTTTCTCAGAAATGGTAAGACCATTACAAAATTTAATTAAAAAGGATGTTTTGTACCATTGGGGACCACAAAAAAGTCAATCTTTTGACTCCATTAGAAAAGAAATAATAGAAGCTCCTTCTTTGATGAGTCCTGATTTTTCTCAGGATTTCATTATGTATACCTTTTCCTCTGACCGATCTTATGTTGCTATGTTGACACTGAAAAATGATGAAAGCAACGAGATACATATTTCCTTTATGAGCTAAGTTTTCAAAGGAGAAGATATTAACTACCCAACAATATATCAACAAGCATATGCTTTTTTAAAGCATTGAAACACTTCCGGTCATACCTATTGAATAGGGATGATTTTAGGGGCTAAATTTCGCTCATGGGCTAATTTTCCATGGTTTTTCCCAAAAAAAGATTCGCTACTCTAAAAATGATTCGCCCAAATTCTATAGGATAAAATTATTTTAACTTAAAAATCGCCAAAATTTTATACAAACTATATAAAATCCTTAGAAATTTGAATATTTTTACAAAAATGTCGTGAAACATTTATAGATGGCATATGAAGGCTTAGTAAGATTCACCAAGGTTTCTAGATTTTAAAATAAATTTCCATCCTTAAAATCACCCCTGCTACTGAAATCCAGAACCAAGGTTATTGTTCCTTACCCAACTATAAGAAAATTGTTGGTACAAAAAGAACTCGGTGAGAAAAGGACAAATTGGATGACCTCGAAATAACCCCTGCATAGATTTTTAGAGGTCAAGGCCTATGTAAACTACTGGGTGACTTAGTTGAAGAACAATAAATTCAAATCAACACCTTAACTGTAAATCAGCATAACAAAAAACAGATCAACTGTGCACAAGTCATTGCCAATTCTTGGTATGAGGATATTAAATTTTATTTGACACATGGATATGATTCCCATAGTATTTATCCTAAAAGTATAAGAGAACTTAGGTTAGAATCTGCATCTTCCCAGTTAATAAATGATGTATTATTTCAAAAGAACTTTGATGGTGTTTTTTTGCGTTGTTTAGAAATGGAAGAGTCAAAGAAAGTGTTATTTGAAATTTATGTAGGTGAATTCGGTGGTCACTTCAGTGGAGACACCACTACTCACAAAGTGATAAGATTCGGGTACTATTGGCCCACTTTGTTTAAATACGCCCATGCATTGTGTCCTAAATGCATAGTTTTCCAAAAGGCTGCAGGACAGGTGAAAAAGGCAACATTCCCTTTGCAGCCTGTTACTGTAGATCCCCCTTTTCAGCAATGGGGTCTTGACATCATAGGGCCAATTAATCCTTCTTCTTCGCAACAACAAAAGTATATACTTACAACAACAGATTATTTCACTAGATGGTTTGAGGTTGTACCTTTGAAAGTGGTAAACACAAATCAGGTAGTATCTTTCCTTAACTCTCATATCATCGCTTGATTTGACATTCCCAAATTTCTGGTCTTTGATAACCCCTTTTACTTTGCATCCCTTGACATGAATGTCTTTTATTTTGAAAAAGGGATTAAATTGAAGTATTCTGCTAGCTACTACCCTCAAGGAAATGGCCTAGAAGAATCAACAAACATAAATTTAATCAAGATCATTAAAAGGACAGTTTTAGAAAATTATAAGAATTGGCACAATGCATTGTATAATGCACTTTGGGCTGATAGGGTGACCCCAAAAGCTTCTGTTGGTAATTCCCCTTTCTTCCTCGTCTACGAAAGAGAAGTAATTCTCACTCTGCATGTTTTACTTCCTTCACTGTAATTGTCACAAAAATTTCAAGAAGAGTGCCCTCCTCTGAAAAATCGAATAAATGCCTTATTAAAACTAGAGGAAGTGAGAACACAAGCAAAGCAAAAATTGGATGAGCATCAACAAATTGTAAAAAACTGGTTTGATTCAAATTCTTCTTCAGATAGGAATTTCAACGTTGGAGACTTGGTTCTCAAGTGGGACAAATCTCATGAGGGAAAGGGGGAACACACTAAGTTCCAGAATCTATGGTTGGGACCATTTGTAATTTCTGAAAAATTAGGTCCCAGCTCTTTCCATCTGCACAATTTGGAGGGATAGTTGGACACTTTCCCAGTGAATGGCTAGGCTCTCAAAAGGTATTTCACCTGATGACTCCATATCCACCTCTTTGTACATACTTTTTGTTTTAATTTTCTTTGTTGTTTTTTTGTTTTGGTTCTTTTATTTTGCTTGTTTTTTATTTGTTTATGAATATTTATGTCTAGGTCACCATTTTGTTTGTGGAAGGGAAATCATAATTTTTATCCAAGACCAGTAGTTGAAGACTATTTCAAAGCACCAGTGCTGTAAATGATAAATACTTAGATCAACAGAAGAAAATTTATGTTAAAAACAATGTGCCTGGTTTCTCTTTAAAATTACGAGAAGACACGATTATCATTAATAAAACTCTTAACATTGTCATTGTTTTAAGGAAAACAACTCAATTATGCCTTCATATCCTTGAGATGGTTTCTTAATAGAAATCTAAGTGTTCATATCATGATGATGGTTGTCAAATGAGAAAATAAGTTGTAAAAGATCAAGTTTTGTTTTCAAAGTCTAAGATTTTTCAGCATCACCCCACTCTCTTGAATATCATAAAGTTTCTGTAAGTTTTTAAACAAATTCTAGAGAGTTGAAAGCACTGCAAGGTGTGGGAAGTGTCTGTAAACCCGCCAAGACACTAAACAGGTTTGCTGGCAGCGAGTAAATGCATGAATGATGCCAAGGCAACTTCGTCGAGGTACTAAACAGCCCTGCTGGCAACGAAGCAATGTCCAGTTTAAGAAAATTTTCAGGTATGTCTTTTTGGAATTGATAAAAAATGAAGATGTTCTTTATCATGGATGGATGACTCTTGGACATGATAGAGGTGTTAGAGTGGGCTAAATGACATCCCTTCTGAGGCTATGGACGTCTGCTGGCAGCAGTGGCCCTGTCAACAGTATCAGAGTCAGTTTCCTAAACATTGTTTCGCTCGTAATCTAGATTTGAAACAAGATTGCACCTTTGAAAAAAACACATATGATGCTAGACTACGTTATTTTCTGAGTTTGATCAGAGTGCTTGACTTGCTGGCAACTTTTTCTTAAATTTTCATTCTCTCTGATTCATCCTAACATGAATTTTCTGGTGATGCAGAGATAACCACTTCGCCCAGTATGCCGCCATTGTTGGTAGCCACACATGATTTTTGATATTTAACATGATCGAAAGACATCAAATTTTTTTGTAGTTTCCATCACCTCGAAACAGTGAAATATTTTCTGAGTTTTAAAATGCCTGTTGGGTTAAAGCCTACCTTATTAATTTTTACTATTCCAATTTTCGATTGTTTTATGTTTAATTCATGAATGAAAGCATGAATTAAACATAAAACTTAGCTTGGTATTATAATTTTTGTGCCTTAGAAACATCTTTTTAAAGGTCACCCATATTTAATTGAAATCCAAATCTAATGGTTGAGTGATCTATTTTTGATGTTTTGGTTTTAATATGGTTGTTATATGGTTTGATAGTTTATTTTCGATTTGTTTTGATTCATGAACATCCTTTGATATTTTTTATAGTCCTCTCATGAATTCAATGGTCGTATCAACATTCATAATAATCAGTATAGACATGTTGTACTAAGTACTCACCTTACCTTGCTAGATTAACATATTAATGAACTGATTCATTATCTTCATAGGGTTTGGTGCTCTGTAGTTTAGGAACTCATTGTGATATATGGTAAGGGATACAATGAATCTGCTGGTGTCCATTCTCACTATCTAGGTTATGACCACCCAAAAGATCTGTTCTTTTCATGTTTCCAATCTCTGTTCAGACCTACTTTTGTTGCTCAAGCTATTTGAACCTAAAACCATTTTGGGTAATCCATCTTTCATTATGGTTACAGTAGTCATGGAGCTCGTCGTTCGCATAGATCCGAACGGATTCCATGCCCTACTTTCCCATGACGATGCGATTGAAGACTTAAAGAATCATGGCTGGGATATTTTCCTTAAGAAATTTGAGGGTTATAATCTTCAGGTGGAAAAAGCATTCGCACAAACCTTTGATGGTTTCAGAGCTAAAATTAGAGACACATAGTTAGAGTTGACAGAGGAATTTGTGAGTAGAGAAATAGGGCTCCCCTCAAAGGGAGATAAATGGTTCAAAAACGCTCGAATAGAAGAAGCCTCGTCTATTCTGTTTATGACATCCCAAAAAACCAACTGTTGTGTAAAAGGTATTCCTATCTCCTCGTTGAAGCCTAGATGGCATAGTTTTTTGTTAATTATGAAACAATTTGTTACTTGCAAGGGTCGATATGGACTGGTCTTTATTTACCATGTCTGTCTGCTCATGAATTTCATAGGTTTCGATTTAGATATTCCATTTTACTTATTGATTAGTCTCTTTAAGATGTCCAAGAGTTACAAGCGACAAGGTGTAAATTCGAGCTTGTTCCATCATGGGTTGGTTAAAATCTTGTTGATGCATCATTTTTCAACCATAGGTGATAGTTGGGATGTCTTTTTAGTGAGCAATGGTTTCACCCAGACTGATACTATGACAAACCCTCTTTTAACAGTAAACCCTAACTTAGACAAGCCAGTGGTTGAAGACCAGTTCGATAATTCGATTAATGGACTAGAAATTACTAACAAAACCCCTTGTCAAAGGATCATCCTATAAGATTTCACCTGTAAGATTTCCAGAGAAAAAGACTGATGAATTGAATGAAAATGATTCTCTTGTGCCTGTGGATGATTCTAGCTTGAACGTTAATGTTAATTTACATGCCAAGAAACTTTGTAAAGGAACAAAACCACAGTGCGTAGATTTGAATTTCAAGGTTAAGAAGATCGGTCACCTAATCTCTAGACAACTAAGGAACCAAAAGGATCCTCATCTGAGGTTGATCGATCCGATCGATATCGATGAGGGTTCGGATCCTAATATAGAGGATTTTATAGCTTGGGAAGATCCGGAAATTCAGGGTTCAAGGAAGGAAGTTATCATTCATACCGAACCTTATGATTTCGTGGAAAATTTACCACCATGCCTTAAAGGTAAAGAAGCATTCTCTGGTATCAGGCAACATATGAAGGAAACAACAGGTAAGGCTGAAGCACTCTTGGTTGATTGTGTCCTTCATCGACCTGCCATCTCCCTTGTACAATGTGATGGATGTTTCGAATGGTTTGAGAAGTACTATACCGACATTCCTATCCTATTGGCCTGAATTAAAACTCTCATTGCTCAGAACGACCAGTGTCGAGGCAATAATAAACTCTAAACTACCCAACCCCTCTTTAGTTAAGTTTTGATAGTAAAACAATTTTATCTTTCTTTCATTTTATTTCTGTTATCTAATTTGAAGTAAGTCGATTTGATGTTTGATTTCATTTGCTAAAATTAAGACTGGCTACAGAATCGAAGATTCTGTAGCCAAGTCTCTTTTAAATAAAAAATAGTTATTAGTAATTGTTTTTCTAATTTATTAAATTTTTTTTCTTTTTTCAGGAAATGGGATATTATGATGTTGATTACTAGGAGGAAATATTTTCAATTATACGCAAGTGATTAGTAGTTTCTCTTAATTCATTTTTTTTTATAGAAACTTTGATTTAATTTTTGAATAAACCAACTCTGTTATGGGTAGTTCCCAATCCACTTATTTTGTAATATTACTTGACATTGAGAGATTCAACTCTATCGTGTGAGATATGATTATGTGGATCCCATGTTACTTTAAATACTATTCACTTTGTTAGTGAAAGACATCTTTGCTTGGAACAGATTATGGATATGTAATTCTCAGAACTGAATGGACAAGTTGTTCACCTTTCGGCTTTAGACCAGCGTGACAATGTTCCATTTATGTTTTGCCTCTTATGTTTTGGAATATTAATATGTTACACAACTTTAGCCTCAATAGTATATAATGTTCCATTTGATTCAACGCTTTAAAGTTTGTCCATAATTTGTTGTTTCGTATATTATATCTGTGATCGTTATTTTACTTTAATATCAATGATTTATGCATGATGTTGAAATGATATATCATATGAATGCTTTCACATTAAAATTTATTTTACTGCAAACATTCATCATCACAAGGTCATTGGATATATATGTTTATTCTTCTGTTCTTATATCCTTGCTCCCCAAAACACTTTCAGTTTACTCAGGATATGTTAGCATAAGCATGTTTCAGGTTTCTCTCACATGAAAGAAAAATGGAAGTTTGGATTGCACAGGGAGATAGACACAATATAAGGCTAATCTTAGGTTAGTTGTATGCACATTTAATTTATGTTATTAGCTTATTTGTTAATGAAATGAGGCAGTTTAAATTGGCCGTGACTCTTATTGTGTTCTTGTTTCAAACTATATTTTATTAGTATCTTTGGAGTTCTTAGATTTTAGATTATTAAACAAAAAAGATAAAAATATGTTCTTTCTTTATATACCTCATTATCAATTGCAAAAACAGTGATTTCGCAAGACATCCACCAAAACTTGCAAATTGCTAATATTTTGTTCATAATCACATATTTTTATTTATGTTTCCGTTTAGTATATGTAAATAATTAGATTGGTGTACATAGTATCGTAGTTATATCTTTAGGATATTTATTTTTTTCATTATTTTAGGACCTTAGTTGGCTTACAGATCCACTGTCCAGATAGATCACACCAAATGGCTTGGGTTAATTAGATAACCCCGGTCCGGGTTGATGGTGTGTCACTTACGCTCGTCAACAAGTTGTTTCTTGTCTTCTTGGAAGTGCCTTTACATCCTTCTATTTTTTCTTCGAACATAAGTGCGAGTAAAGTGTGTAGCACTTCTCACTATGGTGTCCTCTCTTACCACTATAAGAGCATATTGTCTTGTTCAAATATCCATTCTTATCATTCCTTCTTTTCCTCTAACTTGAGAAATGATCTTCCTTTTACTTCTTAGAGGGATTTTTTGGGATAAAATGGCTTCTCGGATACTTCTCCACATCAGGGTTACTATTTCCATGGGAAGCACATGAATAACTAGACCATTCACCAGTGGTAAGGTAAGGCCAATTTCTTATGTAGTACTTCTTCATCTGAGGTTCTCTTTTATTTATCTACCATCGAGCACTCTCCATATTGATGGGAATATGAATAGTATTATTTCTCAATCATATCCTTGGAAGGAGATAGTGGAAAGAGATAGTACAAGAGAGACTATATCATTCTCTTCTTTTCCAACTTTACTGATTGATGGTACCATCTGCAACTTTCTTTCTAGTTCATGAAAAATACTCATGTGGAAATCTTCATGAAATAATAGCCAATCTTCCAGCACAAAAACCACTATCTGAAATGCTTTCAGTCTTAGAATCTGAAGAGAAAACAAGCAGCAACATTCCGGGAAGGAAGACTTTCTCCTACAGGAACAGTTGTAGTTAGACAAATATAAGTGCATGTTGGTCCATGAACATCTCAATCCATAAACATTTGCCTCTACAACCTGTAATTGATGCTGGATGAAGAAGTGAAGATACAACATTGACTCTGTCTGCCATGCTATGACAAAGGGGAATTTACGGGGAAGAAACCTTTTGACATTACGTTACAGATATCTTCAAATACGTTACTGCAAGTAATATCACAATCAAAATTTGCATACATCTCAAATAATATTGAATTCAAAAGAAAAGAAAAGGACATAACTTCACATTTCTCTTAACTTAGGGATCATAGAACCTTCTACCAATCAACTGCTTTGCATCGAATATGGTGTGTATGGGATTCATGGCAATCTGGTTCTTGGAAGCATCTCCCATGAGATGTTCTGTATCAATAAAAGTGACATACGGGGTTCGATTCCCCTGATCATTAGTGATGATTTCCACCCTATCGTGATGCCACACTCCTACACATGAGTACATCATTCCCAGATTGATTATGATCGCTGGTATTTCACCTTTCCCACTGTCTCTAACCCAAATTTCTTCTTCCAGGCAACTGACACTAGCGAGATAATTGAAGCATCACTCACCAAAATTGTTTCTTCACTCGACTAAGAATATAAAGTGGTCATCAACTATGACTTCCATGCAATCACATAGCCCTGTCTAATGAGTATGAGTATATATACCATTGTTTCGAAAAATTCCTTGAGCACCAATCAATAAAGAAGAACAAGATTGTATGTGCATGATAGAGTGAATGTGCATGATAGAGGAATTAGTGAGATAGACTGGGAAATATTCTCTTTCAGTAGAAAATGAAAGATCGTCGTGGCTATCGCTGGTTCTTGGGGAATGGGTTTCCAAGAATGTGATAACGAATGCCAAAACGAAGCACCGACCGATGTACAACGTTCATAGAACCCACACCAAACAAAAGACTCGCAACGTCTAGTATCTACACATAGAATTTGACCATCATGATAGTGAAGAACTATAGCGCAGATTCTTGTGCTCGCCAAAACTTATTGGAGATCAACAATAATCCCAAGGCCTTCCTACCTTCTCATTCTCTTGCTCGATGAAGTAGAGAGATTAATTTGGCGGGGTTGTGATATCTACTATGATATCATAGATCGATATCAATTAGGTTACCAAAGGACGAGGATGAAAACAAAAAATATTTTATGATCATAACGATTATTTTCTGAAGGACTCAAGTGCGTAAGGAATAGTTGCGCAGTGAGGTTCATGAGAGATGGCTGCATGTCACAAAGTATGAAGATGATTTTTGAATCGATATCCTTTTGTATTCAATGAATTGACCAAGATTTCATGTTGTTTTTCTTATACATTTGACTGGAGTTGCAACAAACTTACCCAAATAACCTATTTGCAGCCCCTCCAGAAAAATGGTTGACTTGTTTTTCTTGTTGCATTTATTTCTCCACAAAATATTTTTTTGTTGGTTAAACTCTCCCTATAGTTATCAACAAGATCAATGCATTGACCGCCATTTTCGAACCTAATTTTTGTTTAACCCTAGAATTGTGATGTGTGTTTACATTCTTGAATTTTAATGATTGTGATGTTTGTAAATAAAGACTGTTTTAGTATTGGTGACTGCAATGAAATGCTTGCCAAACTTTGACAGAGACCAAATGCTCCACAACGTTCTGATCCATATTCCTTTATTCTTTCAATGTGCAGGGTTAGTTTCCAGGCTACAGAATGAGGGTGAAGTACTACATTGTTTCCACTCAACCAAAAATGAGCAGGCAGGATGAGTCAAAAGATATTGTAGAAATAAACAAGTTCTTGCATAGTTAAACAACATAGCATGGAACTGCTCATTTTTATTTATTTATTTTTTCTTGGCACAATGAACTTCAAATATTCAAATATGGGCGATGTTGGTAAAAGTTTCATATTTTATTGTTTTTGCAAGGTTCATCGTGTAAGGATGAAGGTGAAGGATGGCATTTTTTCCACTCAGCCATAAATGAACCAGACCAAAAGTTAAAAATGAGAGATGCAGTTTAATCCATGCAAGCATGATACAGTTTCATCATGAGAAAGTTCAAAGAATTCGATCTCTACTTGTATAAAATTGCATATCATATGGCATGTGGACATTTATTTTGTTTATTTGTTCAATTAAAGTTTATTTGGTGGTTTATATGCATTTAAAACTCATAGCATGTTTATTTCATTGTGATTATTTATTTTAATTTTTTTATTTTTTTATTTTTTTTAGCAAATGGAGATTGAAAATTTAAAATTGTAGAGGAACAACTGATTAGGCGTTTTTGTTTCATCATAAACAACTTAAATCCTTCTTGAAAACATTTATAAGCATCCTACTTTCTGATCCTCTAAGCGCAGAGGAGAGCATACTTATTCAAAACGAAAGAAAAAATTGAAAATAACATCCTACCTACTATATGCTAATTGGAAGTTAGAAATTAATTATGTGTAGTCAAGTATCCAATGTAACCATACATGCAATAGTAATAAGAATATATTCACTGTCAATTTTGCGAAATGAAATCTAGAACATACAAAAATAAGAAAATTTAGTTGTTGTAACTGCGAATTAACTAAATAAAAACAAAAACTTTGATCTAACTATTGCTTACTTGGAACCACTGTTCAATAAGGATTCTGTAGGCATGATTTAGCTCCTCCATATCATGTTGTAACTCCTATTCATCTTCCTCGATCTCCTTCTCTAATAATTGTTCTCTATCAAATGTGCAAGATTATTGAAATGTTGATTCTTCATTTTCCTTTGGAGGAGTAATTAAGATTTCGACTGCTATCAAGATCTCCTCTTCCAGAGAAGAGGAGATCCCAACTTTTGATAGGATCCGAGTGAGTTGTTGCAATATTAAATTCATTGTTAAACCATCTTGTGGAAAAAGAGATTCTTACAGTACCCAAAACTGAAATCTAAATGAAACACTTAAATAAAAGCAGTCTTGATGAATCAGATAAAAAAAACTCTTGCTGAAATAGAAAACAATTACTCTTCACAGTTGTGGAAATCAAACACACAGTAAACCACACTTGCAAAAATTAAACACTCTTGAATAAATTGAAATTCACACTTGCAGGAATTGAAATTCACACTTGCAGAAATTGAACAATCAAGGCTCTAGAGAAAACTCACTATAGTGCTCGTGCAGGTTCTTACCTCTCATATTATTGTTTATACTCCCCCAAGATGTGTAATTTAAAAGATAACCTACCTACCTAGACCTCAATCCATTTAGCACCTCCTTGACAACGACACCAAAATGTTGAGGGTAAATATTGTCGTTTAATAAGTGCCGAGTCATTTAATTGTAAACCTGAGGAGTTCGTAAAATTACGAAACACATGCACAATATATGCATAATTAAAGATAATTTAACATAATCTAATGGTGAAGCTACAACTAGAATTGAATTGTTAATCTAATGTGGGAAGTTGAAACATACGACTTGGAATTGAATTGCTGAAACACAAGACTGAAATGAAATTGTGTAAATGAAATTAACATGGAAATGAAAAATTGCATCAAAGGAAAACAATATGTGAAGAGAAACAAGACAAAGTGTGTGAGCTCACACTAACAATAAAGAAATCTCATTTATATCACAATGATCAAATGACAAAATAATGAAATCATGAAACTAATCAAAGAAATGACTATGAACCAAATGACTAACTCCTATCATTGATTTCTAATCATTTTCCAATGTAAATCTAATCTCATTCTAATCCCATAATGAATAATTACTTTCTCATCATAATTACTACCCCCTCACGAAAAGAGAGAACTCTCTTTTATACATGAGAGATTTGAAAAGAAGATAAGCATTTCATAATTATAGATCCACTTTTCTCTCAACCAATTTCCGATTATTACAAAATATGATCCCTTCAAATCCTCACACATATCTCTCATAAATATTGGATAATATATGTTATCCATTCCCCATGATCTTCTCCTTGAAATAAACTTGAATAATTATCACCTCAAATCTTGAAATGGTGGAGGAAATATTCGAGAAGTCTTTTTGAATTAATCCTTCACATATTCCTACACATTAAAATGCTCACACATTTTTGAGATATATATGAAAACATGTTGATTTTCTAATATTTAATCATAAATTGTCTTTTAATACTAAAATGAATAAAGTGGAAAACAATAAGGTGAAACCCAAATGTATTTACGAAAACAGTATAATGAAAGGTAAATGGATAATGGAATATGGATGAATGAGAGGAATAGTGCAAGGAAAATATGATGAAAATGCGACATTTCTGAGACTCAACAGACTGTGTGCAATCTTGGGATGTGTGCCAATATATAGGCCTGATATCCAAACCTCCCATCCAAATTTTATGCAACTTATTGCTAAATTAAGCAGGAATCCCACTAAATAAGGGGTCATTGGTGTAGTGGTTAGAACCACTTGTTATTACAACAAAGGTTCTGAGTTCAATTCCCGTGCATGTAATATACGGTGGTTAGTTGTTAAAGTTTTTAATATATAGTATGTAATAAATATTATATACTATATACAATAGTCTGTTAAACTTCTCACATGAACTTCTTGCTAAGCCCCCCGAACATTGAGTGTTGTTTGTATGGTATAGGGTAAGACCAGGGGTTGGAGGCTATCCCTTGGCCTTTTTCTTCCACCATATGAAACCTTATATTAAAATAGATATAATAATTTCCACATAATGGTTAAGACCCATCGAATGTCATATTGATTATGGGATCTTTGTTAAGACTTGGAGTGTTATGGAGGTCATGGGGTCGATCCCTATGAAATCGATAATAATTTTACATAACATAAAACATATAGGCAAATGGGAAGCTACCACGTGTAAAATTCTCATTGGATACCTAATTCCACATGTCAAATGATGATTTGACCACTTAGATTCCAACTAAACCTGCCAAATCATATGCTAAGTAGGTATGCCACATCACCTATTGATGTATAGACATGTTCCATGTGTCACTACTGATCATAGATGATTTTAGGGGATAAATTTTTCCAATGGGATAATTTTCCATGGTTTTTCCCAGAAACATATTCGCCAATTTCCATTTTTTTTCTAAAAATGATTCTCCCAAATTCCATAGAACAAAATTATTTTACCTTAAAAGTTGCTAGAATTTTATAGAAGCTTTATAAAATCCTTAAAACTTTGAATATTTTTATAAAACTATAGTCAAACATTTTACATTTTTCATATTAAAGACTAGTAATATTAGCCCATGTTTCTACATTTTAATATAAATTTCCATCCTTAAAATCATCCCTACTGTTGATGTCATCATTGCCTTTGACCTTTCATTTTTTTTCCCTATTTTGACCTCGAACTTTGATTGTTCATAACATTTACATACGAGTTCTATTTGATGCATTGTTTTCTCCATTGGAAAGATGACGACAATATCTACACATTGATTTCATTTTCGAGACAATTTGAGACAGTTGAATTTTGAGAATTTATGGATCCCTTGGGACCTCTGTGAGCATTTTAGATCCTACTAGACCTCTTTGAGCATTCCTTATATCCTCTTGTATCAATCGTGTGTTGTGTAGTATTCCTCCTTGGTCATAGTATATGAAGTAGGGTTACTATACTAGTTCCATTATTCTCGTTGTTATCTTTACTTCCCTTACTAACTACAATCGAAAATTTTTATTCAGACCTTGGAGATGCACAAGGGGTCATATGTTTGATGCATATTCTATCTTGAGTGGGATTTTCTTCTACTATATTGAGTTAACCTTCTATTCTCATTATGACCTAGAGTATTATGCTAGCTTCTCTCTCTTCAAACTCATTGTGAAACTCTTCTGTATCAACCACACTCCTCTTCTTATTCGGCCTAAATTTCTTACCAGTGTTCAATACTCCAATATATTCATCCATTTCACACTCTTATTCTCTCAACATCATCATCCCATCCTTTCCTCATTCATTATTCCTTGCAACACTCATACCATTCCCTAGTCAACCCCCAGTCCCCCTTATGCATGAAAGAACTTAGCTGCTAGGGAAATCAGATTCCATCTTCAAAAATCCCTTATCACACAACACCATCTTAATACAAGAAGATATTGACTTCAAGCATCTTCCGCGCAGTCCCTTAAATAATTCTTGTTCATCAGCATTATATGATTGAGTACAATCTATACCAAATTCAGTAATGTAACCTCCTAGTATACTCTCCAACAGGAAATCAATTGTGCATTATACCCGATTACTTATAGTATTGAATTTCCAAATTAACTCAGAAGTCCAATTTTTTAAAACAACATTGAAAAATATTCCATTCTATTCAACTAATCTTTGGATCCACTCTGCTAAAATATTCAGAAAATCAACAAACAAAATTTCATGCAAATCTATGAACACATACCTATGTAGCCATTTCTCTACATTGACCTGTGAATTCTTATTTTGATCTACAAAAAACTTGATCTCCTTCATTTCCAATTATTTTCCATTATCCTCCTTATTAGGTCTCTTCATTCCTCTCAATCACAGATCCCAGTCCCGACAACATAACCATTTATTTGGGTGCAGTGGGAAGACCTAGGGTTCAACATTAAATCACCAAAAAAAACCTAAATATATTGTCTCTTTCGGTATCACCCACAATCAGGTGAAGTCTCACCTGAGGTACCTATGGGGACTGTAGGAACCATGTTACCGTAGTCATGGAGGAATGGGAGACATTCATCATATTCACCATACTTAACATTCATTCATTAGACCATCCATCAAGTGCACATGACCATCATATGAAACATTCTTATTAACCATCCATACATTACATGTGCACCCCAAACAAAACATAAAAGAAACATCACAACACAACATACACCATAACACAAAGACTTAGCATGGTTCACCCCAAACTAGGCTATGTCCACAATGGTTGGCTTCTTACATTATCATTCGACATAATCTCTTACAAAAGGTGTGCACTACGCTCATACATGATATCTTAGTTATAAACCAACATTCCCTTATCTGTTGTGCATACAGTGCACACTTACCTCTCTATTGATATTCAACTTATCTCATATTCGACTTATAGTTACTTCCCGAACCTCATAACTATGACACTTTCACCCAACAACTAGTATTTTTCAACTCTCGAGCACTCTCCTATGCTCTTTCTACTTCAAAAACCCATTACATATTTATAATTTTACAATAGTGCTTAGCTCGTTCCAAAATGGACTAGTTGTTTAACTAGCTCTAACTAACTTCCTCCTTTCACACATAATGGTCCTATGAAAATTAGCTAGTTGTCTTCCTTTCATTCACCCATGCTGCTCCTTAGTTGATTTGTCATGTAGTTTTCCCCCGTGTGATTTTTAAAAATGGTCTCAAAATACCCTACTACAATAACCACACTAGACCTTTGTTGGACACTAAGAGAACCCTGGTATCCAAAAATAATTGACAAATGTTTTCATTATTGGGACCTGTTATAAGAGACAAATTTTGTAGGATAAGGCATAGATTCCTAAAATCATGCATCAAATACTTATTGAAAAGAATTTTAATACTTTCCTTGCATAAGAACCATAGTTGTGTGGATGTATCTTTGGGTGGTGTTGAGAGATATTTTTGTATGGTAGTGCTAGTAGGGATGATTATGAAGTTTTTCTCGTTACGTTTCCAATAAGTCTTTTCAAATGGTTAAAGTGACTTCAAAAAGAACTTGAATGAACTTAGAAAAAAAATAAAGTGGTATACTAGAACATCTAGAACATAGTTTCGATTCCATTGGTAGATCTTGAGATAACTCGTGCAATCGATTTCTAGGGAAAGACTATAATAGAAGGGTATATAGTGGAATTATTTATAGAAGTATATGAATCACTTTTAAAGGAGGTGGATTTCAAAAGAGGAGCATGTGGAAGATTAACATAGGAAATCCCTACTTGGATAAAAATTGTGTTGATGAAAGAAGGAGGGATACCATTTGAATCCATTAGCATGGATGAATAGACACCCCACACTAGGGGATTCACTAGCTAATGGGATAAAAGAATTATTATGATGGGGAGAAAATAAAATGATGCAAGGGATGAATGACCTTTGATAAGGGAAGAGAATATATATTGATGGTGGCTTAACTAGATGATTGCAGTAAGGAAGATATGTGAACAAATATAGAAGGATATTAGTGAGGAAGAAAGAAATGAAGGAAGTTTGCAAGAGTTACAAATCTTGAAAAAATAGGAGGATTTGGCTAACCAATGGTTGAAGGGAAGCGATCTTATGTTGGAAGGTACTCTAGAGAAAGGAAACAACAATGAAGGTGTTGAAATGGATACTTGAAACTGAGAGGGGGGCAGGGTGAATGAATGTCACAAAACTTTGGACTTCCACTTTTCACAAATTAATTGAACAACAAATATTTATTTCATTTTCTCAATCAATATATATAAAATAATAAATACTTTATTTATTTATTTTAAATTGTATGAATACATAAGATCAATCTTTGAATATCATCTTCAAACAATTATGAGAGACCGGGCTCTATGTTACAAGACCCATCTTGTAGTTCTCATATCCAATCGAGAAATGAGGAATCCAATCCTCATACAAGACCCAACTTGTAAACAAGAACCAACTTGATAGAATGAACTTTCATTCAATCCATTATATATAAATATATATACTTCAAAAAATTCAACTACACATCTTCTCACCATTCCTTCTTGTTTATATAGTCTTCCAACCGGTGTGAATTTGAATCATCGTGTCTTTTGATATTTGAACCATTGTACCTTTTCATTTAAAATGATAATATTAATCTTTAATTAATATCAATTTTCCTTTTATCCTTTATTCATAATTCTCATGAATTAACTCTCTTTTAATCATGACTGTGTATCAGTTCTTTTGTCTTCATGAGTTGATCATGGACATGGATCAACTCATTATATCGTACTCATGCTTCTGTTGTGTTCTTAGTTCACAAACAAGTCATATTTTCATGTTTTATCAATTTTCTGTATTATTCCAGTGTTAATTCTCTGTCGAATTAAATCTTTAAGAGGTGCTTCCTTCAAAAAAATTACATATGACCATATGCACAAAACCACGGGCTTATTTATTTGAGAGTTGCCTCTTTTTCTTCCCTTTGTTTATTTATTCCATACGACTGCAGGTGGTGACCAAACACTAAGATAAAGAAGTACTTGATCACTTGTCAATATCAACGGTCACGTTTTAATGTTACGATGAGTTGGACGATTCTCGTTTATTTCGGAACTTCGACTATTCATAGGTCCTGAATTTTGGAGTAGAAATTGCTCTGAAGTGATTACCTACCGAATGCGTCATAAAACAGTGGCTATTGCTTGTTGTCGGTTAACACCTCCACTTATGCTATCCTTCCACTATACTTGATCATCAGTTGGGAAATCTCCTGAAGTAGATCAACGATTAGCGTTGACTTTGACCATCAGCTCTTCAGGTGATTTCTCCTTCACATTCCTTCAATAGTCCAGAGTTCATTTTGCCGAAGTAGATCAAACGATTGGATTGTATTCGCACAATGAACATTTCTCATTCATTTCGGAAATTCAGGACTTCGGGTATTTGATGGTGGTGAAACTCCCGAAGTACAAAAATCCTAGAGTGATGTAACTTACTGACATCACTTGTTGACGTGGCACACGAAGAGTGGCTTCCCCATGCCACTCATAGTCACGATTTACACATACCTGAAATGACAATTTCATCTTGACACTTTTCATTATCTGATTATGACATGTGTCCTTGCTGACATGGTCTACTGACGTAGATCTCCTGATGTGGCACATATTCTTCTCTTGGATATGTTCTAGTATTGATATTGATCCCATGCATATGAGTTACTTACACTATCATAACAAGCATTGATTCATACATATAACATATGAGTTTCTAGTATCAATTATTAGGGAAATAACGGTTGTCCTATCTGTAGAAATTTCAATACAATTAATGTATATCTTGCGATTCTCCTGATCTAACAATTATATGCCATTGTTAAATACAGAATCGCTTCTACTAATATTCTTGCGAAAATTAAACCACGATCACAAAGTGAAATATCAAGATCACATTGTCAGCACTCTGTAATTTGCCCAAGGCTGTTGAGGCAGTCAAAAAGGTAACATAAAAACCACTTCAAGTCAGGGATATAACCCTTCGAGACTCAGAGAGGGATATCTCTGTCTAATATAACTTTGTTGGAAGAGGATATTAGGTTAGCTATGAAGAATAGGGTTATTTTCTTAGGGTTTTCTGGTTGAGACAGCAAAAGAAGGCCATTGGGCTATGGGGTCTATGACAAGTTTGAAATTGAACACAGGTCTATAAGGTATTTCCACAGGGAAAGGTAATGCAGGAATTGGATCCTTTAGAAATAAAATTATGTAGAGAAGGAACATATGAGATAATCAACTACAACAAAAAAGAATTCAAGAATTTCTTCATTGTAGTATTAGAGGAAAACATTAAGAATCTCAAAATCACTACATAGAGTATCAGGGATAAATTCTGCATTAAATATCCTTTTGAAAATTAGAAAGAGAGAAACATAATGAAGACTGATTAGAATCACATTTAACAAAGCAAGAAAAAATTCACCAATCGTCAACATACAGGAATCCAGTGAAAAAGTCCCTTTGTATTCCCGGTGAATCAGAAAAATACCACAGAGAAATAGCCTTCTAGGTGCAAGGATCAACAACCTTTACATTACAAATCATCTCTAAATAAATAGGGGAGATCCCCCAATAAGTTATGTGAGTCGGTTTTAACCTCTTCGGCCAAAAACAACTACAAATCCCCCAAAATCTGGAACTGTCCGCCATGAAAGATGGGCCTAATTTTTGCAAAAAAGGGGTCGGAACAGACATTTTTTTATCTTCAAATATGACACCTGGGAAAAAATTGAAAGAGGTTATTATATATGGGAATCTTATTGACAACAACCTCCTTCGGTTTCTCCAAATTCACCTCCAGTTGGTCGTAAGATCTCCTGCAAGATCAGGACTATAACAGAAAAACTGAAAATCCGAAAAAAGAGCCTCGAAGATGGATTCAATTATCCTTTCTCGTGGCACCTGTGAACAGACTAAGAGAGGTTTTTGTTCTACATCCCATTATGGAGAAAAACCTCTCTCTTTTTCTTAAAATTCATTTTCTTTCACCCATAATCGGCTTTGTAAGATGGCATGCTGAACAAGCAAAAATGGGCGAAAAATGAGAAAAGCAGTTTTTTTGGGATGGGTGGTATTCTGGACCCCCCTTGAGGTGGTAAGAGGTTTTTTTTGGGGCGGTGGGGTCCGATGGAATGTGGGGGTGACACATGTCTGGGGGGTGGTTTTTAGAAGCTACCATTCCGGACCCCCCCCCTCTCGTTAAGTTTCGAATAGTGAGGGGGGGTCCGAAATTTTTAATAACCGTTGATTTGATTTAAATTGTTTGATGTGGATGTATGCGTGCAGGTGGGTAGGACTTAGGATAGTGTAAGTTTTGTTTTATTGTATTTTATTTTGATTTATTTATATTGTTTGCTTTTTAAATTTGTTTTGTTATGTTTTGTTTTACGTTTTTTCTTTTTATGTATTTTATATGTGTTTTTTATATATGTTTTATTATATTTTAATTGTTTAAGTTTTGTTTTTTGTTTTTATATTTAATTTGTTTTGTGTTTTTTAATATAGGTTTTTGTTTATTAGTTTTTATTTTTATATGTTTTATTATATGTTAACATTTTAATTCTAATAAACTAACTTAATTACTAATTTAATTAATTAACAATTGATTAATTACTAACATGCTAGCTCAATTTTTAATTAATTAATTAATCATTAACAGGTATAATCATAACTATTAACCTAATGTTTTTATCCCGAGTCTCTTTATTCATGGAGGGGTAAGATTGGCGAAGGGGTGAAGGAATGAAGGGTGAGGAATTGGCAGGCACAGCGTGGATGAAGGATGTAGCATGGAGCGGAGGAGGCCTGATGCAATGGATCGATGACACATTGGGATAGGGCCCGCCAAAAAAACCAGCCTCATTCTGGAGCCCCCCCCACCATTAAAAGAAGAATGATCGGGGGGGTCCGGAATCACCTGTAGACTGTTCATCTACGCGCCTCCATGAAAACCGTAGATCTGTGCGCACTTTTTAATCACCATTATGGACACCACCCCCCACCGTTAAAGAAAGAACAATTGAGGGGGTTCGGAATCCACTGTCAGTTATTGATCTATGCGCCGCTAGATCGACCATTAATCTAAGAACGTTCTTTATTCTCCAGGTGCGAACGTAGTATATGAGGCAAAACTTAGGCTTAATGACCTTTTTGAGGGTTTGGTGCACTGCTTCCCTTGCTTTTGTCACCATGGGGTTAGGAAAAACCACTCACCATAAAAAATCATGAATTTTCTTTTCTTTTCCTTTCCTTGAAAATAATTTGTAAAAATGAAATATTATTTGCAAACCAAAATACACCCAGAGTGAAAAATTTCCAGTCACCAGATGATACTATGAATTATAGGGTTGTAACAGTGGCTCCACCTGGGGATGGAAGCTTCTTTCAGGAGGTGTCAAGAACTGTTGAACACTAGACATGCAGACCAGTGCTTTATCCATTGTGCTGAACCCAAAATCTTATTCTACAACCTGTACCTATTTTGACCTTGCAACTGAAACCAAATCTATATGAACACTGCTGAAAAAGAGATGCTCAGAATGATGAGATTATTCATGCTCTCCTACCTACCCTATACTGCTGAAAATCACGCTAAATCAAATAATACAAAAATGCCAATGAAGCCAATCAAGTAGCTATTGAGACCAGAGGATTGTCTGAATGCTCGTTATCACAGTGAAAAGAGAAGCTTGACCTTTTGCCGATAGATTGAAAACTGCAAAGCGTAATGGTTGTTGCTGAAAACATGATTGATCTTTACAACAGAGACCTCGACAATTCCGAAGGACCAAAGTAATGCCAGGAATAGATTGGGGTTCTCCAGTGAAAAATTTATCCATATACGCGGCTATAGGATCAAGGTAAAACTAACTTGTTTCTTGATATTCAAACTTAACCAACTCAATCTCATGATTTGATGCTACGGTTGTGCTATTTGCATCCTCATGAATTTCATGACATGGCTGCAACATTTCTGATGTGTTTTGAAATGATGCTTCTGCTGAACACACCCATGTAGCTGACTGTCTTATCATATCCCTATCATAACAAATTTTTATCCCATGGCTGGATGATGGAAAATGAATTTGACAACAGAGGTCATCCAATCGATCATCTATTGGATCTTGAAAATACTGAGAGGACTGTTGCATTGGTTCGAATGAAATTTCCTCACTTTTTATGTATTTATCCTTCAACACTTGTTCAATATTTTCCTTGAAAATTTGAAATGAATTAAGGCACAATGGTATAGAGTTCTTTTGAATTAACTCATAATTTGTCTCAGGCTCTAAGATTTCATCAGGAATTTGAAAATCAAAGTAGGTAAAGTGTTGCAATTTTGGGTTTAGAATAGTCTCCACATCAGCACTAGCATCTTCCCCTAGTTGATCAGAGCATTCTCCCTCTCTACTATTGACAACTTGCTTACAATTTCCTCTCAAAAATTGAAAAGAAGAGAAACATAAGAGAAAAGATTTTTCCCTTACTCTGAATTTTTTTTTCTCTTCCTCATCACTGTCATGACTGTTGTGCAAGGGATAATTGTCATATCTGAACTGTAAATGATATTTTTCCTGCCAATGACATGTTGTTGATTTCTTTGAACAATCCACATATATTTTAGCGTCATGCTCATCATCATATTGATCACACTTGGGTAGATTATCCAAGTGAGGAATGTCGTCAAAAGATGGAGATTCATAATTGACTGTGTTGTGAATTGAATACATGAAAGAATCATTATCCAAACCATGGTACCGAGGATGAGCAGAAAAATGTTTGGGAACAATGACCTTTTCTTTCTCTGAAATCAATGGAACATGATGTCTTTGGACAACAAGATCGTCTTTCCTATTGATCCTCTGCATCATCTTTTCCATGGCATTGGCCAAGATGTCCAGTTTAGCTTCTGAAGATTTCAACTGCTCCTTTTCTTTGTTCTTTACTTTTGACCTTTTGATCAACAAGTTGGCCTCCACATCAACTACAATGTTCTGCATTTCTTCAAGGCTTGCAGTGTTCCTTTCTCTTAATTGGAATGCCATCTCAGGATCAAAGGCATCTGGGAAATGCAAGTGGGCTGATCCTAGGGGTGGCCTTATATCAATAGGCATTGCATGATATACCTTATTGAACCTTGCTGAAAACTGTTGCACTGTTTCCCCTGGCTGTCTTTTCAAATGGTCATACTCTTCCAGGATGAGAAAGACATTTGTCATGATCACCCACCTATCTAAGAAAACTTGCATGAACTGATGAAATTTTTTTATGCTTGCAGTTGGGACGTTTTTAAACCAATTTTTATCTTTGCCTTGCAAAGACAAGGCAAACATGCTGATATAGACATCGTCATCTTCAACCTCATAAAGGTCAAGAAAATCGTCAAACCTCTGGATGTGTTTTTCAGCAGTAATATTGGCATTCTCTCCATCAAACTTGGGCAGATTATTGGTGTAATTTGCAGGGAGGTCATGGAGGATAGGAGACAAATCTAGGGGATTATATCTCTCTGGTATTTTGGCAAGTACAAAAGGTGAAGCAAGAGGCTTACGACCATCTGGAGGTTTGGCAAGAGTAGGAGATAAAGCAGGAGGCTTATGTCTCACTAGGATTTCTACAGGTGCATCTGGGATGTGCACATGTGTATGAGTATGTACATAATCTACAATTGGGGATATAATCTATTGAGGCTCATTAGTTTGCATATGATCAATGTAATATTCAACAATATACTTTTGATCAGGCTTAGAATAAGACAAAACATAAGTGCAGATAAAACCAAAGATGTCTTGAATACAATTTGAGCTTGAGTACCTGGTCTTTCTAGGCTACTTGGCCATGCTTTAGGTTCTTCCTCCAGTGGAGTCTTTGAGTTGGCACTGTCTGGAGCTGATTGGAGTCGCCAAGTGAATGATCTTAGCCTTCTCGTGTCCAATCACTGTCCACCATCAGTGATAATATATGGATCTTTGAAGTGTACTACTGGGGAGAGTTCCCCAGTGGAGTCGTCATTCTGTTAGCACTCTATAATTTTCCCTAGGTTGTGGAGGCAATCACATAGGTAACATCAAAACTGCTTCGAGTAAGGGATCTATCCCTTCGAGACTCGGAGAGGGATCTCTATATCTGATATAAATTTGTTGGAAGAGGATATTAGGCTAGCTATGCAGAATAGGGTTATTTTCTTGGGGTTTTCTGGTTGAGACAACAAAAGAAGACCATTGGGCTATGGGGTCTATGACAAGTTTGAAATTGAACACAGGTCTATAAGGTATTCCATAGGGCAAGGTAATGCAAGAATTGGATCCTTTAGAAATAAAATTATGTAGAGAAGGAACAAACAAGATAATCAACTACAACAAAAAAGCATTCAAGAATTTCTTCATTGTAGTATCAGAGGAAAACATTAAGATTCTCAAAAGCACTGCACAGAGTATCAGGGATAAATTTTGCGTTAAATATCCTTCTGAAAATTAGAAAGAGAGAATCATAATGAATACTGATTAGAATCACATTCAACAAAGAAATAAAAACTTCACCAATCGTCGACATATAGGAATCCAGTGAAAAAGTCCCTTTGTATTCCTGGTGAATCAGAAAAATACCATAGAGAAATAGCCTTCTGGGTGCAAGGATCAACAACCTTTACATTAAAAATCATCTCTGAATAAATAGGGGAGATTCTCCAACAAGTTATGTGAGTCTTTTTTAACCACCTCGGCCAAAAATAGCCACAAATCCCCCAAAATATGGAACTGTCCGCCATGAAAGACGAGCCTAATTTTTGCAAAAAAGGGGTCTGAACAGACATCTATTTCTCTTCAACGATTACACCTGGGAAAAAAATGAAAGAGTTTATTGTATATGGGCATATTTTGGACAGAAACCTCCTTTGTTTTCTCCAAATTCGCCTCCAGCTGGACGTAAAAGCTCCTGCAAGATCGGGATTGTAACAAAAAAACTGAAAATCCAAAAAAAGAGCCTCGAATATGGCTTTGATTATCCCTTCTCATGGACCCTATGAACAAAATGAGAGAGGTTATTGTTCTTAATCCCATTATGGAGACAAACCTCTCTCGGTTTCTTAAAATTCATTTTATTTCACCCGGAATCGGCTTCGGAAGATGGCATGCTGAACAGGCAAAAATGGGCGAAAAATGAGAAAAGTGTCGTTTTGGGGATGGGTGGTATTCCGGACCCCCCCTGAGGTGGTAAGTTGTTTTTTTTTTGGGGGGGGTAGGGGGTCCAATGGCATGTGGGGGCGACACATGTCCGGGGGGTGGTTTTTAGAAACTACCATTCTGGACCCCCCCCTCTCGTTAAGTTTCGAATAGTGAGGGGGGGTCCAGAATTTTTAATAACTGTTGATTTGATTTAAATTGTTTGATGTGAATGTATGCGTGGAGGTGGGTAGGACTTAGGATAGTGTAAGTTTTGTTTTATTGTATTTTATTTTGATTGCTTTATATTTTTTTCTTTTTAAATTTGTTTTGTTATGTTTTGTTTTACGTTTTTTCTTTTTATGTATTTTATATGTGTTTTTTATATATGTTTTATTATATTTTAATTGTTTAAGTTTTATTTTTTGTTTTTATATTTAATTTGTTTTGTGTTTTTTAATATAGGTTTTTGTTTATTAGTTTTTATTTTTATATGTTTTATTATATGTTAACATTTTAATTCTAATAAACTAACTTAACTACTAACTTAATTACTAATTTAATTAATTAACAATTGATTAATTACTAACATGGTAGCTCAATTATTAATTAATTAATTTATCATTAACAGGTATAATCATAACTATTAACCTAATGTTTTTATCTTGAGTTTGTTTATTCATGGAGGGGTAAGATTGGTGAAGGGGTGAAGGAATGAAGGGTGAGGAACTAACAGGCGCAGCGTGGATGAAGGATGTAGCATGGAGCAGAGGAGGCCTAATGCAATGGATGGATGACACATTGGGATAGGGCTCGCTGGAAAAACCCGCCTCATTCTGGACCCCCCACCCCACTGTTAAAGGCAGAACGATCAGGGGGGGTCCAGAATCACCTGTAGACCATCCATCTGCACGCCTCCATGAAAACCTTAGATCTGTGCGCACTTTTTAATCACCATTCCGAACCCCCCTGTGCCCCACCGTTAAACACATAACAGTTGAGGGGGTCTGGAATCCACCGTCAGTCATTTATCTACGCACCGCTCGATCGATCGTCGATCTAAGCGCGTTATTTATTCTCCAGGCGCGAACACAGTATATGAGGCAAAACTTAGGCTTAATGACCTTTTTGAGGGTTTGGTACACTGCTACCCTTTCTTTTGTCACCATGGGGTTAGGAAAAACCACTCACCATCAAAAATCATGAATTTTCTTTTCTTTTCCTTTTCTTGAAAATAATTTGTAGAAATGAAATATTATTTGCAAACCAAAATACACCCAAAGTGAAAAATTTCCAGTCACCAGATGATACTATGAATTATAGGGTTGTAACAGTGGCTCGACCTGGGGATGGCAACTTCTTTCAGGAGGTGTCAAGAACCGGTGAACGCTAGACATGCAGACTGGTGCTTTATCCATTGTGTTGAACCCAAAATCTTATTCTACAACCTGTACATGTTTTGATCTTGCAACTGAAACCAAATCAATATGAACACTGTTGAAAAAGAGATGCTCAGAATGATGAGATTATTCATGCTCTCCTACCTACCCTATACTGCTGAAAATCACGCTAAATCAAATAATACAAAAATGACAATGAGGCCAATCAAGTAGCTATTGAGACCAGAGGACTGTCTGACTGCTCGTTAGCAAAGTGAAAAGCGCATCTTGACCTTTTGCCCATAGATTCAAAACTGCAAAGTGTAATGGTCATTGTTGAAAACATGATTGATCTTTACAATAGAGACCTTGACAATTATGAAGGACCAAAGTAATGCCAAGAATAGATTGGGGTTGTCCAGTGAAAAAATTATCCATGTAGGTGGCTATAGGATCAAGGTAGAACTGACTTGTTTCTTGATATTCAAACTTAACCAACTCAACCTCATGATTTGATGCTACGGTTGTGCTAATTGCATCCTCATGAATTTCATGACATGGCTACAACTTTTCTGATGTGTTTTGAAATGATGCTTCTGTTGAACACACCCCTGTAGCTGTCTGTCTTATCATATCCCTATCATAACAAATTTTTATCCCATGGATGGATGATGGAAAATGACTTTGACAACACAGGTCATCCAACCGATCAACTATTGGATCTTGAAAAGACTGACAAGATTGTTGCATTGATTCGAATGAAATTTCCTCACTTTTTATGTATTTATCCTTCAACACTTGTTCAACAGTTTCCTTCAAAATTTGAAATGAATTAAAGCACAATGGTACAGATTTCTTTTGTATTAACTCATAATTTTTCTCAGGCTCTAAGATTTCATCAGGAATTTGAAAATCAAAGTAGGTAAAGTGCTGCAATTCTGGGTTTAGAATAGCCTCCACATCATCACTAGCATCTTCCCCTAGTTGATCAGAACATTCTCCCTCTCTACTATTGACAACTTGCTTACAATTTCCTCTCAAAAATTGAAAAGAAGAGAAACATAAGGGAAAATATTTTTCCCTTACTCTGAAATTTATTTTCTCTTCCTCATCACTGTCATGACTGTTGTGCAAGGGATGATTTTCATATCTGAATTGTAAATGATCTTTTTCCTGCCAATGACATGCTGTTGATTTCTTTGAACAGTCCACATCTATTTCAGCCTCACGCTCATCATCATACTGATCACACTTGGGTAGATTATACAAGTGAGGAATGTCATCAAACATGCACATCATATCAGTTGGTTGTTCCTCTGCAAGTTGAGATGGAGCTTCATCTTTGACTGTGTTGTGAATTGAATACATGAAAGAATCATTATCCAAACCATGGTACCGAGGATGAGCAGAAAAATGTTTGGGAACAATGACCTTTTCTTTCTCTGAAATCAATGGAACATGATGTCTTTGGACAATAAGCCCATCTTTCCTATTGATCCTCTGCATCATATTTTCCATGGCATTGGCCAAAATGTCCAGTTTAGCTTCTGAATATTTCAGCTGCTCCTTTTCTTTGTTCTTTACTTTTGACCTTTTGATCAGCAAGTTGGCCTCCACATCAACTGCAATGTTATGCATTTCTTCAAGGCTTGCAGTTTTCCTTTCTCTTAATTGGAATTCCATCTCAGGATCAAAGACATCTGGGAAATGAAAGTGGGTTGATCCTGGGGGTGTCCTTATATCAATAGGCATTGCATGATATACCTTATTGAACCTTGCTGAAAAATGTTGTATTGTTTCCCTTGGCTATCTTTTCAAATGGTCATACTCTTCCAGGATGAGAAAGACATTTCTCATGATCACCCACCTATCTAAGAAAACTTGCATGAACTGATGAAAATTTCTAATGCTTGTAGCTGGGAGGTTTTTAAACCAATTTTTAGCTTTGCCTTGCAAAGACAAGGCAAACATCCTGATATAGACATCATCATCTTCAACCTCATAAAGGTCAAGAAAATCTTCAAACCTATGGATTTGTTTTTCAACAGTAATATTGGCATTCTCTCCATCAAACCTGGGCAGATTATTGGTGTAATTTGTAGGGAGGTCATGGAGGATAGGAGGCAAATCTAGGGGCTTGTATCTGTCTGGGATTTTGGCAAGTAGAGAAGGTGAAGCAAGAGGCTTACGACCATCTGGAGGTTTGGCAAGAGTAGGAGATAAAGCAGGAGACTTATGTCTCACTAGGATTTCTATAGGTGCATCTGGGATGTGCACAGGTGTATGAGTATGTACATAATCTACAATTGGGGATCTAATCTCTTGAGGCTCATTAGTTTGCATATGGTCAATGTAATATTCAACAATATACTTTTGATCAGGCTTAGAATAAGACAAAACATAATTGTAGATAAAACCAAAGATGTCTTGAATACAATTTGAGCTTGAGTACCTGGTCTTTCTAGGCTACTTGGCCATGCTTTAGGTTCTTCCTCTAGTGGAGTCTTTAAGTTGGCACTGTCTAGAGATGATTGGAGTCACCAGTTGAATGATCTCATCCTTCTCATGTCCAATCAATATCCACCATCAGTGATCATATATGGAGCTTTGAAGTGTACTACTGGGGAGAGTTCCCCAGTGGAGTCGCCATTCGATTAGCACTCTTCAATTTTCCCAAGGTTGTGGAGGCAATCACAGAGGTAAAATCAAAACTGCTTCGAGTTAGGGATCTAGCCCTTCGATACTCAGAGAGGGATCTCTCTGTCTAATATAACTTTGTTGGAAGAGGATATTGGGCTAGCTATACAGAATAGGTTTATTTTCTTGGGGTTTTCTGGTTGAGACATCAAAATAAGACCATTGGGCTATGGGGTCTGTGACAAGTTTGAAATTGAACACAGGTCTATAAGGTATTTCCATAGGGAAAGGTAATGCAGGTATTGGATCCTTTAGAAATAAAATTATGTAGAGAAGGAACAGACGAGATAATCAACTACAACAAAAACGCATTCAAGAGTTTCTTCATTGTAGTATCAGAGGAAAACATTAAGATTCTCAAAACCACTGCATAGAGTATCAGGGATAAATTCTACATTAAATCTCCTTTTGAAAATTAGAAAGAGAGAAACATAATGAAGACTGATTAGAAGCACATTCAACGAAACAAGAAAAACTTCACCAATTGTCGACATACAGGAATCCAGTGAAAAAGTCCCTTTGTATTCCTGGTGAATCAGAAAAATACCACAGAGAAATATCCTTCTAGGTGCAAGGATCAACAACCTTTACATTAAAAATCATCTCTGAATAAATAGGGGAGATTCCCCAACAAGTTATGTGAGTCGGTGTTAACCGCCTCGGCCAAAAATAGCCACAAATCCCCCAAAATCTAGAACTGTCCGCCATGAAAGACGGGCCTAATTTCTGCAAAAAATGGGTCTGAACAGACATTTGTTTCTCTTCAATGCTGACACCTAGGAAAAAACTGAAAGAGGTTATTGTATATGGGCATGTGCTGGAAAAAGAATTCCTTCAGTTTCTCCAAATTCGCCTCTAGCTGACCGTAACAGCTCCTGCACGATCGAGACTGTAACAGAAAAAATGAAAAATCCGAAAAAAGTGTCTCCAAGATGGCCTCGATTCTCCCTGCTCGTGGCACCTGTGAAAAAACTGAGAGAGAAAAACCTCTCTCAGTTTCTTAAAGTTCGTTTTCATTCATCTGGAATCGGCTTCGGAAGATGGCATGCTGAACAGGCAAAAATGGGCGAAAAATGAGAAAAGTTGTTTTTTTGGGATGGGTGGTATTCCAAAACCCCCCTNGGGGGGGGGGGGGGTCCACGGGCATGTGGGGGCGATACTTTTCCAGGGGGTGGTTTTTAGAAACTACCATTCTGGACCCCCCCCCTTTCGTTAAGTTTCAGATAATGAGGGTGGGTCCGGAATTTTTAATAACCATTGATTTGATTTAAATTGTTTGATGTGGATGTATGCGTGGAGGTGGTTAGGACTTAGGATAGTGTAAGTTTTGTTTTATTGTATTTTATTTTGATTGCTTTATATTGTTTGTTTTTTAAATTTGTTTTGTTATGTTTTGTTTTACGTTTTTTCTTTTTATGTATTTTTTATGTGTTTTTTATATATGTTTTATTATATTTTAATTGTTTAAGTTTTATTTTTTGTTTTTATATTTAATTTGTTTTGTGTTTTTTAATATAGGTTTTTGTTTATTAGTTTTTATTTTTATATGTTTTATTATATGTTAACATTTTAATTCTAATAAAATAACTTAACTACTAACTTAATTACTAATTTAATTAATTAACAATTGATTAATTACTAACATGCTAGCTCAATTATTAATTAATTAATTAATCATTAATAGGTCTAATCATAACTATTAACCTAATATTTTTATCCTAAGTCTGTTTATTCATGGAGGGGTAAGATTGGCAAAGGGGTGAAGGAATGAAGGGTGAGGAATTGACAGGTGCAACATGGATGAAGGATGTAGCATGGAGCGGAGGAGGCTTGATGAAATGGATGGATGACACGTTGAGATAGGGTCCGCCAGAAAAATCCGCCTCATTCCGGACCCCCTCACCATTAAAGGAAGAACAATCGAGGGGGTCCAGAATCGCCTGTAGACCGTCCATCTATGTGCCTGCATAACAACCGTAGATCTGTGCGCACTTTTTAATCACCATTCTCGACCCACCCCCCACCGTTAAAGACAGAACAGTCGAGGGGATCCAGAATCCACTCTCAGTCGTTGATCTATGCTCCGTTATATCGACCGTCGATCTAAGCGCATTCTTTATTCTCTAGGTGCGAATGCAAAACATGAGGCAAAACTTAGGCTTAATGACCTTTTTGAGGGTTTGGTGCACTGCTTCCCTTGCTTTTGTCACCATGGGGTTAGGGAAAACCACTCAGCATCAAAAATCATGAATTTTCTTTTCTTTTCCTTTCCTTGAAAATAATTTGTAGAAATGAAATATTATTTGCAAACCAAAATACACCCAGAGTGAAAATTTTCCAATCACCAGATGATACTATGAATTATAGGGTTATAACACACATAACATAGAAGTTTTACCGAGAAAGTGTAAAGCTAAAAACCCCACTATCATATATTATGTATATCATGGATCATGAAACAATCTCATACAAGACTCTAATCCAAGAGCTCTAAGTACAATACAATCATCTCACACTGTGATACAAAACTCAACAAATACATGTGCCAATTTTCTGTGTCTAGACAACCTACCTCCTCTGTACAATCCCTGCAATTAGAATTCTCACAATAAATTCAAATTGCCTAGTTTGCACATGCTCATGAGAATATCCACTGCATGTGTGATTGCATGAGTTCACTTCACTCAAATCACAATTGATAGTCAAACTGTCCCTTTCACTTGCTATCTCAACTAGGTCTCCATTGGATCTGACATGCATGTAGTTAACCGTGGTGAATCTTCAGTTGCATGTGAGTTCACTAATTGTGAATTAATTAATAATTAATTCATTGAAATCTCACTAGTGTAAGTTAAGTTACAACTAGTACAGTTGGGATTAACTCACTTAACTAAACTTATAACTCTATTACAACTTCAAGTCACCTCCATGTCTTACCAGCCAACCTTTGAACTCAAACTTCCCATAGTTAACTGATTTTCCATTTCAATTAATTATTTCAAGTAATTATGAGATAATAGAATATTTATTGTCCAATTTATTTAAGGGAAAAGTAAATTAGAAACATGTTTCTTGTTGACTTTTCAACACTCTCTCTCAACAAGAAAGGGATTATCCTTCACCCCAATCCTGTCTCTATGATATTTGAATTTTCTCCTGGTGAGCGCCTTCGTCAAAATGTCTGCATCCTCATCTTCTGTAGGAATGTATTGAAGCAACATGATCTTCCACTGCACACAATCTCTGAGATAATGATACCGGATATCTATATTCTTAGATCTATCATGAAACACATGATTAATCGAGAGTTTAATGAAACTCTGATTATCACAATGAATCACTGTCGGATCTAAATGAGAACCAAACAAACCAATCAAGAGCTTTCTCATCCAGATAGCCTCACATGAAGCTTGACTCGCTGCCATGTATTCCGCTTCCACTGAACTATGTGCCACGGATCTTTATTTCCTGCTATACCAAGAAACAACTATAGATCCGATACTAATGATCCCCCCTGATGTGCTCTTTTTGTCCGTTGGGCTGCTCGCCCAATATGCATCCGTGAAGCCATGCAACTTCACCTCATCCATCTATCTGTACCATAATACATACTTAGATGTTCCCTTTAGATATCTCAGGACATGCTTACCTGCCCTCCAAAAGAGTTTGGTAGGCTTAACCATCACTTGACTTAGCTAGTTAACCGCATAGAAAATGTCTGGTCTCGTATTCACTAAATACATTAGCGAACATACTAACTGTCGATAGACAGTAGCATCCACTACCTCTCCAGAAGTAACATCCTCTTTCCTCCAGTTTCCTGGAAGATGAGTATCCATGGGTTTGCAACCCTCCATGTGAAGCTTACCCAGTATCTCCCTTGCATACTTTCCTTAAGACACAAAAAGTTCACCATCTCGCTGCCATATCTCCAATCCAAGGAAATAATGAAGGAGGCCCAAATCCTTCATCTCAAACTCCTTTGCAAGGTCATCCTTGCATGAGTGTATCAGTTGCTCATCACTAGTCAGTATGAAATCATCAACATAAAGAGAAATGATTAAAATCTTACCCTCCACCATTGATTTATCGAGCGGTCTTGGGACAATTTCCCATGCACTATTTTTGACAATGGATTCATACTCCTCCACCATTGCATCAAACCAAGTGGGATCCTGCACTGCTTCCTGAAAGGAACATGGTTCAGTCACAATAAATTTGCTCATGAGATCCATGTATCCATCAAATCAATCAGGAGATTCTCTCTGTCTGCACTGTGAAGTAGGGGCTCCTACATTCTGTGCAACATCTAGTCTCAATCTGTCAGCCTCTGTGGTGCGCTTTCTACCATTTCTAATGGATGGATCTGCATGAGTGGTTTCCTCCACTCCATGAACCTCCTCATGTGTTTGATCCACATCTTGAGACTCATCTTTGGGAACCAGCAGTTCCTCTTTTGCATGCAAGTCTACCTCCCTCTCAAGCGACAACTGCATGGCTTTCCCCTCATCGAATTTTATATCTCGTCGCATAGCAGTCATCTTACTGTTCAGAAAATACACACGATAATTATGGGTTGTTTCTGTGTACCCCACAAATATCCCAACTTCAGTAGTCGGTTCCAGCTTCTTCCTGGCATCCTTGATCACATGCACATAAACAGATGAGCCAAAAATTTTTAAATGAGAAACATCAGGTTTCTTACCAATGAAAGCTTCTTCAGATGTACTCATGCCAAGTATTCTATGAGGACAATGGTTTTGCACATAAACCACATTATTGCATGCTTCTTCCCACAAATGCATTGGTAGGCCCTGATCATGCAACATCGCTCGTGCAACACTCACAATCGTTCTATTCTTCCTCTCCGCGACCCCATTTTGTTGTGGGTTATGAGGCGCTATGAGTTCTCTTCGAATTCCTTCTCTACTGCAGAAGTCTTTGAATTCGTTAGAGATATATTCTCCACCATTATCGCTCCTTAGAGCCTTCACTTGCTTCCCCGACTCTTTCTCCACCAATGCTATAGACTCAGAGAACTTTGAGAATGTTTGATCCTTCTTCTACATGAATAATATCCAGCATTTACGAGAAAAGTCATCAACAAAAATAACATAATACCTATGTTTTGTTGTTGAAGCAATCGAGAATGGTGCACACACACGTCTGTGTGAATTCTCTCTAGGATCACCGAATCACGGTTCTCCTTTTAATGAAATGTGGACTTTACATACTTCCCCAGGGTGCACCCCTTGCACTGATCTAACTGAGCAAGTGTTCCCATTGGAAGTCCAGTAGATATTTGTTGCATGATCTTCAAGGCTCCATGAGGAAGATGGCCCAATCGCCTGTGCCATAATTCACCCTCGTCCTAGCTCACCACTTTTTCTGCCTTGCCCACCATGGCACCACAACTATCTACCTCCATCATGTAGATATTCTTAACTTGAATCCCTATCTTCTTGACTTGACTCATTGCTTTATATTGCAGGTAGGATTTTCCACCACTGAAAGTAACGTCATAGCCTTTGTCCTCCAACATTGCAACCGAGACCAGGTTTTTCTTTAGACCTGGAACATGCATAACATTTTTTAATTGAAATGGTTTACCTGACTTGCTCTGAAAGGTAATGGTACCAATACTAGTCACACTGTATCTTCCATCGTCTCCCATCTCTATATGCATTCTAAGATATTTCTCCTCCAAGTAACTGAAAGACTCTTTATCTTCCGTCATGTGGTAGGAAGTGCCACTATCCAAATACCACACCAATCCCAATGCACTTGAAGCCATGCATGCGATCAAAGAGAAGTCAAGTTCAAATTGTGAGACAAGAGCCTCACTAGTTGTAGCTCCAACAACCATCTTGTTCTTCCTCTTCTGTGAATAGTTAGTAGCGAGATGCCCATGTTCGTGATAGTGAAAACACTTCATGTTGAACAAATCCATCTTCTTGAGTTTAGACTTGGATTTTGAATGGAATTTCTTCCCTTTCCCTTTCCTTTCCTTAGCAGTCAAATAACAATCCTCTTCATCATCACGCTTTGATGAAGATCCATCTCTGGTGTTCCACCTGAACTCCTCATGCACTAGATCCAACCATAGTTGTTCCCAATATGGTAATTTTTCCTTTCCATTGATAGAGTCTTGATAACTGTGCCAACTCTTGGGAAGTCCTAGGAGAGCCAAGCTCACCAAATCATCAGCAATGACTGTTATTCCCACACTTCCAAGCTCATCCCAACATTGGAAAAACTTCGTGAGATATTTTGGAATGGAGTCACCCTTTTCCATCTTGATCTTCCTGAGTTTATCTTTGAGCGCCAATTTCCTATGGTCGTTGTTGTTCTGGAATAGATCCGTAAAAACCTTCCACATTACATGTGGTGTGGCTTTCCCATGGAGACTTGAGACAATGTGGTCTCGTACTCCCTCCAACAGAATCCTCTTGGCCTTTGCCACTTTCTTTTTCCATGCATCAAGATTTGCAGTGTTTGTCGCATCTGGCTTAGGAACATATTTTCAATGTATTGCCTCAAGCCATTGTCTTCGAGCACTACCTCCATCCTGTCCTTCCAAGCAATGTAGTTCTAGTTTTCCTCGAGTGCATACTCCAACCTCAATCCATTGAAATCCATTTCGATCTTGAATCAACTATAGCACCAAGAAATTCCTTCTGCAAATTCAAATTTTATCCAACCACAAACTCAACTACTACAATCCTTCTTGTCCTAGGAGGTTCGCACCTGACCAGTTACTAGCCTGAGGGAAGTTCACACGTCACCAGTGTACATCCTGCAAAAATTTTGAGGAAGTTCACACTATAATTCACAGTGGGGTGAGGGAGGTTTGCACCTCTCCTTTGAGTAGCCTGCGAAAATCCTAAGGGAGTTTTGCACCTCTCCTTTGAGTAGGGTGCAAGAATTTTTTCTCTCAGAAATGTGCAAAGTTTTCAGTACTATGCTGTCGCACCCTGCTAGAGACGGGACCTGCAAAAATATTATTATTTTCGCATCTCACTTCCATGGCTCCGTGGCTTTGATACCATGTAGAAATTTCAATACAATTAATGTATTTCTCGTGTTCTCCTGATCTAACAATTATATGCCACTGTTAAATACATAATCGCTTCTACTAATATTCTTGCGAAAATTAAACCATGATCACAAAGTGAAATATCAAGAACACATAACAAAAACGTTTTACCGGGAAAACATAAAGCTAAAAACTCCACTATCATATATTATGTATATCATGGATCATGAAATAATCTCATACAAAACTCTAATCCAAGAGCTCTCAGTACAATACAATTGTCTCACACTGTCATACAAAACTCAACAAATACATGTGCCAATTTTTTGTGTCCAGACATCCTACCTCCTCTGTACAATCCCTGCAATTATAATTCTCACAATAAATTCGAATTTCCTAGTTTGCACATGATCATGAGCATATCCAATGCATGTGCGATTGCATGAGTTCACTTCACTCAAATCAGAACTGATAGCCAAACTGTCCCTTGCACCTGTTATCTCAACTAGGTATCCACTTGATCTGACATGCATGTAGTTAACCGTGGTGAATCTTCAGTGGCATGTGAGTTCACTGATTGTGAATTAATTAATAATTAATTCACTGAACTCTCACTAGTGAAAGTTCAGTCACAACTAGTACAATTGGGCTTAACTCACTTAACTACACTTATAACTCTGTTACAACTTCAAGTCACCTCCATGTCTTACCAGCCAACCTTTGAACTCGAACTTCCCATAGTTAACTAATTTTCATTTTAGTTAATTATTTCAAGTAATTATGATATAATAGATTAATATTTATTGTCTAATTTATTTAAGGGAAAAGTAAATTAGACACATGTTTCTTGTTGACTTTTCAACAGTAACTCCCAAAATGTATCTCAGATCATATGAATCATGTCCTCTTTGAAACATTTGTGGATTACAATGTCCTTCCACTTTACTCGATCCAACGGTTGGTATTTTATCCGAAGTGTTCCTCGGATCAAATGATTCATGTACACTTCGGGACTTCAGCCTTCGGGTAATCTTACTTATTCTCAACCCTTTTATGCCAAAGTGGTCAGCGCCAAATTTGACCATTGTTGATCTAACGGTTCCTATTTTCTATTCCATATCAACAACTAATACTTAACTCTAGTTCAAATCTTGATCTAACGACTGGGGATCATTATGAAGCTCTTTCTTCAGATCTGATGGTCCTTCTTTAACATGAAAAATATTAATTCAAACCAACGACTATCGGGAATTCAGGTATTTGAGATCTCAACCCTTTTGCCTTGCTTATCCTATCCTTCCACTCAGCTTGATCCAATGGTCAAGAATTCCTATGGAGTAGATCAATGATCATGGATGATTGCGGGGTCTCAACTAGAATGATGTTTAAAATTATTATCAAGCTCCACAATGGAAACTGCTTGTTGGTAGTGGAACTGATGCCAACCATAGATTTATTTAGAGGATGATGATCGACAGTCTAGACTGATTGAGGGATTGGAATTAACACAATGTTTAATTATCCCTTTGCACTCTATAATGAATCCTTTCCCTTGATCTGGTGCTTGCATATCTGATGGTCACAAATTGATCTGATCATTGACCAATCCTCCAACGATCCTTCTCTTGTAACTCCCAGATCTGACGGTCCTGGTTTGTCCCATAATGATAATGGATGGATTATGTGCTTCATTTATTTTGAGCCTCTTGTGCATCATCTCTTCTGAGATTTTTGGGTTTATACTTGGTTTCCAACTGAACCAAAGACATATGCATGCTCTGATATTTTGTGATCTAATACACTTCCTCTCCTAAGATTTGATCTCTACATATTGTCTGAATTTTTCATTCTTTGCATACTTTCAATGTGCTTTTCCTTCTGAGATTTGATCTCTGCATACTGTTTGACATCAATGACAATTTCATCTATGATAACTTATCATCACATCATAATGACATCGAATGTTGACATCAATGACAACATATCAATGGAAATATGTCGAACAATATCCCCCTTTATCATTGAGGGAAACGCACTAACTTCATACACAAAATTCCCTTGTGATGATGTTTTCCTCCTATGAAGTTACTCTCCCCCTTTGAAATCAATGGCAAAGGGTTCCTCTCCTTATGATCATAATATGAACTTGGGTAACTCCCCCTGCAATCATGCTCTACCTACCATAACTGAATGACTCCCCCTATCGATATGCTCCCTCTATCTCTGAGTACTTTCCCCCTTTGTTTCTGAAAGGGTATCTTTTTCTGACAAGGTCTCTTCCCCTATTAATTTACTAACTATTTATCTCAATTGATTGGGATTTTTGTGTTTCAAATAAGTAGTCTTCTTGATACCAATTTTATAGTGATACCCATTTTTAGTGATAAAGTCTTTCAAAACTTAATCTAATTACTTTCTTATTTAATAACCAAAATACTCCTCCTGAGTTTTTACTGACTTTCCTTTGTCAAATAGAACAAGAGTATGAATCTTACCGATCTTTTTAATCTGCTTCTTATTCATGTTTGATATTTCATAGGAAAATCAATTGAGGAATTATACTAATTGATTTAAATACCAATTTTGTTATCAATTGATCTTTGTTGAATGATACTCCTTGAACTTCTCTGCTACCTTTATTTTTTCCTCTTCTTGTATTCTACAACTGACCCTACCAATGATTTTTATTTTGACCACTAATCTATATATAGTCAATATTTTCCATATGTTAATTTAGAAACTCTTTGTCATAATCCTTTGATTTTGTAAAAACCAATTTAAACTTCTTTTTTTGTTTTCTTTCTTTTGCTAACAACTTATGACATCATCATAATTTGATATTGTCCCATATTCTTCTATAGGTACTTCCTTTTCTTGAGCTTGATTTATTTCATATTGAATTTCACATTCTTTATTAGGACCTTCACCCATCATTTTCTTATTATTAATTTATTCATTTTTAGGTGTAATAACATTTTTCTTTCTTTCTCCTTCAGATTTTCTTCTCCATGTCTTTCTATGAGATATTCTGCTTTTTGGATCTTCTCTTTCTAATTGTGTTTTTGGAGATTTTTCATCTCCTTTCTTCTTCCAACTTTTATTAGGTTTTGTCACTGACTTGAATGACTTATTCAAATATTGAATTTTTGTATTCTTTTAGTTTTGGGATTTCTGCCCAAACCTATCACAGTTGTAACATCTCATTGTATGACAAAATTTTGTTGTGTTCCCAACAAAATTACATCTCCAACATCTAATTGAGTTTTTGGATTTTCTTGTATATCCTTTCTCTAGTTTCTTGCAATCCATTTCTTTAGGGCCAAAACTATGACAAGAAAAGCAATAGCCATTGAAGGTTTTTCCATTCTTGATTTTATTTTGGCTTGAGAGATTCGTCATCTGATTTTCTTTCTTATTTTATCCAAGACCAATTTTTTCAATAGTTGATCTTTGGCTCTTCCAAATATTATCTAGGATATCTGAGCTATTCTATAAATTGACAATCTTATTTGTCTTTTCATTCATGTTAAGCCCTAAATAGTGGCTCATTACCCCTTAATTGGGGCAAATTACATTAGTAATGTTATTTTATTTATGTCGGATTTATTCCATTAGTTGTAATTATACCTCTTGGTCTCGTATATATACCAAGGAGACATTTTCATTTGGAATCATCTTGTAATTGAACATTTATGTGGGGATAAGGAGGTTGGCCCCTCAAAGAGGATTATTATCTGAATTTCTCTCGTTTTCAAGGCATTGAGTACTTATTCTGAGGTTTTTCTATGCTATATTGATATTTGGTTCCTAACATATGGTATCAAAGCTCAAGGTCTCGGGGCTTCGCTACTACATCTAAGACACCTTGGAATTTTCACCATAACTTTTTTTCTACATTGATTCAGAAGGAAATTCTTGGAGGATATTTATTAGACAGATCAAGATACATTGGGTTACAATTTCATCTCTTGAGGCCTTATACTTTCGGAGATACAACCTTTCTAATTAAGGGTTCTGGAATCATCTTGAATTGAGTCATTGCGTATTTTTTCGCTATAATTTTTTTTTTGTAATGTTTCAGATCCTGAACTCCAGAGGATATTCAAGGAAATTAGTAATATATATGTGGTAACAATTTTATCTTCTGGGTCATCGTAAATCTATAGATACACCATGTGGAAGATAGGGTATCTGACTAGTCCTATTGACTAGTCTCAAGAAGGTGTTTCGGGTACAAAATTCATAACTACTTCCTAGAGTATCTAAATTGAGTGAGACTAGCTGCATTGGATAGTGGATAGACATTAGTAGTTCTGGTATGTGTTTCAAAATTTAATATCAATTATTTTGTGCGAGGAAGGACATACAAGTGAGATCTCCTGGAAAGGAAAACAATAAGCCAGTTGTGGGGAAGTTACCGTAAATTCCACTTGGCACATCCAATTTTGATCAAACCTGTGGAATTGCAGAGAAGAAATATCAGAGACCTACAAAAAAGAAAATTTCATATTCAGAAGGGCCGGAATTTTGGAGATACAATAAAAGGAAGATTGTCTAGCAGAACCACCTCAAAATCAAGGTTTAAAGTGATACTTGGCCAACATGCCACCAAAAAAGGGAACTTCTACACCAAATCAGCTTCCATACAATCCTACTTGGACTCTTGATGAAGGTGAAGAAATGTGTAGGGACATAGATGATTTACAAAAGAAGACAATAACAAAAGATGAACTACAAGAGATTGAAGCTAAGTTGGAGGCAAATATGGATGGTTTAAAAGAGGAGATCATGGAATAATTGAAAATTTTCGTAATAGAGAGGACACCTGAAAGTGAAAATGTATCCCATGAAATTCACGATGTGGACACAAGGAAGGTGAATCAAGAATGGAGAAACTCCAACTTTGGGTTGAAGACCAACCATGTTCCTAAGATCGATATGAGGAAGTTTGATGGAAATGACCCTATCACATGGATACTTTAGATGGAGCAATTATTTGATCTACATAATGTGCCACATACACAAAAGGTACGAATTTCTTCTTTATATTTAGAACCCAATCAATTTGTATGGTATCGATGGCTTTGTTCTCACAAATCACTCATCACTTGGACAATTTTCACAGAAGAAATGATAGCACACTATGATGATACAAGGAGCAACACCTTCATTAGCCAACTGATAAATCTCAAGCAAAAGGGTTCAGTTATAGAGCATATTGAGAACTTCCAAAGATTAAATATAAAGGTAACAAATATTCTAGATGAGCACTTGATTGATATATTTATAGGAACTTTAAGAGATAAAATTCAACATGAGGTTCACCTTTGGGAACCCAAATCATTGGAGAATGCATTTAGGGTGGCAAGAAATGTTGAAAGTAAAAATATGGCTATGTCTACAAGAAGGACCAATCCTATCATCTATAGAGAGAATAATGTTCCTTCTTCTAAAACACCTCAACCTACAAAGTTGACACCTCAACAATTGGAGGAAAGAAAAGAAAAAGGTTTATGCTTTAATTGTGATAGCAAGTATAGTAAGGGACATAAGTGTGGTGAGAAGAAATTATTCTACATAGATTGTGAAGAGGAAGAATAAGAAGAACAAGAACAAGAACCATCTCAAGATGAAAACATAGAAGCAATTTCGTCTGAAGAGTTGACTCCCACGATATCGTGTAATGCATTGGCTGGAATTAGCACTCCTCAAAACCTCAATATCGAAGGATATATCAAAAAGAAAAAGGTAATAGTACTAATTGATTCTAGAAGTACTCATAATTTCATTCACTATAAATTAGCCAAAGATCTCAATTTCTTTGTATATCCAGCACCAGAGTTTCAAGTAATGATTGTAGATGGAGGAACTATCAATTGCTCAGGAAAATGTAATAAGATCAATATTACTATGGGGGAATATGTAATGAATAGTCCAATGATTGCTATACCCATGGGTGGTGTTGATGTTGTACTAGGAATCTAATGGTTACAATCATTAGTAACAATGGATTTTAATTTTCAAGAACTTTTCATGAAATGTTCATTGGAAGGAAAAAAAATTGAGTTAAGACGTATCACAGGGAAACCCGGTAAGGTGATAAGATCTAATGGCATGAAAAAATTATTGAAAAAGGGGCATCAAGGTGTTATTGCACAACTATGCTCACTAGATGTTCAAACATCTAAGCCATCTATTCCTCTAGATCTCCAAGGGATCATTGATAAGCATTAAAAAGTATTTTAATATATTTCCAAAGGTCTTCCACCCACTTGAAATCATGATCATGATATTCACCTAATTCCTGGGAGTGTTCCTCCTAACATCAGGCCATACAGATACCCTTATTCCCAGAAGAGTGAAATTGAGTGCATGGTTGAATAAATGTTAGAGTTTGGCATTATTAGACCTAGCCAAAGCTCTTACTCTACACCAGTGGTAATGGTATTCAAGAAAGATGCCTCATGGTGTATGTGTCTAGATTATAGAGATCTCGATAGGATCACTATTAAAGATATGTTTCCCATTCCCATCATTAATGAATTGTTAGATGAACTACATGGAGAAATATATTTCACAAAGTTGGATCTCTGTTCAGGGTATCATCAGATTAGAATGAAGGAAGAAGATATCCCAAAAAAATCATTCCGAACTCATGAAGGCCATTATGAATTTTTGGTCATGCCTTTTGGCCTTACAAATGCACCTTCCACATTACAAGGGTTGATGAATTACATTTTCAATACCCTGCTTAGAAAATTTGTGTTAGTATTTTTTGATGATATACTAATCTATAGAAAGTCTTGGGAGGATTATGTGTGACATGTTGACAAGGTGCTACAACTACTAAAGGAGAAAAAACTATATGTCAAACCATACAAATGTTTCTTTGGAGTGAAGGAGGTAGAGTATTTGGGTCATATTGTATCTCATGAAGGTGTCAAGGTAGACCCTAACCAGATCAAGGCCATGATGAACTGGTCGATTCCCAAAACATTGAACAATCTTAGAGGATTTTTGTGTTTGACAGGTTACTACCGCAAGTTTGTTTGGCACTATGGAAGAAGAGCAACACCTTTAACGACACTAACTAAGAAGGATGCATTTTCATGGACTCTAGAGGCAACTAAATATTTTAAACAACTTAAACATGTGATGTGCAAAGATTTTGTCTTGACCACTCCAGGCTTCACAAAAACCTTTATTGTGGAATGTGATGCCTCGAGAAATGGAATTGGTGCTTTCCTAAAGCAAGAATGAAAGCCCTTGGATTTTGAAAGTCGAACACTCAAGGGAAAGGAATTACACAAACCCATTTATGAGAAGGAAATGATGGAAATACTACATGCATTGAATAAATGGTGTCCTTACCTAATAGGTAGGCACTTCAAGGTTAAAACATATTATGATAGTCTTAAATACTTCTTGGAACAAAGACTATCTTCATAAGAATAACAAAAATGGGTAACCAAGATATTGGGTTATGATTTTGAAATCATCTATAAAAAAGGGAAAAGAGGTTTTTCTATGATATATTGATATTTGGTTCCTAACAATTCATATGTTTGAGATTGACTATTTCTAACTTTAATATATGACATAATTCTTCCTTTTTAGTCAACTGAATCTTAAGGCCTTCTTCCACTTCTTTAGAATGTTCAAGATGAGTCTTTAGATTGATGACTATTTCTTCTGTCTCATCCAAGACATCTTTTCATTTAATASGTTTGTCATATGCCTTCAATTCTTCCATATCTTTTSTTAGATCAAAAACTTTAGATTTCAATTGTTTGATTTCTTCCTCATATTCTAGTTGAATACTTTTGAGGTTGATGGCTTCTAATTCAAACATTTGACATGATTCTTCCTTTTTAGTTATTTGGATCTTCTGAGATTCTTCCTTTTTCTTAGATTCTTCAATTTCAGTCATTAGATATGCATTAGCACTTTCATTTATCTTTTTGAAATTGATGATTTCCAACTCCAATATGTGGTAAGAATTTTATTTTCTTGTTAACTGGATCTTTAGGTCTTCTTCACTTTCTTTAATTTCCTCAAGTTGACTGTTTAGACTGTTAACTAATTCTTATGATTCTTTTAGTAATTATTTTCTTTTACTGTCATGTGTATTTAATTCTTCCATCTCTTCTGTTAGATTAGTAACTTCGGTTTTCAATGTTTTTATTTTTTCTTGTTTGTTTTCTAACTGAATCTTTTGCTCATGTTCTTCATGGTTAGATTGGTCTAACTGTTGCAGTAGAAACATATCCTTTTTTTGAAGTTTATTCAACTCTTATAGAGTGCACATGGTCGTGTACTCAATATTGTCAAGAGCCTCCACATGAACTTTAATGTGCATATAATTTCATCGTTTCAAATGAATCTCTCCTAAAGTAACTGCAACATCAGTTTTAAGATTATGTGATTTTTCTTTAGTGATTAATGAGGTATGCCTCAATTCCTTGATGAGGTTGTCCTCCTCATTGTTGACTGATATTTGCATCAAATCCTGTATTTCATTTTGATTAGAAATATTTCTCTCTACATTATGTTCTTCAATTTGATTGCAATTTTTCCCTTTTTTATTTTGTTCCTTACCTTGATAAGAATTATCTTCTTCTGAGTTTTTTTCTTTATTCTGATAGGAATCCTTTGTATTTGATTCTTGTTTCTCAATTTGATAGGATTTCTCTTCTTCTTGTGTTTCATTATGATAATAATTTTCTATTTGGAACAATAATTCTTTAGTAGATTTGTAGTGCCTCATATTTTCTTTGACTTGGTCTGACAATCCATCCTGGATTTCTTTTAAGGCTACTGAATTGTTTCTCGTTTCCTCCTTTGCAGTTTTGGTTTTTCTCTTTGAAGTAGTCAAGTGACAGGGCTTACTTACTACCGAATACCAAACTCCATATCCTTTTGACTTCATATATATTTTCATATTTTCCCTCCATGATGAATAATTGGTTCCATCAAATAAGGGAGCTTCATTTATTGAGATAGCAATTTGTCCACCCATTTCTTCTGAATCTATAGTCAGTTTTTAAACTATGCTAAAGGAACCTTGCTCTGATACAAATTTTTGAAATGGATACTTGACATTGAGAGTGGGGGGTGAATCAGTGTCACAAAACTTTGGAAAATTTTCCACTTTTCATAAATTTACTGAACAACAAATATGTATTTCATTTTTTCAATCAATATATATAAAATAATAAATACTTTCTTTATTTCTTTTAACTTGGATGAATACATAAGACCAATATTTGAATATCATCTTCAAACAATTATGAGAGACCTTGATTTCTATTACAAGACCCAGCTTGTAATTCTCAGATCCAAGTGAGAAATGAGGAATCCAACCCTCATAACAAGTCCCAAATTGTTGATCTCAGGTCCAACTGAGATGTGAGGAATCCAATCCTCATACAAGTTTCATCTTGTAAACTGGCACCAACATGATAGAATGAACATTCATTCAATCCATTATATATAAATATATATACTTCAACAAATTCAACTACACATCTTCTCACCATTCCTTCTTGTTTATATAGTATTCCAATTGGTGTGAATTTGAATCATTGTATATTTTATATTTGAACCATTGTACCTTTTCATTTAAAATGATAATATTAATCTTTAATTAATATCATTTTTCCTTTTATCCTTTATTCACAATGATCATGAATTAACTCTCTTTTAATCATGACTATGTGTCGGTTCTTTTGTCTTCATGAGTTGATCACAGACATGGACCGACTCATTATATCATACTCATGCTTCTGATGTGTTCTCAGTTCACAAACATATCATATTTTGATCTTTTATCAATTTTTTGTATTATCCCAGTGTTAACTCGCTGTCAAATTAATTTTTTAAGAGGCGCTTCCTTCAAACCATTTACATATGACCATATGCGCAAAACCACGGGCTTATTGATTTGAGAATTTCCTCTTCTTCTTCCCTTTGTTTCTTTATTCCATATGACCACAGGTGGTGACCAAGAGCTAAGCTAAAGAAGTTCTTGATCACTTTTCAAGATCGACGGTCACATTTTGATGTCACTATGAGTTGGATGATTCTCATTTACTTTAGAACTTCGGCTATTCATAGATCTTGAATTCTAGAGTAGTAATGCCTCTGAAGTGATTACCTACCGAATGAGTCATAAAGAGGTGGTGACCGCTTGTTGTCAGTTAACACTTCCACTTACATTATCCTTCCACTATACTTGATCATAGGTTGGGAAAGATCAGGAACTAGATCAACGATTAACATTGACTTCGGCCTTCGAAACTTCGGGTGATTTCTCCTTCACATTCCTTCAAACTTCCAGAGTTCGTTTTGCCGAAGTAGATCAGACGATTGGATTTTATTTGCACGATGAACGGTTCTCATTCATTTCTGAACTTCGAGACTTCAGGTATTTGCTGGTGGTGAAACTCCCGAAGTACAAAACTGTCAGAGTGACGTAACTTATTAATGTCACTTGTTGATATGGCACGGGTCGAGTGGTTGCCACATGTCACTCAAATTCATGATTTAAACGTACCTGAAATGTTTATTTCATCTTGACACTTGTCATTATCTGACTATGCCACATATCCTTGCTGCGTGGTCTGTTGATGTAGATCTCCCGATGTGGCACATATTATTCTTCTGTATCTAATGGTTGTCCTAACTCCCAAAATGTATCGTAGATCAAACGACGCATGTCCTCTTTGAGACATTTGTGGCTTACACTGTCCTTCCACTTTACTCAATCCAACGGTCGGTATTTTATTCGAAGTGTTCCTCGGATCAGATGATTCATGTCCACTTCGGGACTTTTTCCTTTGGGTAATCTTACTTATTCTCTACCCTTTTTCTGTCGAAGTTGTCAGCGCCTAAGTTGACCACTGTTGATCTAATGGTTCCCCTTTTCTATTAGAGATAAACAACTAATAATTAACTCTAGATCAAATATTGATCTAACGGCTGAGAAACATTTTGAACCTCTTTCTTTAGATCTGATGGTCCTTATTTAACCCAAAAAACATTAACTCAATCCAATGACTATCGGGAATTCGGGTATTCGGGATCTCATCCCTTTTGCCTTGCTTATCTTGTCCTTCCACTCAACTTGATCCAATGGTCGAGAATGCTCTTGGAGTAGATCAATGATCAGAGATGATTGTGGGGTCCCAACTAGCATGATGTTTAAAACTATCGTCGAGATCCGCAATGGAAACTTCTCGTTGGTAGTGGAACTGATGCCAACTGTAGATTTATTTGGCAGATGGTGATCGATGGTCTAAACTAATTGCAGGATTGGAATTAATGTGTTGTTTAATTCTCCCTTCGTTCTCTGCAATAAATACCTGTCCTTTATCTGATGCTTTCATATCCTATGGTCACAATTTGATTTGATCATTGACCAATCCTCCAATGATACTTCTCTTGTAACTCCCAGATCCGACGGTCCTAGTTTGTCCCGTAATGATAATGGATGGCTTCTATCCATCATTTGTTATGAGCCTCATGTCATCATTTCTTCTGCGCTTTTTGGGTTTATACTTGGTTTCCAACCGAACCAAGGATATTTGCATGCCCTAATATTATGTGATCTAATAAGCTTCCTCTCCTGAGCTTTGATCTCTGCATACTGTCTGACATTTTCATTCTTTGAATACTTTCAATGCGCTTTTCCTTCTTAGCTTTGATCTTTTCATATTGTTTGACATCAATGAAAATTTCATCTATGATAACTTGTCATCACATCATAATGACATCGACTGTTGACATCAATGAAAACATATCCATGACAATATGTCCAACAGAAGGAGCATCAGTGGGTTCTGGAGGATAGATATGAAATGGACTATAGATGGATGTTGATGTCTAGAAAAATGTGTTTTTGGTGTTCCTAGTTAGTTAGAACACAATATCCATAACAAAATAGATGGAATACAACTATGGATAGGAAATAAACATAAGAAGACAAAAGGAAATATATTTGTAGAGAGGAAATGGAAGGAACCAAAATTGGAAAACGACAACAGTAAGAAAATATTTATTGATATTTGGAACTTGATGCAATGTTCACTTGCCTCTTCGAGGAGGATACCTCCTACATGATTAGTTATAAAAATACGATAATATTCACTTCATATAAAATTACATATTTTCTACGATTATATATAGTTTCTAATTGACCAAAACCTTAACCACCTAATGGACCTCCATTAATGAGGCTTAAACCACTAACTAGTGGATTTTCTTTAATGAGACCACTTACATTTATTGATTTTACACTATAATACCTAGTGGTGCCTCATTTAATAAATATGCCCCTCAATACATTAAACAAAAATATATTTCAATAACTAGGGAGGTTAGGGTGGGACCGTAACATTTCCCTTCCCTTTACAAAGTAGCCTTGTCCTCAATTCTAGAGATAAGGAAATTTGTGGAGAATCTTTATCAGTTTCCATATAACATCTTTAGGATATGTATGCTTTCATTGGACAACAAATTCTTGGATAGTGCACTGGAAAAGATTACTCTCACATTTTTCAAACATGACCTCAAGATGCCACCAAATAAAACCCTTCTCATCCAATTTTGGAAGGTTGAAGTTGAACTATGCAATCAAACCCAATCATTTTATTTGAGCATTTTATTTGAGGTGGAGTTTAGAGTTTCTAGGAAGAGCCAATTTGAAATCCACTAGACCTATGTATTTAAGGATATTATAGGGTACATAAAACATAAGATATAACTTATGGTGGCTCTTCTGGTTAAGTGAAGTCTTTTAATAGGGTTGGAGATGTAAGAAAACCTAATCACATTAATCACATTCATGCAATTCTAAGCGAATATAAAATTATATTTGAGGGTAAAAGTCATATTAGCATGAGTTGTCAGGGTGTTGTCCACCTTTTGAACCTTATAGAGGCCTAACAAGTATAATATTATTGATAAGGGTGGATTTACATAGACTTCCTTGGATCCATTGGGGTTTCCATTCTGGATAAAAACAATTTAAATAAGTTTATAAACATTTGTTGACTACTTTCATATGTCCATCAATTTGGGGGTGATATGTTGTGTTGAGATTTAATTGGGTACCTTGAAATTGAAACAAATCCTACCAAAAATTATTGGTTAAGGTGGGATCATGATTAATCATAATGGATTTAGACATTCCCTTTAAAAACATTTTCCATGAACATGTGCTACTATATAGGTCTTGAATGGGTGTTCTAGGGCACAAAATTGAGCATGCTTGGAAAGGTGATCAACAACTAATATTATTATTGATTTTTTTTCCTGATTTTGATAACCCCATAGTCAAATCCATAGAAATGTCATCCTACATAGTGGTAGTAATGGTGAGTGTTGTAAGGCTCTTGGATGCTTCATTGTTTCCCCATTGTGTCCTTGGAAAACTTCAAATTATTCCACAAAGGTGTAAATCTCCTTGTTTGTGCCTTCCCAAAAGAATGAATGGTTAATCCTGTCATATTTTTTTTAAAACCCAAAATGACTTGTTGTGGGAGAGGCATGTAATGCAAATAACAATAGGGATTTAAATGAGGAATCTCAAACCAAAAAAATGCATCCTTTATAAAAAAAATATCATCATCCTACCATGTGTAACCTAGGTGTGCTTGTGATTTGACCTATAGATGGTGGATTGTGTGCATGATCTTGCCATTAATTGATCATTATTGAAGTACCAAATGTATCAAATTGAGCACTGGGAAATATAAGGAAAATAAGGACCCCTTGTCATCATACTTCCTAGAGAGAGCATCAACCACCGCATTTTCCTTTCCCTTATTATAGATAATATCATAGTCATAGCCTAATATTTTTCTAACCCACTTTTTCTTCTCTAGGGATGAAAACCTATGCTCTAGGAAATATTTCAAGATATGATGGTATGCTTGAATCTATAAATGAAACCCCATCAATAAAGGATGTGACATTTCAGTTCCTTGAAGAATAACCAACATTTCCTTTGGAGAGGAGGATTTCCCCAAGTTTCTATCACATAATTACATACTAGTGAAGGTCAATGGGTGTCCCTCTTATATTAACACAACACTAATTCATTTTCCCAAGGTATCACGTTCCAAAAAAAAATTATTATGAAAACTAGGAAGGGCAAGGACTAGTGTGGTACACATAACATATTTTAAATCCTAAAAATCCTATTCATCTTCCTCATTCCAACTAATTGTATTCTTTTTTAGTAAGGTAGTGAGAAGAGTAGAATTTTTATCATAGTTTTGGACAAAATTCTGGTAATAGCCTGTGAGGCTAAGAAATCCACACAAACTTTTGAATGTCCTAAGACAAGGCCAATCCTTAATCACCTCAATTCTATTAGGATCAACATGCACACCTTCCTCGCTAACCATGTGTCCCAAATACTTGAGTTTTGAAGAAACAAAAGAAAATTTAGTATTATTAACATACATTTGTTGATTACATAGGAGTTATAATACTTGATCCACATTTGCCACCAAAGTTTTGTTATAGACCAAGAAGTCATGAAAGAAGATTGTTGGCACACAGTGGGAAGACCCGGGGTTAATCATCAACATATCAGCAAAACCCTTAAAAATTGTCCCTTTCATCAACATCTATAAGAAAGTGATGTTGCATGAAATTGCAAGTAGTCAGCGCTCCCCGCATGTATCATGACAAGGGAATAATCATCTCTCGTGGATCCTTGAAATCTGGCGGTGGTGAGTGTACCAATCACCTGTGGGTTTTGGTGTAACGACAATCGTACTACCAACAAATGGTATCATAGCTAGAGGTAACGAGTTTGATACACACTTGGCTCATGCTGAGGTGGAGATTGTTGCATGAAGTTGCAAGCAGTCAATGCTCCCTGCGTGTATCATGACAAGGGACTAATCGCCTCTCGTGGATCCTTGAAATTTGGCAGTGGTGAGTTTACCAATCACTTGCGGGTTTTGGTGTAATAGAATTCATACTACCAACAAGTGAAGTCTCACCCAAGGCATAGAGAGGGGTTGCGGGAACCAAGGTTCTACAGTGATGAGGGTAAGTGAGGAATTCAACATGTTATTACTAACCACCTACTTCATTGCACAATTTCCATTAATTAATAGTTACTTAACACTTAATAAATTCTATGCCCGACATTCTCCCACTTTACATTCATTCATTTAGAAGTTACTTTAGTGCATGACATCATAACATCATATATGAATAACAAATTCAACATACTTCGACATTTATCAACATTTCACGATAACAGTAAACATTATAACATGTAAACACAACACATCATGACACAAGGGTTTAACGTGGTTCACCAAACTTGGTCTACATCCTCAATGAATGGATTATTTTATTATTCATTGGTAATATTCTTACAGATGCATATTCTGCTACAAAATATGCAATAGTAAGATTACCCAAACCTTCCTAACTGTTGTGCTACAGTACGAGCTTCACTCCTCAGTCATAGCACCTAAACACTTAGCGAAAAACTCAACTCATGAAAAATGCACCATAAACTCTCATAATTTGAACCCCTTCTACCAAAAACCCATTACATATTTATACATCAATATAGAGCTAAGCATGTTACAATGTGGAAAATTTTTCCCAAAATCCTAACTACTTTTCGCCTTTTTTCACTGCTTCTTTGTGTTTCCTCCTTTCACATTCTTTGACTCCTTAAATCCCATTCCCTTCACATTCTCTAGTACATCTTGTAAATACCTTTTCTTATTTGACTTATTCTATCGCAGATCCAAAAACTTAACCAAAATTCCTATCCAACAGGCCCCCAACACTCACTTATGGCTTTCCTTGAGCCACTCATTCTTTCTTCCAGTGTGCCATGAATATTTTGAAGGTATTTTTTGCTATCGTATCCTTTTACTTTACCTATATTTCCTTATGTAAAATTTGGTCAATTTTTTTGGTAGTGACTTGAGCCTGCATCTTCTTGACACTTTCATCATCTTCCTATTTTATTATACCTCGAGTTGTTGCTAACACTATTGTCACTTTGTATGCTTCATCCTCTAGTACTCATATCTATTATGCACAAGAATGTTGTTTTTACCTTAGTTGATGCGTTTTTTAATATAGATTTATGTTCTCATTCATTGGTATTACCACCTCTGCTGGTTGTAATGTTCCCATCATTGCTTTGAACTTTTGCACCTTTTCCTGTGCATCCTGAATATTCTATTGGATCTCCCGTTAGTCCTTGTATTCACTTAGTTGTGTCCATAAACACATGGTTTTTTTATAAATCTAAGCACATTCTACTTCTATAGTCTTTATTTTCTTCATCGTTACTGTCATTGACTTGTCCTTTGTTTCCCTTTCTTTAGGTGGAGTGCTTGATGTCATGCACACTTCTAGGTCGACTATTTGTGTGTGGAAGCCTTGAATAGCTTCGCTAATATTAATCACTTTCTCTTTGACTAGGTCCTCCTTCTCTATCTAAGCCTCTAGGACTTCTTGGTATACTTTCTTCAATGCTTGCTACATTATTTCAACCTTCTGCACAATCTCATTGCGCTTCTTCTTGACTTTGCTGAATTCCATCTCCAAGGATGTGTTCTTGGTCGTAACCTTAACCAACTCTCTCGACGTCTTCATAATTCATCACCCTCTATTATTTTTCCTTTACGCCTAAATTTTTCATCTTATCCACTAGTTTTTTGCATTCATTACATTCCTTAATGCTCCATTAACTCCATATATTCAGTGAATTATCCATTTGATTTGGCTGCCTGTCAAGATCTTCTAGTCAATCTGCATTTATTATTGCATGGCTCCACTACTTCACCATTATGGTAGATATTTATTGCATGTCCTTGTCATTAAATGAGATATAATTCCACACTAAACCTAGAATAAGAGAAGAATAATTTAATCAAGAACATAAATGATAGAGAAATCACACAGTACACAGATATTTTACCCTGGAAACCCAAACTGGGAAAACCAACATTCCTTGAGTTTTATGCTCTCTTGTTGTCTTATTCAATCTAAATAAAATGTTTCATGTCTAA
>ML805688.1:9319-27716 GCA_009831015.1 Picea engelmannii
AGTTATAACCAGAATGATATAAAATTTTGGCCTTATTATCTCCGAACATTGTTCCTCCTTTTCTAATTTCACAATAAAGGAATTTCCTACTCTTCCATGATTTATTTACCAATAAAGGAATTTCCTCACATTAAATGTGCCTCCACCAATTTACTAGTTGTGTTTCTCTAAAACTTATTACTTTTCACTTTTAGAAGTTAAGTGGTAAAATATCTAACTATACCCCACTTCTCACCTTGAAACTAATGTCAGTCAAATGTGGTGTGGATTAATGTTTTGTCCTTAAAATTCCACTATTTAGATATATGCATGAGATGACAATTTCTTTTAGTTATTAAAGGTTAATATTTGTCATTGATGGTAGGTACATCCATAATAGTTGGGTGTAAGAATTTTCCTTATATTTATAACATGCTAGAACAAAAGGAAATTATATGTAGGTAGTGAGGATATTTATATATAGATAGTGTTAAATGCTAAGATGTATATGGTAATTACAACTAATTGGGAAAGTTCTTAAGTAGGATTTTAATTCAAGCATTTAAATGTTTCAACCTTTGCATACATACAATTGATGTTATGATTGTGTATCTGTGTGCCATGAAAGGAACTAATAATTTAGGAGGCACCATGAAATGGGGTGGTGCATGATGAATTGAGTTTCCAAATTTTCTTGCGCCATGAAATTATATGGTTGTTAGGGTTGTGTAATTAGTCCACTTGCGCCAGGTAGATAGAATGAGGTGATTAATATATGTGCTAATGCACCAATAATATTGATGATGCTTGATTGATTAGAGTGCTTTCATTATAAGTCTTCGGTTAATGTATGACAGTGCTAGACGACTTCAAGCAATGTTGAAATTGAGTATGATTGAGGGTTATAGTCCCCTTTTTACTTTGCACTTGGGTTCCTTGCGCACTTGTCACGACGTGGTGACAAGATTCCTTGAACTAGGATCCTTGCACACGTAGATCAATAAGCGCATGGGAGGCCTGGATTGGGTCATGGATTGGGTCATGCGCTTCATGTTGAGGGTGTTGTAGTTTATTATAATTAATGTTGGTACTTGGTTGTAAAAATGTTTAATGTGATTGGTTTTTCTCACTGTAAGGGTTCTAGATACTTGTGTTATTAATTTTGGTTGCCTTGTGTTGTTTGATGTCTATCCTTAGCTTAGCAGGCTTGGTCTGCTTATGTCGGGCAGGATGTAGACACCTCCTTGTTACTCAGAATAGTCGCCATCCCTGAGACCTTAAATGGTCAAAATCGATGGGAACCTGGGCTTGAGTGTTTCTTATGTGTCCTGGAGGTCCTAACCATTGCAGGGTAGGACGGGCGGTTAGTCATTTTTATTCTTGTTGGTTGAATGTCGAACTTTGCTTACTGTTGATTGATGTGCCACTATGTTGGGTCGTCATGTCATTGTTGCGTGAGTTGCTTCATCAAGAACGTCGTCGTGTTACAACGTTGAGTATAATGTCTTTATTACCCTTCTACACATGCACACACATACAAAAAAAAAATCACTTGTTATGAGAAGCTTGTTGTCTTATGAAACGGGAGGGTTGTTACATGTGGTATCAGAGCCAAGTTCAACACGCGACTTTGGATCGCTACGGCTTTCGTTGGTATGATTTAATTATAATGTTGCTAATCGAGTTGACTTGTGTGCGTGCAGGTAATCATGGTTAGAGGACGCCGTAGAGGTAGATGATGGGGTGCTAGGGAAGGAGGCACGACGCCTCCAGTAGCATCCACGCCCGAGGGGTCTAACCCCGAAGGAGACAAGCAGGTTCTCGGATAGGAGCAATTAGCGTTGTAGTCGGGATGATGAGATCTTTTCAGTGCTTGTTTGAGGCACTGATTAGTCGTTTGGACAGAGATGAGGCTAGGGCATCGGCACCCGCTGAGGATCCACCGCGCGCTCCGGTCCGTACTGGTAGCGTTCACTGTCAACTCGAGAAGGTCAAATTTCCCGAGTTCTTTGGTGCCACGGACGACGCAGTTGCGGAGGCATGGTTGGAGAACATGGCGATGTGCTTCGCACTTCGCGATTATGCCTCTAAAATGAAGGTCCGCATGGAAGTCTTTCAACTGAAGGGGAGCGCTCTTCTATGGTGGAAGACGCTCCTACCACAGCTGAACATGGTCGTCGAAGACGTGTTATGGGAACTATTCGAGGAACGGTTCCGAGAGAGGTACCTTTCAAAGGAATTCATTGAGCGTCAGCTCAATGAGTTCAACGCCTTACAACAGTGAGGCCGTAGGGTGCCGGAGTACGAGGCTCATTTTATGGAGCTGCTCCAATATGATCTGCACCTTAACACGGAGAAACTTAAGGTCAACAGGTTCATGTTCGGCCTTAATGGCAGCCTACGTGCCAAGGTTAGGATTTTGATGCCTCAAACCTTGCATGATGCCTTTCAGAAGGCCCTCATAGAAGAGGAGAAGTTTATCAGTGGGGGTCAGACCAGGACTCCACCGAGACCAGCAGGGCAGCTTTCATGTGGAGCATAGCAGCATCAGACACCGGCCAGACATACGTCGGGATATCATGGCTTCTAGAGGGGATCCACTTTCACTACACCTCGACGACCGACACCTTATCAGGGACCACAGCATCAGCAACAACGCCGCCCATAGCAACAACACTTTATACCTATTCAGCAGAACAAACCAGGGTTCCAGGTCGGTGGGCTGTCATTTTCTACTTCGGGTACCAGGACTACTGGGCCGAAGAAGGGGTGTTGGACATGTGAGGAGCCACACTACCAGTGTGACTGCCCTCTGAAGAGGACCAAAGCATATAGATAAGCCAGACCCACTACCATGGGAGATATGGGCAAGGCCCATCAGATTCATGCAGGCAGTGAATAACCGCCAGGCAGAGAACCAATCGACTGTGCTTGAGACAACATGTATCATTGCTGAGAAGACCCTTAGTATTTTGATAGATCTCGGTGCTACCGAGAATTTCATTTCTAGTGCAACACTAAAAAGGATTAAGGTAAAGGCAGTCGAACAGGATGAGTTTAGCTTCGTAGAGATGTCTTCGGGAGCCAAACAAAAGGTTGGAGGAAATGTTACAGGATGTATCCTTAACCTGGGAGAGTTTTTCACCAGGGCCAACCTGTATGTCATGATCTTAGGATCTTATGACGTCGTGATTGGTATGGACTGGTTGGAATCGCATGAGGCGATACTCAACTGTAAGACAAAATGGTTGATCTTGGTCGATGACGAGGGACAGAGATGTGTGATTGTAGAACGGAACCAGGGAGTTTCCCTAAGGTTCATCTCTTCCTTGCAACTTTGGAAGAGAATGCGCAAGGGGTGCAAGCTTTATGCGATCCTTGTGTTAAACGAGAAGGGAGTAGCGGAAGGTCTAGAACACCTTCTAGTGGTGAAAGAGTTTGCGGACATATTTCCAGAGGAGTTACCTGGGATGCCACCAGAGAGGGATTTGGAGTTTACCATAGACCTGAAACCGAGGACTGAACCAATAGAAAGAACACCTTATCGGATGGCGACCTCGGAGTTACAAGATTTGAAAATGCAACTGAAGGAGTTGTTGGACCTGGGACTGATACGTCCTAGTGTGTCAGCGTGGGGTGCACCTGTTATTTTCAGACAAAAGAAGGACGGATCATGGAGGCTTTGCATTGACTACCGTCAACTGAACAAGGCTACGATCAAGAATCAGTATCCGTTACCGAGAATTGATGATTTGTTCGATCAAATGAAGGGTGCGACGATGTTCTCCAAGATCGATTTGCGATCAAGGTATCACCAATTGCGGATCAAGGAGGATGATGTCCCTAAGACTGCCTTTAAGACGAGGTTTAGAGATTACGAGTTTACTGTTTTACCGTTTGGAGTAACAAACACCCCAGGGGTATTTATGATTTTGATGAATGGGGTATTCCGCGAGTACTTGGACAAGTTCGTCCAAGTATTCATTCACGATATTTTGATTTACTCTCAGACGATGGAGGAGCATGACGAGCACTTGCGCTTGGTACTACAATGTCTGTGAGAGCACAATTTGTATGGGAAGTTGTCCAAATGCTCATTTTATCAATCCAAGATCCACTACTTAGGGAATGTCATCTTGGTAAAGGCATCGTTGTGGATCCAGCCAAGGTCGAGGCTATTATGGAATGGTCTACGCTTATGAATGTCTCGGAAGTGCGTAGCTTCATGGGTTTAGCAGGATACTATTGATGGTTTTTCGAGGGATTTTCGAAGATAGAAAATCCGATCATAGAATTGCAGAAGAAAAACAAGAATTTTGTTTGGACCAAAAAATGTGTGGAAGCATTTCGGAGGCTTAAGGAGTTGTTAACAATAGCACCGATACTAAAGGTCCCTGACATGGACGCAGACTTCCTGGTATGCACTGATGCATCTAAGGAGGGCTTAGGCGGGGTCTTGATGCAAGACAGACAAGTGATTGCTTACATTTCGAGGAAACTAAGAAGGCATGAGGAGAACTATGCAACGCATGATTTGGAGTTGTTAGACAACGTATATGCCTTGAAGGTTTGGAGACACTACCTTGTTGGGTGAAAATTTGAAATAAAGACTGACCACTGTGGACTACAACACATCTTTACGCAAAGTAACCTGAACGCGCGACAACAATGTTGGTTAGAATTGCTTAGCAAGTATGACTTCGAGATTACTTACATAAAAGGAACAGTGAACCGAGTGGTAGACGCTTTGAGTCAGAGACTGCGAATCTTTTCGATGTTGCCTCTTCAGACGAATCTACATGAAAAGATTCTAACTTTACAGCGTGATGATGATTGGTACAAGGAGGTCAAGGGTTTTATCGGACAAAACACAGTGATGGTACCACGTTTTGAAGGATTTTATTTTGATGGCGATGGATTATTGAGGTTTAAAAGTCGGATCTACATACCACCAAACGATGAGTTGAGGATGTTGATCCTAAGCGAGGCTCATAGAGAAGTATACATAGCTCATTCGGGAGTCACGAAGATGAGGGCAGACCTTAAACCCTTATTCTTCTCGAAGGGAATGAAGGCCGACATAGTCAACTATGTGGCCAGATGTCTAGGTAAAGGCTGAACATAGACACCCAGCAAGATTACTACAATCAAATGCTATTCTGAAATCGAAATGGGAGGTTATTTCGATGGATTTTATTGTTGGATTGCCACTGACGACAAGGAAACATGACTCTATTTTCGTAGTAGTAGACACTCTGACGAAGAGTGCTCACTTTATTCCTGTACGTACGACGTCTCAGGCACCTGACATAGCTAGATTTTTCATTAGTGAGATTGTGAGGCTGCATGGCATGCCTAAGAGGATTATATCCGATCGAGGATCTGTGATTACTGGACGATTTTGGACGAGTTTCCAAGAGGCCTTGGGAACCCAACTTAACTTTAGTACTGCATATCACCTGGAGACTGATGGCCAGACCGAACGAACGAACCAAACCTTGGAGGACATGTTGCGCATGTATCTCATGGACCAACAAAAGCGTTGGGAAGAATTCTTGCCACTAGTGGAGTTCGCTTACAACAACAGTTACCAGAGCACCATTAAGATGGCGCCTTTCGAGTTTCTTTACGGGTGACCATGTCAGACGCCTTTGAGTTGGGATCGGCTTGTGGATAGGGTCCTGGTAGGACCAGAAGCGATCCAAGAAATGGATGAGAAAATGAAAACAATAAGACAAAGGATTAAAGAAGCACATGATCGATAGAAGAGTTATGTTAATGTGCACCGTGTCGATCGTAGTTACGAGGTTGGCAATCGAGTCTTCTTGCAGGTTAAACTGCATAAGAGTTCGATCAAGTTTGGGAAGGGAGCTAAACTCTCTCCTAGGTTCGTGGGACCTTTTGAGATTGTGGAGAGAAAGGGGCCCATGGCCTATCGACTAGCCTTGCCTGATTCTTTGAGGCGTCTACACAATCTTTTTCATGTATCTGTTTTGAGACATTATATTAGTGATCCTACACATGTTATTGACATGAGTTCCTCGCAGGTATCACATGAGGGAGTGCTCACGGCTGAGCCGGTCCACATCTTGGATCATCGTGTTTGACAGCTACGATGTCGAACGGTAGATCAAGTCAAGGTCCAGTCAGACAATTATAGTCTGCACTCAGTGAACTGGGAGGACACACATGATATGCGCCAGCAGTTTCCATTTTTGTTTGGTAGATAGACATATGATACTGTGATACACTTTATTTCGGCATATATACTATGAAACTTAGGGATGAAGTTTAGACCAAGAGGGGGTGTATGTAACATCCCGCTCTGGAGCATTGAGGAAACTTATTCGTTGAGGACACTTGCTCGCAAGTGATCCAGATTTTTATGCTATTAAAAGTTTTGATTTTGATTATGAGGCGTTATGGGTTGATGACATGTTGTTTTGATACATTGACATAGACATGTTTTATTGACTCGGTTTTACTGAGTGTGCAGGGTTTTGGACCTTGAGGATGCAGAGGCATCAATGCAACCCCTTGGACTCCAGACCGAGTTAGGGAGTGTGCCATGGGGGTTGGATTGTTTTTCTGTGATATTAGTGCATCTGACTCGGTGATATGATATGGATATGTTCTGACATGACTTGTTGATGATGCAGGCTAACGATAGCTTGTCGACCAGACTCATATATGGAGTAAAGGGGTCTCACACGACTACCAGAAATGTTGAGGGAGAGGTGTGGACAACATCATTGCCACAACTTACTAGCACTCTCGTCGTGGCTCGAACTGTAGGTTAACGATTACCTAGTTCGAGAGGACCCGCGATGTCGTGAGGGCAAACTGGGATAGTCGCTCACGATGATTCTAAGGGACATGCAATAAGGCTGGGGCATTATTCCTTAGAGGCCCTTAGTCTCCCACAAGTTCACCTGGCGGAGTGTTGACTCCAGGGGTTATTGATGTCTACCAAATCAGTCAAGAGGTGAGTGGCACCCTTGGAGCACATGGTGCATCCTAAAGGGCACGTCGCACAAGAAAAATGGAGAGTGGTGAGTGGCACCCTTGGAGCACGTAGTGCGTCCTGAAGGGCACGTCGCGCAAGGGAACAAATGAGGTGAGTGACACCCTTGGAACACCTAGTGCATCCTGAGGGGCACGTCACATTGATGATGATAGAGGGATGAACCTAGATGGCCCTAAGACAAATAATAGGTTAATAAATTTTAAAACAAATTCCCTAATTAAATGTCGCCCAATACAAAATCTAAGTTCTAAGTCTAAAATTTCGCAAGGGGTAAAATTTTGTCTATCTTTAAAAAAAAAAATTAAAAAAAATAAAATAATAAATAAATAAAATAGATAAAAAAAATAAAATAAAAAAATTTAAAATAAAAACCACTTAAGTAATAATTATGGTCGTCATAAAATTTTGCAACATGGAGTAAGAAATTAAACTATTCATAAGAAATAAAATCTGTGGATATAAAAAGTAAAGAGGGAATTAATTATTTTATCTTTTGATAATTTAAAAAGATACTAAATTAATGATAAAAGGGAAAAGGGGTTATATTCCACACCTTCCTTTTTGAGTTCTAAGTAAAAGGGGAAAGAGGGAAAATCAAAAAAATAGGAAACTAAGGAAAGGAGGTAACATAAAAATGAAAAAAGGGAACTTAAGGGAAAAAGCGAGAAGTCAACTTAGTAAAGAATCTACATTTAAGAGCTTTCTAATTTTAAACTGAATTAGCAATTTCATAATAGGGAAAGCCTTTAAAACCTGTAAGGGAATCTAGGGACACCTAGGAGTGATTCTAGGAGTAACTCTAGGTGGTTGAGGGAAACAAAGATAATTACTTAATTAAAGAAATTAATTTATGGAGGAATGTAGGGGATGGGGGACACTTGTACAGAGAGGAAATTTTAGGAAATTATTTCTAAAACTTTAATTAAATGAGATTTTAGGAAAGAAAGGAAGTTCGAAACTCTATAAAATAAAGGAAGGAGAAGGATGAAGGATCATCTTCTGTTTGCGTAACGTTACGCTGCAGAAATATCGACTTGACTGATTTACTTGTGGGGAGTTGGGATACCCAGCTCGGAGAGGAGTGGTAGCTCAGCCTTGCGAGGCGAGATGGGAGCTAGACAAAACCTCTGGATAGTGTGTGTGCTAAGGGGGAAGGAGAGTACCCCTAGCATTGGTTGGGAGGTACCGGTGAAGTCTCAACGGTCAGGGAGCGGGAGTTGCACAGAGCGCGCGGACGTCACATGAAGCGGGTGAACATGCAACGATACGCTTTCCTCATTTTGTATGGTAGAATGTATTAGGCTTATGCTTGAATTTTCTTAATTAATGGTAAAGTAAATTTATGTTTTTTTTAATTGGTGAATGGAACCTTCCTTAGCTTAGCTAGTTGGTTGTTGACTACCATGGCCTACGTTGTCCCGCCTGTTTGACCACCTTACTGAGTGTGATTGTGACCTTCATGGTTGATAGCCTTCATCCATAGCTCCTCAGTCCTTGCCTGAGCAGTCGTCCAGGAGCCTAATCTATGGCTGTCGCCTTAGCATTAAAAGACCTACGGATCTCAACACCCTTCTTTTCTGTGCGAGGATGATGAAGCGATGGACGAACCTATCAGTCGTCCACCTCTGTTTTTGTCTTTGGCTGACGGTTTGCCTTGCATCCTGATGCATTTTCTATAACCCTGCAGAATTTGATTGTTGGCAAGCTTTTCTATAAACTCGACATGTTTTTTTTTTTACCTAGTGTTATCTCATTTTTACTCTTTTTATTCCGCTGGACAGTTCTGCGTATTGCATTCTTGAATGTGTTATATTGTTGGTTATTGGCTTTGCGTTTTAAAGTGTTGAAGGTGTTTTCTTTACTGAAATATGGCTCTGCATCTTCAGTTTAATTTGCTGTGATTCCTTACATTGACGGAATTGGGGATTGTGTCCTGCATTTCTTTTTACCGGTATGATTCTGACTGATTGATTGGTTTCAGGAACATTTTACTCCAGCGATATTTTTTTTATCCGAGATCATCATGGTCATTACCTGTGTTTTATATTAACCCTGTGTTTAATATGATTTCCTTACGGATGCTTACATCTTGCCCAGCAATCCAGCCTTCACAGAAGAACCGTCCTTCAAAGATTGTTGTGTGTAATCCCTCCCTTCCATGATCACTGATGTTAAATTTTTAGAACCAATGTTGTACCTTCTAGTTTCAATCCACATTTGCAGACACTAATTGGTATTGAGGCATATGTTGTATCTGATGGCGTCATTCAATGAGTGCAGCACGCATGAATTGAATGACTCACAGAGGATTAGTGTAAAATTTGGGATTTTCGACTCGGCCCTTAACTCAGCAATTGCCAGGAAGCTGATGAACTCAACGAGTTAACAAGTGAGATAAAATTAGCATTTCTTTTTCTATTCCATCAACTCAGCCCCTTGTTTTTACTTGAACCTTTAACTCAGAGTGTTTAATCCTAGCAAACTGTTGAAGGCCCTCAGCGAATTGCAATCATTGTCTTTCTTTTTATATACTTACAACTACCATGGCAAACACACCTTTCTGGATAGCTTGTTATGCCGGGTGAGGTTACCATTCTAGTCAGTGTTTACCCTTGAGTTTCCAATCTCCCTCCTTAATCGCCTAGCATTTGACCCTTTGGAAAGAATCTACTTTTACTCCCTGGCTCCTTCCATGGGGATGACTGTTCCATTGCCTTAAGTAGACCTCGACTTACCCTTTAACCTTCTGCTGGTGCTGCTGCTCTAAAGACCACTTCCTGCCTTTTCTTGCTGTACGTAAGGCTATTGCATGTGTTAACTATCCTTGCCTGTGGCCTCCTATTGANNNNTATATATATATATATATATAAGTTGAACCTTATTCAGTTATAACCTGAATGATATAAAATTTTGGCCTTATTATCTCCGGACATCGTTCCTCCTTTTCTAATTTCACAATAAAGGAATTTCCTACTCTTCCATGATTTATTTACCAATAAAGGAATTTCCTCACATTAAATGTGTTTCCACCAATTTACTATGTGTGTTTCTCTAAAACTTATTACTTTTCACTTTTAGAAATTAAGTGGTAAAATATCCAACTATACCCCACTTCTTACCTTGAAACTAGTGTCAGTCAAATGTGGTGTGGATTAATGTTTTATCCTTAAAATTCCACTATTTGGATATATGCATGAGATGACAATTTCTTTTAGTTATTAAAGGTTAATATTTGTCATTGATGGTTGGTACACCCATAATAGTTGGGTGTAAGAATTTTCCTTATATTTATAACATGCTAGAACAAAAGGAACTTATATGTAGGTAGTGAGGATATTTATATATAGATAGTGTTAAATGCCAAGATGTATATGGTAATTACAACTAATTGGGAAAGTTATTAAGTAGGATTTTAATTCAAGAATTTAAATGTTTCAACCTTTGCATACCTACAATTGATGTTATGATTGTGTATCCGTGTGCCATGAAAGGAACTAATAATTTAGGAGACACCATGAAATGGGGTGGTGCATGATGAATTGAGTTTCCAAATTTTATTGCGCCATGAAATTAATACAGTTGTTAGGGGTTGTGTAATTAGTCCACTTGTGCCAGGTAGATAGAATGAGGTGATTAATATGTGTGCTAATGCGCCAATAATATTGATGATGCTTGATTGATTAGAGTGCTTTCATTATAAGTCTTCAGTTAATGTGTGACAATGCTAGACGACTTCAAGCAACGTTGAAATTGAGTACGATTGAGGGTTATAGTCCCCTTTTTACTTTTCACTTGGGTTCCTTGCGCACTTGTCACGACGTGGTGACAAGACTCCTTGAACTAGGATCCTTTCACATGTAGATCAATAAGCGCATAGGAGGCCTGGCTTGTGTCACGCGCTTCCTATTGAGGGTGTTGTAGTTTATTATAATTAATGTTGGTAATTGGTTGTAAAAATGTTTAATGTGATTGGTTTTTTTCACTGTAAGGGTTCTATATACTTGTGTTATTAATTTTGGTTGCCTTGGGTTGTTTGATGTTTGTCCTTAGCTTAGTAGACTTGGTCTGTTTATGTCAGGCGGGATGTAGACACCTTCTTGTTCCTCAGAACAATCGCCAGCCCTGAGACCTTAAATGGTCAAAATCGATGGGAACCTAGGCTTGAGCATTGCTTATGTGTCCTGGAGGTCCTAACCATTGCGGGGTAGGACGGGCAGTTAGTCATTTTTATTCTTGTTGGTTGAATGTTGAAATTTGCTTACTGTTGATTGATGTGCTACTATGTTGGGTCGTTATGTCGTTGTTGCGTGAGTTGCTTCGTCAAGAGCATCGTCATGTTACGACGTTGAGTATAATGTCTTTATTACCCTTCTACACACGCACACACACAAAAAAAAAATTCACTGGTTATGAGAAGTTTGTTGTCTTACAAAATGGGAGGGTTGTTACACAATGTCAATCAATTCTTATGATGGCTCTTCTTTTTATGTTAGCACCTTTTTGAAGACATTCAAATATGGCTTCTGCAAAACAACTTAAAATATACAAAAATGAAATCTTAAGTTGTTATAAGGAAATAACAATTACTCACAAACTTTTCTATCAACCCTTTTCTTCCTTGTCGTTTTGTTTTATGTGTTGAATGGGTTCCATTTGGTTTTATTTTCTGCAAGAAAATACTTGAAAATTAATATTTAATGCTAAATTATTTATTTATATGTACCTAATAGAAAAATTCATTGATTTAATACATTTGAAGCAATTTGTTGTTGAGATGACTCCTCCTACGATGAAATTATGTCTATTTCTTTGACCATCTCCTTGTACACTCTTTTGGACATTCCTATTGGTATATTGGATATCAACTCGTTGATCCTTTGAGATTTTTATAATCTTCTTGTAAATTTTACATGACCATAAACTATTTTAATATTGAAATATGAAAACTAAAAATAACAAAATTCATATTAATAAACGAATTCTTTGTAGTAATATATACATATTCTAGAAAATAATTTTTAGGAATATTACTTTTTGAATGATTTTTTGTTGTTGTTGTTGTATGTTTTTGCTATTGCAACTCTAACATGTCTCATTGACCATTTCTCTGGAAACGCTTCCTATAGTTTAGATATAACCTATTTCTTGAAAATCATTGGATTTATTTATGTATTGTAAGTGGAAAGTACGTCTATATATTCATTCCACTATATCTCTCAGAGTTTTGAAAAAGTTTTTACCCCTTTCATTAACCTCCAACACCACTCAAAATGAGCTAAGGACCAATTCACCATCATTCACATCTTCTATAATTTTGTAAATGGGGTCGTCAAGTTAATGTAGATGTTACTTGGTGTTGTATTTGTCATAAGTATAGTTGTACTTTGGAATAGGTTGCGTTATGTTTACCATTTAAGATATTTTCAAAACGGTTGGATTTTGGATACCATATTTTATGTACTTAAAACCATAATATTTTTGAAGTAAAATTTCTTTTTGTTTTAAAGATATCGACCACATATTATCATATTGTTTAGAGGTCTATATATTCAAAAAATGTTGTCCATATGTTGCAATGTCACATATTTATTCAAGTACCTACACCAAACATAACCTTTATTAGTCTTGAAATGTTGATATGTGTCATTTAATGCAACTTAATCACTTTATTACTTTTTCATTGTCATAGTATTACTGATATGAAATTCCTTTTTCTTTTATACATGTCAACTTGATAGATTATTTCCCCATCTTACTATGTTTTTGGTCTCCATATGTTGTAATGTCTTATGTTATTCATATGTCTACACCAAACATAACCTTTATTTATCTTCAAATGTTGGTATGGGTCTTTCCATTTAAGTTATTTATCTTTTTACATTAAAATTGTCTCTAGTTGGAATAGTATAAAATTTGACTTCTGAATTTAGGAATGTTAAACATAATCTCATGGATTTTTAATGTTTTATTTTATGTGAAACTCTCATAGGTATAAAATATTGATGTCAACCTCATAAAATTATTACTATCCATATTTGGTCATCTGACATACTATTTAAAGTATACTACAAGACCAACTTCAAACATACCATTTTTTTTCTCTTTAAATCTCTCAAATAATATTCATTTAATGACAATCAATTTGTTTTCTTTTAATTTACCAATATATCACATGGTTTTGTATTTAACCTCTTGAAATATAACTATTCAAATCTCTCTTTTTAAAATACCATTAGCATTCAATTCTACAATAATATTGTTTTGATATGTTGCCATGGGAATTTTTTTTAACTCATCCTCCTCTTTTTTTTCCTCTGAAATTGTGACAATCTTCTATAACATTTCTCTTTACCCAATCATATATTTTTTCATTATGCAATATAACCCTTACGGAAAGACATAAATTTAAACCCTCAAGAGAAAACATAAATTTATAAAACCCTTCATGTAATTTTGCAATGTCACTAAACCTGGCATTTCTTTCCATGCACATATTAATGTGACATTCACGTGGAAACCTTGTTATATTACAAAACTCTTTCCTTTGTCACATTGTGATGAACATTGTAGTGTCACAATGTTACACACATATACCTGATGTCTCTACGTGGCGAAACATAGCACCATGGTGTAATGTACATGAATATCCCCACATCACAAAGTGACGTTCATGTTGAAACCTTGTTATGTACAAAACTCTTTCCTTTGTCACATTGTGATGAACTTTGTAACGTCACAATACTATGCACATACACCTCACATCGCTATGTGTCATATACACACAAATCCTCATGTCACATTGTGACAAATGTCAAAATGTGATGAACAAAACTCATTGTCAGAATGTGAAGTTCAAAACTGTAATGTCACAACATGACAAACATTGTGTAACATTGCAATGACACGAACATTTCACAATGTCACAATGTGATGACTATAACTCACTATGTGAGTGTGACAAACCTATTGGAACACCATAATGTGAAAAACAAAAGCTCTTCGTCTAAATGTCTTCATCATAATACTTTATTAATGTATTAATACTTTAATAATGTGTTATTATTGTATTAATAATTTAATAATATATTATTTACTAATGTGTTAATGTATTTATTAATTAATATATTTCATTAATACATTATATTATACAATAATATATAAATACTTTATTTATACATTACATTAATGTTTTAATTATTTAATACATTCATGCATTAACACATTAATGTATTTATGTATTAATACATGAATATTTTAGTACCTCAATATACTAAAACATTATCAATATATTTTTTCTTTATTAATGTATTAATACTCTATTTTTATTTTTTTACAGAAACGGTTATAGAATATATTAATGGGGTGGGCTAGCCACAGATCAAAATACAAAATGTCCTCGAATTTCTTCGGGCCTGTCTTTTTGAACCATTCTACTTCTAAAATTGTAGACTTGAGCGCTGAACTAGTTCATGTGCGCATTCTAAAAGAGTTGGATTAAAATTAATTGCCGAATCTCCAATCACTGTTTCAGAATAAGTCTCAGCACTATTTCAGGATATGACTCAGCACTGTTTCGGCAATCGTTACAGCGGTGTTTCAACATATGGTCCAGCACTGTTTCAGTATATGTTCCAACACTGAGATTCGGCATATGATGCAACGTTGTTTCAGCATAAGTTCCAGCGTTGTTTCAGCATAATTTCCAGCACTGTGTTTCAACATCTGTTCCAGCACTGTGTATTAGCATATGTAACAGCATTGTGTTTCATCTATTACAGCACTGTGTTTCAGCATAAGTTCCAGCTCTGTTTCAGCATAATTTCCAGCACTGTGTTTCAGCATATGTTTCAGCACTGAGTTTCAACATCTGTTCCAGCACTGTGTTTCAGCATCTGTTCCAGCACTGTGTTTCAGCATAAGTTATAGAACTGTGTTTCAACATATGTAACAATACTGTGTTTCAGCTGTTACATCACTATGTTTCAGCATAAGTTCCAGCTCTGTTTCAGCATGAGTTCCAGCACTATGTTTCAGCATCTGTTCCAGCACTGAGTTTCAGCATATGATACATCACTATGTTTCAGCATAAGTTCCAGCTCTGTTTCAGCATGAGTTCCAGCACTGTGTTTCAGCATCTGTTCCAGCACTGTGTTTCAGCATCTGTTCCAGCGCTGTGTTTCAGCATAAGTTACCGCACTGTGTTTCAGCATATGATACAACACTGTTTCAGCATATGTTACTTCGCTCCTGCACTTTGGATTCCTTTCTAGCAATTTTCAGACATCTGCATTTTTTGATAGGAGCTCTCCGGACGGATCCTTCTCCCCAAGCTCTAAGGGATTGGTTCATGCTTTTCAACTCCATTTACGTTGATGACTCCCTTGTCCAGAGAGGTGCCTATGTTCGCTTCATGGTCTGCCAGCTGATTAAGATGCCTGAGGACGTGGTAGAACTTCAGCTCTTCGAAATCTTTCATATGGATTAGAACCTTCCTATAATAGTGATCCAAGCCCACGTTTTTGGGAGCCTTCCTCTGATTGAGAGCGTGGATAAAGATTCTAGAGTCCCCTATGACAGCCAGATTCGTAATTGATAACCTTCTGGCCTGATCAAGCCCCTGCCAGATTGCTAAAATTTCAGCTGTATTATTGGTGTTCAGACCTAGCCCCCAGGAATAGTTGAGCACAATTTTCCCTGAGGTGTCAAGTAGGACCCCTCCACTTCCAGCGGGACCAATATTCCCTTTCTAAGCCCCATCCACCTGCAGGATATGCTTCTTCAAAGAGGATATCCACTTTAAGAACTCTTGTTCCTCCAGCCTAATTTCCCAAGGGGAGTAGTGTTTGGAAATTTGCTTGGTTCTAGCCAAGAGGGAGGGATCAAGCTCGTGGAACCAAACATACTCAACTTCGTTCGGGGTTACTTCGTTGGGAGAGTAGTATTTGAGGCTACCAGATCTCCCAAAATGGCTTTCACTTTGAGTGCAGTTTGTGCCGACGTCCCTGCTATATCCATGAAGATCCTGTTGTTTCTCTCTAGCCACAGTTTCCAGCAGACTACTTTCGACACCCACATCCAACAATGCTTTAGCAGATTCATTTTGGTAAAAGAGAAGGGAGCCAAATCGACCCAGGAGGTAAGGAGAGAGGTGACTGAAGAAGGGAGGGGCACATTCAACTGGCCAAGAGTGAGAAGCCAAAGTTCCCGAGCAAAGGGGCAGAGGAGAAAGAGGTGGACAGAGGTTTCTGCATGACAAGCATAGAGAGGGCATCGAGAGGGCCCTTCCCAGCCTCTTTTTGAAAGGTTTTCCCAGGAAAGGATACTGTTGTGCAGAAGGGACCAGCAGAAGAGATCTAGTTTGGGAAGGGAGGGAAGCAACCAGAGATTTCTCCACGGCGAGGGATCAGGGGCTACCCAAGGGATTGCTTGCAGGGCTACATAAACAGTTGTGGCTGAGTAACTGCCAGACGAATAGCCCCAACCTCTTTTGTCCTTCATCCTGGCCGAGGAGGGGGAGCACCCTTGAAGGGCATCCAGGAGGGTTCGAGCTTCAGTTTCTAAGTGCTGCGGATAGTCCCCCAAATCCCACTTAATCCAAGAGCCGCCCTAGTTCCAAGCTGTCAGGTCCCACAGGGTGACTTTTCTATTGGAATGGAGCCAGCTCTTGATGTTTTCCATCCCTTCCAGAAAACTTAAAGGGGTCTGTCCTAAAATAGAGTCTTCCCAAAACTTGATTTTTCTTCCATTCCCAGAGATCCAGTAAAGCTTTGAGGTAATCAAGTCAAGAGCCTTAAGGCAGAGAGAAAGGATGGGAGAGCCTTTTCTAGTCAAGGGGGGGCGCTCAAGGCACCTTTCTTTGTGACCCAAGAAATATTTAACCCTTAGAGCTTTGGATCTCCAAGTGGTTTTACCTCTTATCATCTGCCAGAGTATCTTACCTCCCATGGCCAGATTCTGAGTGGCCACATCTCTTATTTGCAGCCCACCTTCCATCCTGGGGGATTTTACCTTATCCCAGCTGACAATGTGCATTTTTTTCCCCTCATTCCTTCCCCCTTCCCAAAGAAATTTTCTCAAGATGTTGTCTAAGTCTCTCACAAATCCTCTCGGGGAAAGGAAAATGGAGGCCTGGTAGACAGGAAGAGAGGTGAGAACAGAGTTTATAAGGATTAATTTCCCTGCTTTGTTCAGCTAGGTTGCTCCCCGGGCCAAGATCCTGGCTTGCATCTTGTCCAACAGAGGCAGCCACAGATTATTTCTGGGGGCTTCTTTGACTAGCGGGATTCCTAAATATTTAATATAATCCCACGTTGAAGTTCCTTCCATTTCCAGCACCCTGGAAATACCAATCATTTCTGTAAGAGGGCAGTTCCAGCCATAAATTTTACTCTTTCTCAAACTTATTTCACTGCTTGAAATTTCGGTGTAGTCATCCAGTTCTTTCTTGAGTTCTCTTGCAGTGGACAGGTTGGCTTGGCCCAGAAGGAGCGTATCATCGGTAGATTGAGCATGATTAATTCTCTCAACTCTAGGAGAAATTGAGAGGCCAATTAAGGTGCGTTGCTGCATGCTCTTATTCAGCTGAAAACTTAGCACAGAAGCTTGAATGGCATAGAGCAGGGGGGACAGGGGGCAGCCCTGTCTAAGTCCCCTTGAGGCTTGGAAAAATTCGATTGGTCTACCATTGACCAGGGGGGTGATCCACGACCCCGCTATACAGGCCCTAATCCAGCGAACCAAATGTGGGTGGAATCCCATCTTGAGCATCACAACAAGGATCCAGCTTGACTAACATTCCTTTCTCCTTCCTTTGAAAACTTGAGTGGATAGCCTCTTGCATAAGGATAATATTGTCCTGGATTTGTCTCCCCTGGATGAAGCCCCCCTAGTTCTCCGGGATGATCCTAGGGAGAACTTTTTTTATTTTGTTTGCTATTACTTTGGTGATGATTTTGTACCCCGTATTACAAAGAGAAATAGGACGAAATATTGAAAAGCTTTGGGCACCTTTCTCTTTTGGGATTAAAGCTAGAAAGGAGGAGTTGGTAGTTCTGAGATTTCCTCACCATTCTGACTAGATCTTTTTGGATGATATCCCAACAGGTTATATAGAACCTGGCCGTGAAACCATCAGGCCCGGGGGATTTATCCGGGTTCATAGCTTGGAGAGATTTGCTGATCTCCTCTGTCGTGATAGGGATTGTCAACCAACGGTTGTCATCTTCATTTATCATCTTGGGGACCATCGTGAGAGGATAGAGATCCGGTCTAGTGGGGGCCTCCAGGTCTTCAGTAAACATATTTTTATAGAAGGAGTAGGCTGCAAGTTTGATCTCCTCAAATTTTTTGAAGGTTTTCCCCTGAGATTGGATCTCTCTGATTGAGTTCTTT
>ML805688.1:40163-72574 GCA_009831015.1 Picea engelmannii
ACTCTCTCTCTCTACCCCCCTTTATGCCTTCCTCTCCCTCCCTCCCACACACTCTCTCTACCTCCCCTCTATGCCTTCCTCTCTCTCCCTCACACACATTCTCTCTACCTTCCCTCTCTTTCTTCCTCTCTCTTCCTCTCACACACTAGCAAGTTTGGTACACTGCAAGGAAATGCATGACAAGGAAAGACATGGTATTGACCTAGAAATGGTAAGACCTAGACATGGAAATACCTATACATGGAAAGGCATGGAAAGAACTCGACCTTGACCTAGACCTAGACTTAGACCATGACCTAGACCTATACCTTGCTTTGCCATGTGATCCAGATTATTTTAAACACAAAATGCGAGCATATATATAATAAAGAAATGTACATAGTTATATCATATATCTAATAATATAACATATATATATCATATATTTAACCATAAACACAAAGATACAATAATACATAATTTCTATTAATGAGCAAAATGTACAAAACTATAGAAATACAAAGTGAAAGACTCGCTAGAATGGTGGTAACTTATCTCTAGGAAGAGATGTGACAAATACACTTATTCACGAGAATATGGTTGTTACAATGAGGCTCCAAAGTCATTTTTAACATAAAGAAAATCCAAAACCCTAACCTTGAAAGATGAAAAGCCAACAGTTTTTTGGACCCCGTTTTGGGTAGTTCGGTGTATCAACTTCCCGAGGGCATCACTATTTTGGGTGCACGATAGATCGCTGGAAAGGTATTGACTAGGAGATTCATTTCATAGGTTCAATGAGATCCTTTTCCTATCATTGAGGTTCTCGATCATGAAAAAACATCGTTTAGGCCCTTAAAATTCCCCCGGAAGTTTAGACCCAAAAAACTGCTAAATATAGTAAATTGTCATCAAACGGTTTTGAGTCAATTGGAATAGGTGGTTGGCCATCGATATCCACCTGGATCAATCCTTCCTCCTTAGGAAGAAATGGTCTCCATTACGTTGAGTTCCCAGGGGGGAGGGGAAAGTATTTGATGAATTTGAATCTTGGTGAGTTGCTTGCCTTGCTGGAGAAGTTGCATTGCTTATCTTGTTGAAGATTGTAACAAAAAACTTTATAGAGGAGTTGAATCTGTTCAACCAACCTGTTCTATCTTGTCTGGACTAGGCAGTGTGTAGGTACCATTGTAGGTGAATAAACAATATCTTCTTTCTCTTCTAAAATCTTCTTCTGTTGGAAAGAAAGGTCTTGGGCCAACTATGCAATGGTTGTAATGTCCTTTTGTTCACTTTTTGAACAAATTGTGAAGAGGTTGAATTTCACAGTCTGAGAGATTACTTTGCGGCACTATTTTGGTGTGACACTAGTTGGTACTACCTCTGGTATCATGTAGATATGACCCCAAGAGTAACATTGATGCTACAAGGTCGAGACTCATAAATAACATGGTGCTTCCACATATGTGGCTGGCCCAAAATAACATCACTGACATATAGTGGGGAAACATCACATAATACCTCACCCTTGAAGGGATGGATGTCGCATGACAATCGACACAGCTAGATGACACAGAGATCTCGTCCCTGGCAAAGCCACCAAATATTGTATGGTTGTGGGTGTGGTGTTGTCGACAATCCAAAATATTTAACAACCTATGCTAAGATGAAGTTATTCTGGCATCTACTATCGACAATAAAATGCAGCGTGAGTCCCTTCACCCACACCTGTGAATGAAAAAGGTGTTCCCCCTCTTGAAAATTTGTTGGTTCTTCTAGTTGAATTGTTGCGGTCATGATAATAGCAGTGGAGTCTGCGTCGATGATCTGTCTTCTCCCATTATTTTTTGAATCATATTCTGAATCAGGGTTCGACTCCTTTTCTTTGATCTCAGCCACCAATGATTTTTTTGAGCGACATTCATCAGTGTTGTGTCAGGGGATTTTGTGGAAATCACACAACTTTCCAGTGTCCTTCTTTGTCTTTTTGTTACCCTTATTTTCATATGGCTTGGACTGGTTTTATGGAGGCTGGTTGTTAGGGTCGTCTTTACCATACTTTGGTTGTTGTGGATTTACAGACCCGAACTCCCCTTTGTTCTGGTGCCTAAATTTTTGTTCTATTTTGAAAGCATATCAATACGTATCTCCTAGTGATGAGATGTTGTGACATCCCCAAAAATAAAGTATTTTTGAAATTCAAAATTTGTTAGAAAATTATTCCATTTTTAGTAAATTCAAATTTGGAAATTTTTTGTCATTTATGGCAATTCCAAATTTCGAATTTAATAAATTGTAATTAATTATTATGACTGTTGAGAAGAGACCTAATTTGACCCAACAGTCTATTTGACTATGACACTTGTATGTAAACAAAATATTGTTTTAATTATTGCAGGAGGACAAATGGAACAACCATGTTAAATTTAGTTGACCATGACTCCATGGGTGGGAAACATGTTGCAACTACCTATGGGCTGATTGTTACAAGTGGAAAATCAGGGATTTGGCCATTGGTAGCCCCTAAAAATCAGGGATTTAGAAAAGCTGCGAAAATTCCCAAGGGAGGGAAAAGACCTAGGCAAAAAAAAAAAGGGTTTTTGATAAATAGCATATGCAAGGAGGCAGGATGCTGCCTAGTATGATGGGGAAAGAAAGACGACTAGTTTTCTTGCTGTTATGAACACTATTGATTGAGTGTGAGACAGGAGGATTCTGTTGAAACTGAAAGACATTTTGAAGTAGGAGATTCCAAGTTCACCCTCATGGGTTCATGATCAAGCTAGGGGGTGAATTGGGCAAGTAGTTTGGCTACCCTATTCTACGGTTGGGAGGAACATGGTTGTTCCCTTTGTCGTCCCGCAAATTGTTCCAGATATGTAATTTTCCCCCTTCTCTGTTTGAATGACTATATCTAATTGTTGTAATGTATCTGTTGAATGATTATATCTAATTGTTGTAATCCATCTATTTGAATGATTATGTCTATTTTCTGTAATGCATCTGTGTGAAGGGTCATATCTATTGTTGTAATACGTCTGCTTGAATGATTACATATGACTGCTGAAATGCATCTGTTGCAGACGGTGAAGTATTTTTCATGGATGTAATCTGTCTGTTGGTGTGAAGTTGTGATAGACTACCAAATTCTAGAATTGTCCCTCCTATAATTAGAATGCTAGACATAAGCACACACACACACACACACACACACACACACACACACACACATATATATATATATATATATATATATATAACTGAATGTGGAAAGGAGTAGATTAACTTCAATTGTGTGTTTCCCTTCTGTAATTAAATTTTAGATAGAACTATCTATGTATAACTAGAATTGAGCATGTATATAGATATATATATGTAAAAAAGACTATGCAATTCTATAATTAAAATTTCTAGAAAATCAAATATAGATCCTACGGAATATCGATATATATTTATGACCTTATATGATAAAATGAAATATATATATATATATATATATATATATATATATATATACTGTTGGCATCTTGTACAATTAACATTAATTAAAAGAGAATATAGTAACTATAACAGAAAATCCTTTACATAGAGAATTGTTGTCCTATTATATCAGTAGCCATTGTCAACAGGAGCTCAAATAATTCTGAGTAAAGGAAATACCCCAAATGGACAGTCTAGAGACCCCTTGTTATAACCCTAAATTGCACCACACATGCTTATTTGACATCAGGCCAACTCATATGATCCAGGGATGATTTTAAGGATGGAAATTTATTTTAAAATGTAGAAACCTTGGCGAATCTTACTAATCCTTCATATAAAAACTATAAATGTTCGGCGATATTTTTGTAAAAATATTCAAATTTCTAAGGATTTTATATAATTTGTATAATTTTTTGGCGATTTTTAAGGTAAAATAATTTTATCCTATAGAATTTGGGTGAATCATTTTTAGAATAGTGAATCGTTTTTGGAGAAAAACCATGGAAAATTAGCCCATGAGCGAAATTTAGCCCCTAAAATCATCCCTACGAGTCATATCCCTTCTTTGCCAAAAGTTTGTTGAACAACTCTTTGAAAATCCTCTTGTGTAAAGGCCCAAGCACCCTAACCCATTACTGCACGCATGTACACGCTGGCTGACTCACAACAGCCTGCATGTACCTACAAAAGCACGAAAAAAGGAAAGCTGCCGACGGAACAAAAAACTATGGGTGAGTTAACTGAAACTCGTGGCCATGCATGGCCGAGGGTTCATCCAAAAACCTAGCTCCTTCTAGCCTATAAAAGAAGGGGTAGGGGTACCCTTTGGAGGAGGAAAAAATATAGCAAAGAAACTCTGCCCATTTACGTATTCAATTGTCCCAACCCTTTAGCCTTTCTTAATGCCAAAGGAGATTTAAAACAAAGCAGTTGGAGGACAGAAGAAGAGGAGCCCAGGATCAAGTTCAAGGAGTAGTGGCCGGTCTCAACTTTTGTAAGTTGACTCATTTTAAGTAATAAAGAGAATGCTTTTCCCATCCCAATTCATGAACTTTCTATGATTTGATGAGTTTATGTTTGATTTCTAACCCGTTAGTATATAAGTAGTATGCATGCATAATTGTTGCTTGTCTTGAATGTAGGTCATCTTTGGAAGGAGTATTGTGAACAAGTAATCAAGCACAACAGAGGATCGACATCAAACGCCGGTAACAAGGTAGGTGGATCTTTCCATGCATTTACTAAGAAAAGAGGATTTAAATCTAGGGATGTAGGTAGAAAGTAATTTCTATTCGGTCATATCTGCATGCAAAGTCTGAAATCTATTTGCTAGTCCATAGGGTGTTTTTCCCAACAACAGAATTGGCGACCGTACTTGGGAGAATACTCTTTAGGGTTCCTGGAATTTTTTTTTAGTTTTTTGGTAGTTTAAAGACTAGTTTTTTGGTAGTTTAAAGACTAGTTTTTGGGTAGTTTAAAGACTAGTTTTTTCTTGCCTATATTTTCTTTTTGTTTCTGTAAGGTCTGAGCTAGCAGGGAGTCTGGTTTTCCATACCAGCTTTCCCTAACTTTTTCTTGACTGTGTTTTTCGGGACACACAGAGGTACACGCGGCCTGCACCAGGCCTGCACACATGTACCTGCGCCCTATCCTCTTACAGTCCACGTGTGAACGCTAGATGTAGAGATAGCAGTAGTGTGTAGGAGTTAAAAGAACCTCAAAGGCATTCCTCCTCTTCCCTGTCAGAATCACACACTCTCAGGGGGTTTTCTGGAATTATGTCTGAGTCTTGTTTGCTAACAGTCCTATCTTAGATTGTTTTTTGCCTTATTATTTTTCCTTTCATTATTTGTTTTTCTGTTAGAAAGAATATCCAAGCCTTCAAGGGATCCTGGTTATCAATACCAGAGGTCTCTTCCTGGTCTGGTCTGTCTGTTTTCATATTTTTCCTTAGAGTTTAGATATACATGTGGCCTGTACAAGGTCAGCCCACGTGTACACGCCCTCTGTTGTTGTTCAACACGCGTTCACATGCGTTCTGTTTGAGTGACAGTCGCGTGCTTGTACATGCTGCTTTTTGTTCAGGGTGGGGTAGTCATCCCCTCCTTTGATAAGAAGTATTCCTCTCAGGTGTTTGAATATATGTTTGAACAGTCAGTAGCTTAGGATTATTTTTAGCCTTAGCTTGCTTTTTCTCATTTAAAACATTGTCAGAAAAATAAAAAATAAAAATTTTGTTTTCTTATGGTTTTTAGACAAGTGTGAGAGTCGTTGTTTTTACAATTGCCATTGTGTGATTCTTTAATATGATTCTTTGCGATCTGCGCTTTAATCCAGAATTGTTTTTCTTGGTTTTTTTCTTGTCGGTATTTTCCCTTTCTTGCTTTACTAGCACTTAAATAAATAAAAAATCTCTTTTTGTTTTCTTCTTTGGTTGAAGAGTGTGTTTCTGCATCATTAGCTAGGGAGAAGTCTTTTATTTCATAAGTTTTTGCAGTTCACTTAGATCATAAGTAGCTTGTAGTCGAGTGAAATTCCTTTGAGTTTACTGTCCAAAATCTTAGAAAAATTAAAAATCTTTCTTTGTGAAAGGTTGTTGAAATTTTGCATTCAGAAAAAGTTTTGTTTCCAGCTTTTTTATTCATTTTTTTCTTTCATATTTTACACATCATCAGTTTCACCCTCATACCCCTTGACATAAGACAAAGCCATAAAAGCAATGCTAATTTTAAAATCTACTAGACTTTTCTGTTTGTAGGGTTCACAAACTAGTTCAGGACTAGGGCCTTGGATTAGGTTGGAGAGGAAACTCTTCAAGGCCATTCAAAACCAAACATTGGAATTTGAGATAGGGAGTGTCTAATTCTAGTTTCGTGGAAGTTATCTGGGACCCCCCTCTAACACAGGGGATAAACACGAGGTCGGGTGCGGTAAGGTAGCGGAGAAAACCCGCCAAAGCCGGGCCAATCGTAGTGGAGAACACATATAGAGGGCTTGTTTTTGGATTCTGTCGTTTGCATTTTCCATGGGGCTTCGTGGGTCTCGAATCCATTCGAGGTCCTCAGTTGTCTTATAGACCATTTTCTCTCGATACCCTTGACAGGTTTTGGGCTCGATACCCTGCTCATTTTGGTCTACCCGACTTTCGACTGTACCCGCCTAGTGACTGTTCGCGTGCTGGCAACCTAGTTGCCAATCTTTTTAGGGACATACACAAGTGACTGTGGGGGTATACTGCGGTACCTTGGATAGAGATCGAGCCATGCTTTGCAGAGTATACCCGGAGGGTGCTTCCGTGTTCGAGTTTCACTTGCACGGGTAAGTTGCTCTAGTGTTGGTTGTTGTAACTGTTCTTCCAAATAATTTAGTGATTACTTGTCTTATCTCTTAGGGGCTTCTTTTTAGTGTGTGTTACTTTTGAACATTTAGACTACCTTAGAGTTTCTTGGATCTTCTCAAATAGTGGAGGATCCCGAGCTCCGTCGGTCACAAAGGCTTCTTGGCCTGCCGCCGGTTACACCGGAGCCACCCCCACCACCATCAAGGCGGAAGCTAGACCAACAAGGGTATTTTGAAGCGATCGGGTTACAAACCATTGTGCCCGAACAACCCCTGGAGGAATCGACTGTTTTGAACCTTGAAGCAACTGCTCTTTGGCTCGGTTGAAACCCCAACCACTGATATCTTGGCACCGTTTATTGTACCAATCCAATTTCACGAACTCCAGACAGTGCCTCACACAGCAATGGAAACAAATGTTGTTACTTCTTCTGGGAATTCTTCAATTCCCATCATGGTTGTCACCACAGGAGAGTCATATCCTAACCTACCGTCGTTGGTCCGAGCCACCATGGTCTCGGCCGCAACTACGTCACACAGTGGACTGAACCTTTATATGGCGGCGGCCACAACCCCCTTCACACCTAGTGTGACAGGCCCTCCGTTCTCATACGATATGCCTAGTTCGGGTACAAGTCATGTACTAACCTACTCCACTTTACAGACTTTGGGTCTGGGGGCAGGGAGCTCTAGCACTCCTCTGCAAGGTCACTTTGGGGGCACTCCTATCCCTTTTAATGCTTTTCCTTACACAGGAGGTCATATTCCTCCTTTGTCCCCTTCACTCGGTGGTTCGCATCAGCAATCCATCGGGCAACCTACACACAATAGTTTATTTGGAGCAGGGGGTCAGGGACCACCTTCGCATAGTATGCCAGTAGGTTTGACACCGTTTTCTTGGAATGAAATGTTTGGTAACAACACATTCTCATCAGCCACTTTCCTGACTGGGGGAAACCCCATTTTTGGACAATCTACTCCTACGCAGGGTACTATTCCTGCACAGGGGGAACACATAGCGGGACCTTGGAATTCAGGGCAAGGATCCGTTCCCTCCTCCGGAATGTTGTTCTAGGGTAATTCTTTCCACAATCAATGGAACCCCGGACAAACTACTATTCCTATCCCCACGGGACCGGCATGGGGTAATCCTTCCCAAAGTCCTTCGAATACAATGCATGCCCAACACTCTATGTCATTTTTGGAAAATCAACCGATGACGTCTCCACAGATGCAAAATCCTTACGCTGGTCAGGGTCATGGTTTCTACCAGAATCCGGGCCAGCAGCCAAACTTTTCCTGGCAACCTGGTGCCAGTCAAATTCCAGGACCCTTTTTCCCAAGTTATCAGCAGCAACCCAAACTACCATTCCTGGTGACTTTACACTTGCCAGATTTGACAAGGTTGTTGAATGAACCCATTTTTCATGATCCGCGTTGGCCTCCGATGCCGACGAAGTTGCCTTTGGACATTCCAAAGTTCGAGGCCAAGCCTAATGAAGATCCAGGTGATCATGTGACTACCTTTCATCTTTGGTGCTCATCTAACTCATTGAAACATGACTCTGTACAGTTGCGATTGTTTCAACGTACTCTCTCTGGGAGTGCCACGAAATGGTACATCAAGCTCGATCGCTCAAGATACTCTTATTTTGGCGAACTGGCGATGGCCTTCCTTAACCATTTTCAGTTACCTATGAGATACGACGCTGGCACAGAGTTTCTCCCCAATTTCGAACAGACACCAACGGACCATATCTCTGATCATATTCGAGAGTGGAGACGTCGGAAGAGTTTGATCAAGGTACCAGTCCCACCAGCATTCCTGCTTGAGTGGTTCCTTAAGTCTTTGGTCCCACAGTTATCCAAAGACGTCGTGACATCCAGAGTTTTCTCTGAAGAAGATGCCATCATGAGGGCTCAACAGTTTGAGATCATCTATTCTCAGTCTGGTTTATTATACAACATCTTTCCAGATGCACCACGTTCGATACTGGATAAAACTAGACAGAGAGTTGGACCACATGCCGATGGTATTGTTGGTTCAGCACAAACCAAGCCCACTGAGCAATTGACAAAGCAGTTGCAACAGTTATCCATACAACACACAACAACCAGCCAAACTACTGCTTTGGCTGCTCCCCCTACCCAAACATCAGAAGTACACACCATGCAGTCAAGTAACCGAAAGGCCACCCAACAGCCTGAAGGGAATAAAAAACAATGAAAGAAGGGTAAGGGGGATAAAAAACCCACTGATAATGCTAGCAGGGACAACACAGAAAAACAAAAGGTAAGGTATCCATGCAACTTGTGCGCGAAAGACCACCCGACCCATCTTTGTCCTCGAATTGCAGAGGCCCAAAAGTTTGTCACATAGCAACAACAAGCAGTGTTTACTAATCCATTTCAACATGGGAAAAATCTAACTCAAGCCTCTACAAGAACAGAAGGGGGCAGCCAAGAAACCTGCCCACCTCCAAACAATCCCTCATTCGCGAACGTATATATGGTTAGGGGTGATGCTTTCATATCAACTAGAGCGCACGATTATAGTAAACCAAGCACTTCTGAGAAGGGTAAAGAAGTTGATCTCCCATCTCTTCCTCTATAGATTGAGAAGACGTTGGAAGAAACAATGACACACATTCCAAAGGGTGCATTTAAAAAAGCTTCTCACAACCCAAACGCAAGGGCCGCCCAAAATTACTCTGTGGTGGAAGATTTATCACAAACCCCTTGTGTGATGTCTGCTTTGGAGGTCCTCCAAAGCTGCCCTGCTCAAAGGAAAGCCTTGTTAACCGCTTTGGGCTCTACTGATACTTGTAATCTGGGTACCATCATGTTAGATACAACTGGCTTAAAACCTCGTCTTCCTTACCATGTAACGTTTCAGATAGTAGTGGCTCATCCCACGAAAAGTTTTACTCGGAATATCTTCCGTACGATGGTCGACGAGGCAGCCTCGACATGCATTATGTTGTTAGTATGTTGGAAGGCCATTGGCCAGCCCATTTTGTCTCCATCACCCACTCTCCTCACTGCTTTTGACAATCGTTCATTCCGACCACATGGCATCGTTCCTTCTTTCCCTTTGCAGTTAGGAGGGAAAACCGTGTGTGTCGAAGTACAAGTAGTCGATACTCCCCTCGACTATAACCTCTTGTTAGGATGGAGTTGGACTTATGCTATGAAAGTTGTGGTTGCTACAGTTTTCTGAGTCTGGTTGTTTCCACACGAGGGCCGGATAGTGACCATCGATCAATTGTCTTTCTCCAGACCTGACCCAGCTTTGGGGGCATCCACAGTCTCGATGATTGATAATCCTCAACTAGGTGTCATTAATGTAGGAGTTGGTTTGTTCCCATCCTTGATGGGTACCTTCAATTACCCACCTCCTCACGATGATATCAAATTTATATCTAATCACCATAAAGTTGAGATTTTTCAAGTTTCGTCGTTCTGCACGACTTACTTTGAGGATACTTGGATTCTTCTTTCCCCATCAACCACGATGGATGAGACAGGGCACCCAGGCATGTCCATGCCCTTGTCTGTCACTGAGGTAGTGTACTCTTTAGTCCAGCAAGCTTCAACTAACCCTGATCTGACTCCTGCACAAGAGTTAGATCCACTTCTAGAGCCTATTTGGGCTCAGGGTTCTCTCACTAACGTCGATTCGTTAGACTTAGTCTTTCCTTCTGATGAAGCAGTAATCAAAGCAATGACTAGTCCGGACAAACCTTGGGAAGATCTTCATCACAGATCATATTTTCTCCCAGAGTTAAGCCGAATCGAAGCAGGAGAATTCACCATTACCATGACGGGAGATCAGCCGTGTCCTATTAATCTCTTAACTACACATGAAATTTATGCTGAGGAAAATATGGCGACTATCGCTGAAACTATACCAATCAACATCTCCTGAAACCCTGGCGTCATGGAGAATGTCTTCGTCGGAGCAGATTGCTCCCCCGAAGAGATTCAAATTTACACTGATCTTTTCAAATAATTATGCAATGTTTTTTCCTGGTCTTATGAGGAAATGCCAGGTATCGATCCAAAAATAGTTGAACATGAAATCACAACGTATCCTAATGCCAAGCCTGTTCGACAAAAACTTTGTCCAGTTAATCCCAAGAAAGCAGCAGCCATCAAGATTGAGGTTGAGAAATTGCTAAAGGCAGGTTTTATTTATCCTATCCATTTGACTTAATGGGTGTCAAATCTTGTGCTGTTCAATAAAAAACAAGGCACGATTCATGTATGTACCGATTTCCGTGATTTAAACAAGGCATGTCCCAAAGATAATTTTCCAACACCATTCATTGACCAGATCATTGATGAATGTGCTGGTTGTGAAGCCTTTTCTTTCATGGACGATTTTTTGGGATATAATCAAATCCAAATCAAACCCGAAGACCAACATAAAATGACATTCATTTGTCCCTGGGGTACATTCGCATATCATAAGATGCCTTTTGGCCTTAAAAATGTTGGAGCCACATTCCAGCGGGCCATGTCTTTTGCTTTTCATGAGCTCAAGCATATAGTCGAAGCCTACCTAGATGATTTAGCATCACGCTCTCATAAGAGAATGGATCATCCCATACACCTTAGACTAATCTTCAAACGTTGTCGCTACTTTAGGATTCGCTTGAATCCAAACAAGTGCAGCTTCTGCATAACGTCAGGACGTTTGTTAGGTTTCATCGTATCAACAACAAGGATCATGGTCAATCCTCTTAAGGTGGAGGCAATAATCCAGTTGCCCCCCCCACGCACAATCCTACAACTTCAGAGTCTACAAGGCAAGGCGAACTTCTTACGACGCTTCATCGCCAACTATGCCGAAATCACCAAGAGCTTTATGCATTTACTAAAGAAAGACGTTCCTTTTTTCTGGGACGAAGCCGCTCAACGCTCTTTCGACGCATTAAAACACGCCCTCACAACCGCACCTCTACTACGACCACCTAACTATAACAAAGATTTCTTATTATATCTGGCTGCTGCAGAGTCAACCATTGGCATGGTTTTAGTTCAGGAAGATGATTTTTTCTCAGAATACATGATCTATTACCTGAGTTGAGGCCTCGTAGGACCGGAACTCAATTATTCTCATATCGAAAAACTTGCGTTGGCAACAGTTCATGTTGTTCAATGGTTCCGTCACTATGTTCTGTTTCGCAAGACCACCATCATTGCTGTCGTGAATCCATTCCAGTACATGTTGACACAATGATTTATAGGCGGAAAAATCAGTAGATGGATAGTCATCCTCCAATAATTTGACTTAGACTTTGTTTCAACAAAGTCCAAAAAGTCATTGATCTTCGCAGAGCTTATTTCGAAACTTCTGGTTGAGTTAGGTGACGTTGTGCCTGAGGAATCGCCTATCCGCGGAGATATGTTTTTTATTACATCTTCATATCCCTGCTACGAAGATATACTTATCTATCTCCAGACTTTGAAGTGCCCCACCTCTGCTTCTCGTGACGAGCGTCGGTGGATACGCCATCAGGCTAAGAATTATCTCACTCGATGATACGTTGTATCGGACAGGTGTAGACTACATCTTACGTCGATGTCTCACACATGAGGAGGCCATCATCGTGCTCAACGATTTCCATACCGGAGATTGTGGCGGTCATTTTTCTGGGTTGGCAACAACCCAAAAGATTCTACGAGAAGGTTACTTATGGCCGACACTTATCAAATATTGTATCGAATTGGTCAAGAATTGCCATCCATGCCAAATCTTCTCTTGGAAGATGAGGGCACATCCCTCTCCTATGTTTCTTGTCATCACAGTTGGTCCCTTCACTAAGTGGGGGATTGATTATACTACTTGCAACCCCCCGTCAACAAGGGGGAACCACTATATCATCGTAGTTGTCGACTACTTCACTAAGTGGGTTGAAGCTATGCCAACGTTTAAAGATGATGGAGAGACTGCAACTCTCTTCTTATTCAACCAGATCATAGCAAGGTTCGGTGTCCTGAGAGAAGTTGTCACTGACCATGGCAGTCACTTTCAGAACCAAATGATGACCAAATTAACATCAAATCTTGGGTTATGGAAAGAGCATTCATCACCTTACTACCCCTAAGCCAATGGGCAGGTGGAAGCTGTAAACAAAACTCTTAAGACTATTCTACAACGAACTATCAACTCAGCCAAGTCAAATTGGCATTTGATGTTATACTCGACATTATGGGCTTACCGAACATCTGTTAAGATTGCAACTAGTTTCTCACCTTTTCAACTCATTTACGGGCTGGGGGCAGTCTTTCCCATCCAATGTTAGATCCCATCTCTAAAATTGGAAGTACAATTATTGCCAGACACTTCTCCACTTGAAGAACGGTTAGTACACCTTGAGAAACTCAATGAGCAGCGTCGCGATGCGGCCCTGGCCAATGAGGCTCACAAACATAAGGCCAAGTGTTAGTATGATAGGTCCGTTCGTCCTCGGATTTTCTTTGAGGGCAACCTTGTCCTAGTCTATGACCAAGGTAAGGACCCCCTGGGGGCAGGAAAATTTAAACCCATGTGGTTCGGACCCTTCATCATAAAAGAGGTATTAAAAAAGGGCGCTTATTGTTTGGTTGATTTTGAAGGGAATGCTTTGGCGGAGCCTAGAAATGGGCTCTACCTCAAGAAGTATTATTCATAGACAGGTCACTATGGGTAGCTTTTTGTAACATATGTATAGTCTTTGTACTATTACTTTTTAGTTTCTTTTAAGTGTTATGGACGTGTCATTGATGTTATCTTTCGTCAATATGGCAGATGTCAAGTGATTCTAAGGTGTTCGTTGGGTATGCAGACGGTGCTAGTCGGCACACGCAGAGGCTTGCCTCCACAGCTTGGGTAATATTTACACCTTAGGGCCAGTTGTTATCTTCCGGAGGTATATTCTTAGGTGACACCACAAATAATGTCGCCGAGTACAGTGCAGTTATTGAGTTGCTTCGTGATGCCTTGTCATTGGGTATCTCTCATCTCCGGGTCTATCTCGATGCTCAATTGGTTATGTCACAGCTAAACAAAGTATACTGGGTTCATGATCCAACTTTACACTGACGATTCCTTAGAGTACATCTCTTAGAATGAAAATTTGATTATATTACATATTTTCATGTTCCTAGGATATTAAACCAAATTACAGATACTCTAGCTAATCAAATTTTAGATTGGCATCTTACACACATATGAAAGAACATTGACATAAGCATGTAAATACATTTTTTCACACGTGATCCATAAGACACAAAAGATGAAAAAAAAAAACCATATATAACAACATAAAACAACTAGAGTACATAGATGGACGCAAGCGCCTAAAAAATGGGACTAATAATGAGTCACAGGGCTTATGCCCTCAAAAGATATATACAAGTAAGTGCTCGTGGCACATAAAAAGTCTAAATAGGTTCAGGGCCTATGGGCCCTGTTATAATAGTTAACAGCATGGGCTAAATTCCTAAACAATCGGACCCACGTCTGAGGTGCCCCCACTACATGAGGCTACATGGATGGCGACAGGTCCTCTATCTCTGCCATGGGGATGGTGCGAGTGAGTGCAATGAATTTCCGCTCAACTCGTCTAAGGACTCTCTCAGCCTCCCCGACTGGGATTTTTCCTACTACTGCTGCTCCTCTGGTGGCGGCAGCTGCAGCTTCTGGCCGAGGACGACACCTGTTCCGTGTGTAATCGACAGGTCGCATGGGTCCCACATCTGCATGCAACAAACGTTTACCTGTAAAATACTCTGGCATACAAAACAAAATGATATATATCACAAAAATGACATAAAAATTACATATGCAAACAAAAAACTACAAAGGTGGATACTTACCCATCTCCCCTCGCTCCTCACCAGGAGGCACGGGTATCTCAGGATCTCTAGCAAAATCTATCCCTGCATATGGGTAGTCCTTGATCACAGGGATCTGCTGTGACAACCACATAAAGAAGTCATCATCGAAGGACTCATTGGTCCTTCCACCACCCTGTCGCGGCAGTAATACTGCCCATCTACACACTGCAGGAAATGAGGCCTGATGTCCTTGTACTACTTCCCGAGGGCTAAAGCTCAGAACTTTCTCAAAGAAAAATGAACGAAAGATCATCCTAAACCCGAAATTCCTTTGTGTCCACTGTCAGCAATCTGTCAATTGCCTCTTCATGCACTCCAGTAATGTGGTACTCCAGTCAAAAATCTGTGCATTCAAGCACTGGATCGCACAGTTCATCTGTGCGTGAGAAGCCTGATGCAAGGCTGTAGAACCAGTAATCTGCCCAATCAGTAATAATATTGCCTGCAGTGATAGGTTAGTGATCTTACTGATAGGTACCTGGGAGCCCGCATGATCAGTCCTAGCCTCACAGTGCTCAGCTATCAGTTCCGATATCTTACTTGGTCCCACAGGAAACGTCCTGAAGTTGACTAGTTCCCCTCTCCTTGAGAGGCCAGTCAAAAAATAGATATCCTCAGTGGTGGGCACCAGTGATTGCCCCTCTAACATAAAGGCCTCTGCATCAGGGTGCCAGTAGTCAATCAAGGCATTCAGTAGCCTTGGTTGTGCATGCATAAATAGGCACATAAAGAACTTCAGTAAACCACATTGCATCAACATGGCCACGACATTCGGATCTCCCGCAACCAACTCACTGATTTTTTCATGCTCCCTTTCCCTCCACTAGACATACATCCTTCCAAGACAACAAGGTTCAGGAGGGTCAGCACTTGCCTTTTAATTCTTTTTTCTACAAAGGGGGGGTCCACACAAGCTATAGAGGCGACAGTCGCGTGTACACACGAGCAGCCTTTACTCTTCCCAAGTGTACACGTGGCCTGTCCAGAGATAGCCCGCGTGTACCTAGGGCCGACTTTTTAAAGGTTGACGCTCACCCAAAGAATGAACTTAAAGACAAAATTGAAGAATTGAATAGCTAGATAAGGGAGTTTGTACTTACTTGGTCCAAGAGGAAGTTCATTTCGTCCAATGTAGCTCCCAGAATCACCGTTTTTAGCAAAGGGGGTCTTTTGGCTCCAGAGTCAATTTCCAAATCAACAATGGTGATAATGAGCTACCAACTTCTATTTATAGACTTTTTGGCCTCTTTTTTTCACTTTTTTGGCCTCCCTTATCAGTTTCTTTATACCAAAAACCATTTAGAGTTATTTAGGATTTATATGGGAGGGATTTGATCGGGTATTAAGACACTTTTTTTGAGTTTAGAGAAAATTTTGAACGTCCATAATTTTTTTTCCAAGAATCAACTTGAGCATATAGGTTAGGTTATCACCCCAACTTTTGTGTCTCGTTGTCTTTGTCCTCTGCTATAGGATCGATCCCATCAGGTTGTGACACGGAACCATCATATCTGCTTTAGAAGTGTCGCAACTTGGTGGTAGAGCTTACCAGAACATGGATGCCCTAGGTAGGTCCTGGTTGCATTATGGTGTCCATGCCGTCTCTAAAACACTGTAGTTTCGGGAGTCCTTATAGTCTTTCCTGAATATGAGTTTGAGCCTCATTTGCATGATTCTTCTTCGCTCTTTTTCTCACCCTCAGGACTCCCAAAAATAAATGTGTCTCATTTTAAGCCATTTTCAGACCCTCTAAAAATGAAAAGATTGTCGAGCGATCTTGTGGCCTTTCACGCTCGTTAAACTGAAATTTGAAGTCACGTATGTTTGGCGGTAGTTTACCCCTTTTTCGGTCCGGACGGTCAACTGTACGAACAAAGGTATACTCTATCGAATTTCCGTTTTTTAGAAGAGTACTCTCAGGTATAATTTTATCCCTTTTTCGAGCCTGAGAGACTAAACTTATGAAAAAGAAACCCCCACGGAGTCCATAGTTAAGCTCTTTTCAGACTCCCTAAAATTGAAAAGATTGTCGAGTGACCTTATTCTTTCACACTCATTAAATTGGTCTAGAAGAATATTCCTGACGGAGTCCATAGTTAAGCTTTTTTCAGACTCCTTAAAAGTGAAAAAATAGCCGAGTGATCTTGTCCTTGTCACATTCGTTAAAATGGTTTTGAATTGATGTCTAATCGGTGCTAGTTTATCCCTTTTTTGAACCGACTAGACTATCTTCGAAAAAGGTACCCCAATGGAGTCTCCTTTTATGTTTTTTCAAACTCTCTAATTATGAAAAACCACCGAGCTTACCTTCTTTGGGCTCGTTAAACTTACATCGAAGGACGTTACCATTGTGTGTTTTATCAACCGCATTTTCATACCTTATCCACCAGCCTTGTGACAATTTGCTTCTGCGTCTTAACACCTTTGGCCGCCGGAGGATTTTTCCCCAGTATCATTTTACCAAAACATCAGTCTTGTCCTTGTGCCTTGAGCTTGTATGTTTGCAATACTCGTTCCTCCATTGTAATGTAATATTCCTTTATTCTTTTTCCAAAATTATCAAAAAGAACAAAAAAAAAATCAAATATACCCCAAAAAGAGGATGGGAAAAGTATTTTCTTTATTGGCAGCATAATGAGTCGCCCTTGGATAAAGCACATCTGTTCGTTTGATCATTAGACTATGGGATGTAGTACGACCTTAGGAAAATTTTATCGCTATATAGAGTTGTGTCCTCCACCGTTTGGTTATTCTTCCAAACATATGGAGAGTTTGCGTTGTCTCCTGTTTCGTAGACTTATGATTAACATATATGCTACCTGAGTCTCATCACTTGTTGTGCTATTGTCCAAGGGATGCTTGTCACTAAGCCTCTGTCGGCCCCTCTGCAAAATTTCTCTTGTCTGCATACCCGACCATCCTGAACATCCAATCAAGTCCTTGTTCGAAATCACTGAAGCCTTCAGTCTAACCATCAAGATTATCAATTCCATGACCGACGAGCCATCGAAGACCTATGGTGCATGCATTCGTACACTCATATTACACTCCTACTTGAGTTTTGGAAGATTTTGAAGTTGTTGCTCGAGCTCTAAAGTCCAGCCATCAGGCCGAATCAGCTTCTGGAAGATGGATACTCTATATGTATATCTTTCTGATTTCGAGATGTAGCTCCACTGTGTATTGTTCGCGGCTACTCTTTATAGTTATTTGACATGGATCTACAATGTATTTGATTGGTAGCCATGGTTCTATTTTATCTCGAGAATGGGTATGCCCGCCTCGGTGAGACATTTGGTATTTTGCAGATGGCACCTCCTGGTTCCTGATCCTTGGGCTCAATCATTCGACACATCAGTAAAGATTGGTAATGTATTTTGGCCATCAGATGCTCTTCTGACCTCACACATTAGGGGGCATCTGTTATAACCCTAAATTGCATCACACATGCTTACCTAGCATCAGGCCAACTCATATCCCTTCTTTGCCAAAACTCTATTGAAAAACTCTTTGAAAATCCTCTTGTGTAAAGGCCCACGTGCCCTAACCCATTACTGCACACGTGTTCACGCTGGCTGACTCACAACAACCCACATGTACCTACAAAAGCACGAAAAAAGGAAAGTTGCCGACGGAACAAAAATATATGGGTGAGTTAACTGAAACTCCCGGCCATGCATGGCCGAGGGTTCATCCAAAAACCTAGGTCCTTCTAGCCTATAAAAGAAGGGGTAGGGGTACCATTTGGAGGAGGAAAAAATATAGCAAAGAAACTCTGCCCATTTACATATTCCATTGTCCCAACCCTTTAGCCTTTCTTAATGCCAAAGGAGACTTAAAGCAAAGCAGTTGAAGGACAGAAGAAGAGGAGCCCAGGATCAGGTTCAAGGAGCGGCGGCCAGTATCAACTTTTGTAAGTTGACTCATTTTAAGTAATAAAGAGAATGTTTTTCCCGTCCCAATTCATGAACTTTCTATGATTTGATGAGTTTATGTTTGATTTCTAAACCGTTAATATATAATTAGTATGCATGCATAGTTGTTGCTTGTCTTGAATGCAGGTCAACTTTGGAAGGAGTATTGCGAACAAGTAATCAAGCACAACGGAGGATCGACATCAATCGTCGGTAACAAGGTAGGTGGATCTTTCCATGCATTTACTAAGAAAAGGGTATTTAAATCTAGGGATGTGGGTAGAAAGTAATTTATATTCGGTCATATCTGCATGCAAAGTCTGAACTCTATTTGCTAGTCTGTAGGGTGTTTTTCCCAACAACACCCCTCCTATATCTCATCACAGTACCAAACCTTTTGATAGATTATATGTGTACAAACTCATAGATTAAGCCTTTTGGAATCCTGTTAGGTGAAACTGAAATTTTAACCCTTTTACACATACTATCTCACAGAACAAAAGTAAGAGAACAAATAAAAATCAGGGAGTCATGAAAGTTAATGTGAAATTCATAGAAGTAGTTGAGTATACATTGCTTTCTCGTTTGACATAAATACTACCTTAGATTGTAGAAGGAAGATATTGCATCTTTAGAGAATGGCGTTTTGCATATGATTATTTTTATAAAGAATTTAACCCAGGCATAAATGACAGAGTTCATAAAATTTTAAACCCAGCTCTGTCTATTTACCTAATACATGGACCAGTCAACACCTTTGTGACAGGAAATATTATATTTTCAAACATTCCATATGCGCAGAAGTAAGATAAAGAAAGAAAAAAACTTGAATTCATCTTGGATTGAAATAAGCAATCCATCCAATTTATTACAAGTTCAGTTTGAAATATTACAACTATAAGATAAAAAGGCTATACACCCAACATATCCTATCTTGCCAAGGATCTATGAAGTTAAATATTTAATGTGAAGCTACAGGGGTGAAATAACTAACATTATATTATTCATATGACAAGAGAATGTAAATTCGTATTTACTTCTTCAAGTATCAAGTTAGATCATAATAAAAAAAAATTGATTGATCCTTTCAGATAAATCATTTAGTTTTGAAATCAACCCTCGTTTGGGCCATAAAATTTAACATTAGAAATAACACAGCTTGATAACCTATAGCACAGAGAGTTAACCCTTTATGGCTTGAGTTGCCTAAGTTTCTGGAGGAAGGCATAACAAAACCCGATTTCCTTCCACGCGAATGACAGTGGTAGTATGCCATGTATCCGCGTAGCCGAAACCCTGTACACATTGTGTTACAGTCATTACAATCCGTCCAACATAAAGGAAAGGATTTAATAAAATGGGAAAGTACAACCGAAGAAAAATACTTAACTCCAGATGGGAAAATCCGATCTCTTCCCTGCTGCGACCATCGTGTATTCGTCCAGACCAGAAGGGGAGGAGGAACCCAAACCTCTCTGATGGGTACCCTCGCAAAACAAAGGGCCCATAATTAATAACAAGAATCCGAGAATAATCAAAGTAACAGTATGGAAACAAATAATGAGTATTTTCTATATATATACAAGCCACATAATAAGTATACACCTAAGTTTTAAGTCAAGGGGAAAATGTACAGAACCATTATTCTATCCATTACACTACGAAGAAATTTAAGGACATGTAGAAAACAACACAATGAAAAAAATCCAGTATACACGCCTTCGCACACATCCAGATTATAAATAAGTGGCCACGAAGAAAATAACCCGAATTTCTTTAGCCCCAGTTACGGTCTAAGTCTTACAAAATGGTTAGCCTGACTACTATCCGTTCGGGGAGACTCACAATCGAAGAGATTTCAATCTTAAGAACTCGTCAATAAGTTTGGGAGGAGGAAAAAAGGGCGAAGAAAAATTCTTGTCTTTTTATGCAACCAAGATAGAAAAACCAACTACATATCAAAGGGGAAAAACAACAACGAGGGCAAGAGGAGATGATAAGAGCCTACGGGAAGGTTACCACTCGCGCAAAAATTCTTGTAAGAAAATCATGAGAATAGTAAACTGTAATAGAAGGGATGATCGTGTTTAACATTTGTTGAATGAATATGAAAAATAAGATTGTCACTTACTGATAGCATTATAGTCAGAAGGAGCTCCTTACCCCAAATCCCTTGCGAAGTAAAACCAAGAAAAACATTGCAAAAATGTTGAACCCTTTGCGAACCAGGCTGCACAATGTGTAAATGAGCAATGGATACTACCTTGAACCCGAAAAACTATGCATATTGAATGTAGTGGGTACGACAGTAAGTGCACCATGTGCTTTGAGCGAGCTGGCGTGCTTGGATTGAAGAAGGGTACAAAGTTGGCCCTCATCCCTCACCCACCTCCTTTAATGGTTGGTCAGAGAATTTATTCCCGACTATCAACGCCTCTAGTCACATTTACGAGGGCCACCCTGGGTCTGTTCAAGAACCTATGTTTCAGATTTTTTAACCTCTAGTTGCTACTAGTCCAACTAGCGTCGAAGCTTAGACTAGTTAAGTCCGGTAAGGTTCGTTTAAATGCCAGTTTGGGGCTCTTCTCTAGACTAGGAAGTTAGTGGACTACGTGGCGAAGGGAAGAAACTTAGCCAAGCAAAGGAATAATGAGGAAGTTATCAAATCCCCTGGCACCTATTTAAGCAACCCAAAACATTAAATCCAACAATAAAACAATAGTTTGATTCATTTGCTATGGTTATAAAAGATGTGTCAGAGTATTGGAGTTAGGCCTGTGCGCGCGTATGAAATTATGGATTAAGGAAGGAATGGAACCCTAAGTCCTAAGCCTATGTCCATTCCCTTATCATTACAAAATTTAAATACTTAACCACTTACAAAAGCCTAGTATGACTTAAAGAAGGGTTGAAGAGTAAACACTCGACTATGATTATGTAATTGCTAGGAAAAGGAAATTGAAAACATGAGAATCGTAGGTACCCTAAGGACATTCCTCATTTTATAAATCTATCTCTTACAAGTTTAGAACTTATTGCCCCTTAGAAGATTTTTTTTTATGGAGTTTTTGAGGTTTATTACAGATGTCCAGGAAATCCATTTCAGTTTGAATGTACCTATGCAGAGCCCTCTGATATTTTAGAACCTGATGATGTTGAAAGTCTTTGATACCCATCTTGGTGCACAAGGTATGGAAATTATTTGTGAACTCTGGCACTGTTTGGCCCCTCTTATATTGTTCATCAAAGTAACCAACATGGTAATATTGTTCCTTGATCGCATCCATAAAAAAATCCCAAGTGGGCTCAACCCCATATATTCCAGAATTCTCCATGGAACTTTTATTCCAGTAACTTTCCCATCAATGTTTGACATGGGGGAGAGCATTAAGGAATGAAAAGGTGATCTTTTCCCTGTTAGAAAATTTGTGAACAAAAAAATAATCTTCTAGCACATTTAACCATTTTTCTAGGGCATTCGCATTGATCTGACCTTTAAATACAAGAATATCAAAATTAACTTGTACCTTGAAAGGAGAGGTGAGTCCAAAGTGGCCGCTTGATGAAGACACACATGTTGTTATCGGTCGGCATTGAAGGATGTGGGAAAAATTCTTCATCATTTCATCCCTCTGTCGCGTGATAACTTTCTCAAGCAACGTATTAATATAATCTTTTTCTCCATCGTGCTTCTTTTATTTTTCCATGGAGGGTTTCTTGGGCGTGTGAAATATATTTTCCTCAAGTTAGACAAGATTGATACCCAACTTGCTATACTCTGACCTCGTCGGGGACATGCATTGAAAAAAGATCAAGAGGAGCTTGCTCTGATATCACTGATCTAGATTATTTTGAGCATGAAATGAGAGAAGAGATATAATAAAGAAATATACAAAGATATATTAGATATCCAATAATATAACATAGATATATCAAATATTTAACCATAAACATAGAGATATAGTAATACACAATTTCTATTAATAAGCGAAATATAGAAAACTGTAGAAATATAGAGTGAAAGACTCGCTAGAATGGTGGCAACTTATCTCTAAGAAAAAATGGGACCGTTATGCTCATTCGCAAGAATTTCATTGTTACAATGAGGCTCCAAAGGCATTTTTAACATAAATAAAATCCAAAACCATAACCCCGGAAGATGAAAAGGCAACAGTTTTGTGGACCCTATTTTGGGTAGTTTGGTATATCAACTTCCCAAGGGTGTAAGTTTGGCATATGATATATGTTTTCGGTGCACGATATATCATTGGAAAGGTATTTATGATGAACTTCATTTAATATTGTATTTGAGTGCCTGAAACTATCACTAAGGTGCTCGATCGTGAAAAAATTCCATTTAAGCCCTCAAAATTGCCACAGAAGTTTAGGACTCAAAAAAACTACTAAAAATAGTAAATTTTCAACAAATTTTTTTGAACCAATTGGAATAGGTGGTTGGCCACCGATATCCACCTGGATCAATCCTCCCTCCTTATGAAGCAATTATCTCTGTTACGTTGAGTTCTCAGAGGAGAGGGGAAAGTGTTTGTTGAATCTGAATCTTGGTGAACTGTTTTCCTTGTTGGAGAAGTTGTGCTGCTTATCTTGTTGAAGACTTTCATGAACCTATTGCTGGCGTGGTTGAATCTATTCAAGCAATCTATTGTATATTGTCTTGACTGGGCATTGTGTAGGTACCATTGTAGGTGAAGAAACAATATCTTATTTCTCTTCTACAATCTTCTTATGTTGGAAAGAAAGGTCTTGGATCAAGACTGCAATGGTTGTAGTGTTCTTCCGTTCACCTTTTGAACATATTATGAAGAGACTGAATTTTGTAGTATGAGAGTTTACCTTGAGAAACTGTTTTAGTGGGAAAGTAGTCAGAACTACCTCTGCTATCCTGTAGAGATGACCTCCTAGAGTAACGATGACACTACGGGATCGAGACTTATAAATAGCATGGTGCTTCCACATATATGGTTGGCCAAAAGAAATATCACAGACATCCAACGTGGAAAAATCACATAATACATCATCCTTTTAGGTATGGATGCCGTATGACAATCAAAACCGTTGGTTGACATGAAGATCTCGTCCCTGGCGAAGCCACCCGATGTTGTATGGTTGCGGGTGTGGTTTTGTCAACAATCCCAACTGTTTGATAACCTCTACTGAGATGAGGTTCTTCTGGCTTTCGCTATCAACAAAAAATGTAGCGGGGTCACTGTTACACACTAAAATTTCACACTTAAGTACCTCACCATAAGTGTCGCAAGTGTCACATATACTGACACCATGAAAGAATATCTATCACAATCCCTAGTCAATGTGGAGGAGAAATATATTATATGAAGGCCAAAATACTATGTGCACATGAATTATTTATTAATATTCATAAAAAGGAAATCAATTTGTTGTGAGAATCCACCTCACATTTGGTTTCCTATTTCAAGGAGAGGTTGAGAATCTCATGAATGGGAGAGATATTTCCTCCTTAAAATCCTTGAGAGATATTTTCTCCCTAAAATCTTTGAAGAGATATTTTCTCCCTAAAAATATTGGAGATCCCTTTTTAGTGGATCTTATGAGTGATCTTCTCCATGGAGGTTAAGCCTCCAAATCCTATATAATGAGGGCTTTGCAAGGAGAAGAGGAGGAAGGAGGAATATTTTGGATATCAAACTTATGATTTTGGGAGCATCGTGCAAGGGATGGATGAGGAGGACTTGGAGAAGCTATTGCAACATCATCCATGATTGTAAGTTTCTCTTTAAAGTTCTCATCAATATACTTGGCCTATTTCCTTGTAGTTTGTGTATTTGTACATATGCTTATCTACTATAGATGAATTTTTTTAATTTAATGTGGTAGAGTAGGAGTTCCTTGTTTTCTCTTTGTTTTCTGTGGTTTTGCAGATATCAAGCTATGCAAAAAAGTTTGGAGATCAAGATCAAAGTGGAGCAGCGAGGACAAACACCAGAAATAGGTACGATCACCTTTTCTCCTTCTCTCTTTTCAATTAGTTAAACAAATCTCAAAGGGATGTTAGTGTCCATTTGTATATTTCTATCTTGATCCAGGGGTCATTAATACAAGGGAAGATTCACCTGTCCACAGGGGGATTATTCCATAACAATCCCCTTCATCCACATATGTGAATGAAAAAGGTGATCCCCCTCTTTAGGATCTGTTGGCTCTTCTGGTTGAATTTTTGCAGTTGCAACAATAGCAGTGGGTTCATCATCGATGATCTGTCTTCTCCCATTATTTTTTGAATTAAATTATGAATCAAGGTTCGACTCATTTTCTTTGGTCTCAGCCACCAATGACTGTTTTGAGTGACATTCATCAATTTTGTTCTAGGGGATTTTGTGGAAATCACACCACTTTCGAGGGTCCTTCTTTGTCTTTCCGTTGCCCTTATTTTCCTATGGGTTGGAGTGGTTTTTTGGAGGATCGTTGTTAGATTCGTCTTTACCATACTTTGGTTGTTGTGTATTTCCAGACCCGAACTCCCCTTTGTTCTGGTGCCTAAATATTTTCTCGATTTTGACAACATATCAATAGGCAGCTCCCAGTGATGAGATGTCCAGGAAATCCATTTTGGTTTGGATGTACCTATGATGAGCCCTACGATATTTCAGAACCAGATGTCATTTAGAGTCTTTGATACCCATCTTGGTGCACGAGGTATGGCAATTATTTGTGAAATCCAACACGTTTTGGCCCCTCTCTTGTAAAAATTTGGTCCATCTCATTTACTAGTTGTCATAGATACCAACAGGTTAATATTGTTCCTTGACCACATCCACAAAAAATCCCAAGTAGGCTCGGCCCCATATATTCCAGACTCCCTTGTGGAAATTTTCTCCCAGTAAGTTTCCCACCAATGTTTGACATGGGGAAGAGACTTAAGGAGTGTGAAGGTGATCTTTTCCCTGTCGGAAAAATTGTGAATAGAGAAAAAACCTTCTAGCATATTTAACCATTTTTCTAGGGCACCTGCATCGATCTGACCTTCAAATACGGTAATATCAAAATTAACTTGTACCTTGAAAGGAGAGGTGCCTCCAAAGTGATCACTTGATGAATATGCACATGTTGTTATCGACAAGCATTGAAGGATGTGGGAAAAATTATCCATCATTTTGTCCCTCTGTCGTGTGAGAGCTTACTCAAGCAAAATATTAATAGAATATTCTTCTCTATCGTTTTTATTTTCTTCCTCCATGGAGGGTTTATTGGGCATGCGAGAGAGATTTTACTCAAGAGAGACAAGATCAAGAGAAAACTTGCTATACTCGGACCTAGTTGGGGACATGCACTGAAAAACAATCAAGAGCATCCTACTTTGATACCACTAATCTAGATTATTTTGAGCACGAAATGAGAGAGGAGATATAATAAAGAAATGAACAGAGATATATAAGATATCCAATAATATAACATTTATTTAACCATAAACACAGAGATACAATAATATCCAATTTCTATTAATGAACGAAATGCACAAAATTGTAGAAATACAGAGTGAAAGACTTGCTAGAATGGTGGCAACTTATCTCTGAGAAGAGATGTGATGACTATGCTCATTCGCAAGAATATTGTTGTTAAAATGGGGCTCCAAAGACCTTTTTAGCATAAAGAAAATCCAAAACCCTAACCCCATAAGATCTAGAGCCAACAATTTTGTGGACCCTGTTTTGGGTAGTTTGGTGTATCAACCTCTTGAGGGCGTAACTATGGCATATGATTTCCGTTTGGGGTGCATGATAGCTCATTGGAAAGGTATTGATGAGGATAATCATTTCATAGGATCAATTAGATACTTTGGCCATATTTGAGGTGCTCGATCGTGAAAAAACGTTGTTTCGGCCTTCAAAATGGACCAAGAAGTTTAGGACCCGAAAAAACTACTTAAAATAGTAAATTGCCAACAAATTTTTTTGAGCCATTTGGAATAGGTGGTTGGCCATCAATATCCACCTGGATCAATCCTCTCTCCTTTGGAAGCAATGGTATCCATTGCGTTGAGTTCCCATGGGAGAGGGGAAAGCGTTTGTTGAATCTGAATCTTGGTGAGCTACTTTCCTTGTTGGAGAAGTTGTGTTTCTTATCTTGTTGAAGACTGTCACAAACATGTTGTTGGTAGAGTTTAATTGGTTCAAACAACCTGTTTTATCTTGAATTGACTAGGCAGTGTGTAGGTACCAATGTAGGTGAATAAACAATATCTTCATTCTCTTCTACAATATGCTTCTGTTGGAAAGAAAGGTCTTGGGCCAAGGCTACAGTGGTTGCAGTGTCCTTTTGTTCACCTTTTGAACATATTATGAAGAGGTTGAATTTTTCAGTATGAGATATTACCTTGCAACACTGTTTTGGTGGGACAATAGTCAGAACTACCTCTGGTATCCTATATATATGCACCCCAGAGTAACAATGACACTACAAGGTAGAGACTCATAAATAGCATGGCACTTCCACATATATGGTTGGCCCAAAATAACATCACATAATACCTCATCCTTGAAGGGATGAATGTTGTATGACAATCGACACTACTGGCTAACATGAAAATATTGACCTTGGCGAAGCCACTCGATGTTGTATGGTTGTAGTGTGGTGTTATTGACAATCTCAACTGTTTGATGACCTCTACTGAGATGAGGTTCTTTCTGGCTTCCACTATCAAAAATAAAATGCAACAGGGTTCCCTTCACCCACATCTGTGAATGAAAAATGTGTTCCCCCTCTTCAAGATCTATGGGTTCTCCTGGTTGAATTGTTGAGGCCGTGACAATAGAAATGGGGTTTGCGTCGATGATCTTTCTTCTCCCATTATTTTCTGAATCAGATTCTGAATCGGGGTTCGGCTCCTTTTCTTTGATCTCGTCCACAAATGATTGTTTCGAGCGACATTCATTAGTGTTGTGCTAGGGGATTTTGTGGAAATCACACCACTTTCCAGTGTCCTTCTTGGTATTTTTGTTACCCTTATTTTCATGTGGCTTGGACTGGTTTTCTAGAGGCTGGTTGTTAGGGTTGTCTTTACCATACTTTGGTTGTTGTGGATTTGCAGAACTGAACTCCTGTCTGTTCTGGTGCCTAAATTTTTGCTCGATTTTGACAACATATAGATAGACAAATATGAGTTATGATAAGTCCAAGAAATCCATTTCAATTTGGATTTACCTATGCAGAGCCTCGTGGTATTTCAGAACCAGATGCCACTCAGAGTCTTTGATACCCAACTTGGTGCGGAAGGTATGGAAATTATTTTTGAACTACGACACTGTTTGGCCCCTCTCTTGCCATATTGTGGTCCATCTCATGTATTGGTTTTCATAGTTACCAATAGGGTAATATTGTTCCTTGACCGCATCCACAAAAAAATCCCAAGTGGTCTTGCCCCATATATTCCAGACTCCTCTTTGGAACTTTGTTCCTAGTAAGCTTCCCACCAATGTTTGACATGGGGGAGAGACTTAAAGAGTGTGAAGGTAATATTTTCCCTGTTGGAAAAATTGTGAACAAAAAAATAACCTTCTATCAGATTGAACCATTTTTCTATAGCATCTACATCGATCTGACCTTCAAATACGAGAATATCAAAATTAACTTGTAGCTTGAAAGGAGAGGTGCCTCCAAAGTGGCAACTTGATGAAGACATGTTTGTTATTATCGACAGACGTTGAAGGATGTGGGAAAAATTCTCCATTTTACCCCTCTATCGCATGAGAGCTTGTTCAAGCAACATATTAATAAAATGTTCTTCTATGTCGTCTTTCTTTTCTTCTTCCATGGAGGGTTTCTTGGGCGTTCAAGAGTTATTGTCCTAAAGAGAGACAAACTTGATACCGAACTTGCTATACTCGGACCTCGTCGAGGACATGCAATGAAAAACAATCAAGAGTAGTCTGCTCTGATACCACTGATATGAATTATTTTGAGCACAAAATGAGAGAGGATATATAATAAATAAATGTACAAAGATATACGAAATATCCAATAATATAAAAGAGATATATCAGAGATTTAACCATAAACACAAAGATATGATTTAACTCCCCTTTATTTTGGTGACTAAATTTTTGCTCTATTTTTACTATATGATTTTTTATTATTTTTAATTTGGTAAGCATACATATACATAAATGTATATATAACGAGCACCATGATTTGTAATCTTTGTAGATTTGGAACCCTACTCCAAACGAGCTTCATATCTCCATGATTTCCAACTCGATCCATACTCACATATGGTATTAAATAGGATTGTCCATCCATCACATCATAGTTATGATCTTTGTAACAACGAGTATTTAATTAATAGTTAATTTCCAATTATCTTGTGTTTAAATGCATTGTTTCCCACTAAAAAAATATTAGAATCGCCACATTTTTGGCGCCATTAAGAACATGACATTCCTTACTTCTTAACAAGAACTTTCATTTGTTGCTTTAGTGTGGTCTCCAAGTTTTCAAACACATCCTTTGTTTAGTTGAGATGAGTGTTGATACTAGAAGATTTACCCTTGGCTCTGTAAGAGGGTTACATCATTTTTTTGACATACACTTGTAAACAATATTTATGAATGATAAATAGGTGCATCATTCACCTCTGGTTAACGTGGGGATATATAGTACCTCTAATATTTTTCGTTTTGATTCTATTTAACTCATAACGGATTACTTGATGTTTTTGCATAAAGGTTGAAAATAATTTGGTTTTGTAGTTTTTCCCCAAATCTACATATTTCATCTCCTTCGAGCCTCATGATACAACATAAAAAATGATTCTTGTGTAATGCTAATAACCAGGGTCTTAGCTTTATATTTTTTCTCCATGATGTTATCAAAATTAAAATTCCTCAAGTTTTTGCTCACGGGTAGTAAACCCATCATTCTTAATAAAAGTTGATCAACATTTACAGTGGAACATTTATATTCATTCTTGGCTTCTCTTGTATAATGGTTGAATTCATTTTCATAACACTTTTATAGAGATATGTTGGCTTTGGACAGAGATAGATTGTCCCATAACTTATTCAAGAGCCACCCTTCATTCTGGTAAAAGCAACTATATTCTTTGTTTGTAGTTTTAGTTTATCTAAACATGTATTGTACATTCTTTATATTCTATCTATTAATTTGTTGTTTATGGTTTTGTGCAGGGTTGGAGAAGAAAACTCTTGAAGCCAAACTTCAACACCACGGTCCGCGTGGCTTCCACATAATTTTTTATGTGATAAATCTGTTCCAAGATTGAGAGTGTAGTTGTTCCGACTTGAACTTCAAAGGTTAAGTAGTTCAAACATCTTCTTTCTAAAATCATATACGGGTTTACTGTATCTAGGATTTACCGTTAGTTGTATGATGAAAGTATCGACCAGTTCGGTGCAACCTGGTTATTATGATACTTGGTTCATAACCGAATTCCTTATTATTATTTACATTACTAGCGTCGTGAGGTTTGTCCCAACCCCGGGGATGGGTCGAGGATTAAACTGGTTATAATCAAGTTCCATAAATAATTTATTTTGTTATCATATGCCAATATTATTTGAACTTCGACTCTAGGGATTCTTTGTAACAAGAACCCTAAGATTCTTTTGATATTAGTCTTCTAACTATGATCTCTTTACTTATATATATTGTGTAGTTCTCCTTGGAATTCCTGGTACTTTGTTCATCATATAAACATAATTGTTTGTAAATCTTCTTGGCATCGTCTTTATATATTTATTTTCTATAGCTTTTATAGAGTAGCTCTCAATACATAACAAAAAAAAATAGAGTTATGGTTAGAAACCCTATCCTTGTAGGTATTGTATATAATAGTTTTTATTTGAATATCATTATGTTCAATATATAACTAAATATGTTTTCTATTTGAGAACACTCTCTTGTCCATTTATAACATATTTGTATCTGAAAATAAATCTCTGCATAAAGAAATATAACACATAAATAAAAGTATGTTATTCTTCACTTGTGTGCAAAGTGGATTTACTATATTCTTCTTGGCAATAATTCTACATAACAATGAATAGAAATCTACAAAGAAGATTTACTATGTTTTTCTTGACAATAATTCTACTTAATAATGAATAGAAATCTATAGATTATCATTTTATTTATTTTCTTTTTTTCTATAATAGAAAAGATAGTTTCTTTAGAGTAGATAATATTCTAGAGGAATATAAATAGTTTCTTACAGCAACTAATTTTTTTTTTTAATAAAAAAACACAAAATTATATATATTCACATATACTCTCTACTGTAAAAATTTATCATTCTGTAATAGAATAGATAATAATAAAGTAGGTAAACATATCTAAGCATGTTTCAAAGTTAAAGTAACAAACTGAGTAGAAAATTGATTTAGTTCCTCCCAACCATAGATTTGATCCAGTTCCTCCCAACCATAGACCTAATTAGGCAAAATTACTTGTTCATTATTCCATATTTGTCATCATCTATGTTTACGATGATATAATTTTACATAAGTCTTTTTCCAAAAAAAATCACAATATAAGTATCCAAATTAAAATATTTCAATGTTTGTAAACTAAGGGACATTACATCATATCCCCCTTGAATTGAAAACCATCCTCGGTGTTTCAATATGAGCATTTCAAACATGGAACATGAATGAATATGCCTTCCTCGTGGCTTCTTCCATTTCCCAAGTATCCTCCTCGGGACTAAAGTGCCTCCAATTTAATCGGAATGATGGCTCGGTTCCACAACATAATTTCCTTCCCGTCGAGAATACATAGTTGTTCCACCTAAAAATCACCTTCGGGTTCCACCTGAATCACATTCCAATTTACAATATGAGTTACATCATGTACATACTTGTTTAACAATAAAACATGAAATGCATTTTTAATGCAGCTGGTGTTAGTGAATTGGAATTTACAGAGTTAAATTTAGTTGTCTGTCGCTATAATTGGTAGTTTGGCTCTTTTGACAGGTCTATTGCCGAATTTAGCGAATTAGGCACCTTTTGTTTTATTAACACCCAACGGAAATAACTTGTGCATGATGTAAAGCACCTTATGACCATACAACGTGACCATAGTCCAACTCAACGGAAATATTGCTAACAACTTTTTCGTACTAACCTCACGCCTCCGTTTCCATACACCATCGGACACTTGGCATCACCGGAATTCACCAACCGCCTCGAGGTTTGAACCCTCCGTTCTCCGTTGAAATCTGGATAGTCTCCCCTTTGCTGTTTGATTCCACTCGGATTTTTTTTTTCATCCGTCTCCTGGATGATTAGTACCGGCGAGCCTTGGTCCGTCTAAGTTATACTATGATCTCCACCCTTAATCAAACGCTTACAGAATGAATTTATCAATCCATTACAGGTTTGGTTCGATTCCAAGGAACATTTAAAGTAATATGACAGGTCAGACGTGTTCTATTACCGAGAACAGAGGTATCACCATTATACACAGATGAAAGAGGATTTCACACATACAAGGATGTTGAAAAATAGATAGAAGCTTTTATTAATGAATTTGCTTTCTCCCCTCTGCAACTATTTCGTGCACTCTCTCTCGTGCCCTCTCCTCTTTTTTTTACCCATCGGTTTAGTTTGCCTAAATACAATTCAAAACGTAGGTTTTCAGATCCACAAAGTCCGGATCGAATCCACTTAGATCCTACAATTTCTGATGGTAATCCTAACTTCTCCTACAGCTATTACATTGTTAGGATTCGAGATCCTTTGACCATTTATTCAATTTGAACTAAATACAACAAGAAAATTAAAGAGCACCCACTCT
>ML805688.1:83287-99418 GCA_009831015.1 Picea engelmannii
AGTTGGTACATTGCAATTCTTCCTTCTGCATGAGCAAAATAATTCTGCAGCTGGAAGTATTTCTTCATGCCAAGAAACCATGTCTCAGCATCTTCCTCCTTCTTATGCTCCCCATCAAATGTTGGAGGTTTAATTTTATTCATCTCTCCTTCCAATTCCTCCCTTCCAAATTTTTTATGTTTTCTGGTAGGTGATGGGCTTGAACTGTTGTGTGTCTTACTGTCGGAATGTCTTTGGGAGCGACTGTGATGTCGGCTACCACTCCTCGATCTGCTTCTTCTCCTATGAGTTATGTGAATCTCCGTCGTACTTGAGTCTGTTCCCTTCTCAAGTTTCTTCTCTATTCTTTCCAGACTCTGCAAGAATTTTAAGTTTAATTTCCCTTGCCGATCCTTAACTTTCATGAGCTTTCGGCTATCAGCTCTACGCTCCTTGGCCTCTCTTTGTAGCCCTTCAATAATTTTCATCATATGTCCTTCCTTATCCATCTCTTTTCCATGCCCATTAGAGTTCGATCCTTCGACTCCCTGGTTAACATCATTTCCTTCTTGTTCGTGTTCCATTTCAGGGAGCATTTGCATTCTTCCCCACTCCATACCTGGCGTTGATTATCTGAAGTTTTGGCGTTCATTGAACTCTGCACACGCACTGTGCAATTGAATTCGAAATTTGTCAGACCATTAGACTTTATGAACAATCCACAACATTCATAACTAATATGAACAAGAGTGAAAGACATTTCAACTTCACAAGTTTCCTGAACTCTGTCTGGCTCTGTGTTTTTCGGGTTTTCTTGAAATTCTCCTATTTCCCTATCGGGAAGTTTTCCTCCCACAGGAAATCTTTGGGGTCTCCCTTCCTTCTATCGGGGTTTTGAAACCGGCATTGTTCTGGTGGGTTGAATCCTCGATTTCCAATTTCCCGATGCACTACCTTTACGCGGTAGCTCCTGCTATGGGCTCTACTTCATGTGATCGTGGATTCGTGACCCCGGCCTTTTCCTTATCGGGGTTTCGCGAATCGAAATGTGCCAAAACTATGGACATCGGAATCCCCGATTTCCCGATTTCTGATGGACTCCGTCCGTGCTAGCCCTCCGGGCTATAGCCTCACCATACGACCACTGCCCATGGCCGTGTTCAATCCTCTTATCGGGGTTTCGAAATTTGTGATGTTGCGATGCACATGCATTCGAAACCTCCGATTCCCGATCTGCTTTTATACTGGCTAGCTCTCTTGGCTCAGCCTCTTGTCCACATGACCATACTCTATGACCTCCACCCTACCCCGTCTAGTTTCGGCGGTTTCAATGTCATGCTCAAACGCTCACGGGATCCCCGATGGGTCCCATTCATTGACTTGTCAACATTCCGTTTTTCCTGTCGCTAAAAATCTGGCACCTGTCCTCTTGACAGTCGGTGTGGCCCCACGCTCCTAGGCCTTATCGGGAAATCGCGTATCACGATTTTCCAATGCACGAAACTTTTGCTTCCGGGATCTCCGATATCCCGATTCCTGATATGCCGACGCGCCTTTTTGGCTTTAACCCTTCGTGGTTAAGTCAGGTCCATGTGACCCCTACCCCGTGTCCATACTCAAAGCTCTCGTCGGGGTTTCGAGGTTCGGAGTTTCAAAGTGTATGAATCACTTGTCACCGGGGTTCCCGATTTCCCGATGAACTTCAAACACCAATGGACTTACCCCTTGTCAGGACTTTCCCCGATGGTGCCGATATCTGCCACGTGTCCACTAAATGAACGATCCAGATCTTGTCACGAAATCGCGGATCGTGATTCCTTGTGACGAGATCTCTATGTGTTCGAGAACTCCGATTCTCTGATTTCCGACTCTGCGGAATCTCCTGACACATGTCCACCCGAGATTCACGGCTATGATCCCTCCTTGGGATTTCGAGAATCACAAGGTCTCAATTCTCTGGACTTCTAATATCCCGACGCCTCTCCGGGACTTCTCCTCTACCCATGAGGACTTAAGTCATGCACAACTTCTGTCAACTCAGACGGTTCACGGTTAATATCACAGGGATCTTACGACTCACGACCCTCCTGAGTTTAAACTCCTATACACTCCGAGTCATACCAAGGTCCGAAATTGGTCCTCCCGACTCAATTTCCCTTCACATTCTCAGTTCGAAGACTGCTCCATTGGCCCATCTAGGTTCAGTGTCGAAACCTTAGCTCTGATACCAATTTGTAGTGTACCTTTTTACGCTACCCAGGTTACCAAACCTCTCAGTTACCATTCTGTACACGAACTTTTACATAATTCGTGCAGACATTATGAGAAAATGCATTTAAACACAATTAAACACACTTAATTCTCAAAGTAAAATATATAAGTTATTGCTACAATTAAACAAGCCATAGAATTCAACGGTAACTCATTTACACAGCGGAAAACATGATACATGAACAGCACAGTCATGCCAAAGGTGATAAAAGCATAATTCAGATACTTATCTTTTATTGGCTGTAGAATTTCACCAACCAAGTGCAGGCCTTCCACGAACCTCCCAGCCTTAGAACACACTGTTCATCAGCTCAACAGTGGGTCACCCCCGAGCTGGGACCGAGATCCACCTAAAGGCAAGGAATCCTAGGCTAGGTTGTGGTTACAGGGAAGATAGCACATACACAACCACCAGGAAGAAATCTCTCACAGGAATCTCCCACGCTCACTGCCCACAGACCCTCATTCCCCACATGCCTGTTCCACCCCAGGAGATTGCACCTTCTCTGTCACCTAGACAGTCCTTCGGCTACCAGTCTCCCTTACCTTGGGTTACAGGAACAGACCAGACCGGAAGTCTCCGGGCTCTATGGAATCTATAGGGATTCCTTCCAGGAGTTCTCTTCTCCCTCTGCTCACTCTCTCACCTGGAGGAGTCGCTCACAGGCCAACAAGCCTCACGCAGTCCAATACTATGCAGTCACAACAACCCACGGGAAACACAGAAAAAGGCTTCCCAAAACGGTTCAGCAATCACTAGATGATCTCACAGCATGATTTCGGAACAGGCTCCACGCACAAGCTAGCTCAGCTTTTCCCCAACAACAAGGATTCTTCCACTTGAGTTCAACACAAGGTTCTGGTTCAGGAAATGAATTCATGGGATTTCTCAGAGACAGACACAGACTCCACCCTCACTGGACAGGGGTGTACACGGATTCTTCCGGACAAAACCCAGGCTTTTCTTTTCTATATCAGGATTACACAAAGGTCTCTTGCAGACTGGCTTTTCCACTCGGCTCTCCCTCAGGGTAGACGGATCGAATGGCTGAGAACCCCCCTCACGACTTATTGCCTCTGTTTTATTTGCATGCACCAGGGTTGACACTTGTCACCCTGGGAACTGCATGCGTTCCATCCGTACACCTTCCTCCCACCACTTGGGAAATCGCGGGTCCTTCGAAAAGGACTTAGGATAAAATAATGTGCATATGGATTTTTAGGAAATAATATTAAAATATTATTCCAGGCCTAATCCCCCTAGGCTTAGCCCCTAGGCTCATCACTCAGCCCCTTTCCCACCTTCCAGCCCCTAGTTCCTTCCCCACTCTGTGGACGCTCAGTCCCCCATCACTCATTCATCGTGGTCGGTATGCACTGGTGGTGTTTATATTTTATTAATTGATCTGCATACATACAAGTACATCAACAGTCTCCTGGCCTTCCAACACTTAGGCTTCCTGGCCTAACAACCACATAAGCCTTCCAAATTATACAAAACTTGGCTCACCAGCCTATGGAACTTTTTTACAATACATTGCATATATCATGATCTGTAACGGGGCTCGGCCTTGGGGACTCTACAATCCCCCTCCCCTTATTTTTGCAATGTCCTCAGTGCAACTTACACTGCCTCTGCGTGTCCTTCAAAATTTTCAAAAAGATGCAGGTACTCTGCCCGCATAACATCTGCATGCTCCCATGTCGCGTCCTCAGGACCGTACCAGGTCCACTGAACCTTTACAAGCCCTATAGCTCGATTCTGGAGCTGCTTGTTTTTCCTATCCAATATGCGCACAGGATGCACTTGCAGGACACCTTCTGGTTCCACCTGAATCACAGTCCAATCGATAACATGATTAGCATCAGGTACATATTTCTTAAGCAGTGAAACATGAAACACATTATGTACAGTCATAGATGCAGGTAATGCAAGCATGTATGCAACTGGCCCAAATCTTTCTAGGATCTCAAATGGCCTGCAAAATCTTGTTGCCAATTTGGCGCAACTTCCCAATTTCAGGGAACTCCTGTTAGCTTTCACTTTCAGGAAAACATGGTCACCGACTTTGAATTCTTTATGGGTTCTGTTACTATCAGCGTAACTTTTCTGCCTGTCCTGGGTAGTTTTCAAATTCTGTTTGATTTTGATCATCTGATCCTCCATCTCTTTGAGTAGTTCAAGTCCAACTACTGCTCTGTCAGCAGGATTATCCCAGCTCACTGGAGTGTTTCACTTTCTTCCATAAAGTGCTTCGAATGGGCTCATCTTCAGAGATGCATGGTACCCGTTATTGTAGGCAAATTCTACCAGATGCAGGTAGTCTTCCCACCTTGATGGTTTATCCATCACATACATTCTCAGCATGTCTTCTATTACTCGGTTTACTCTCTCTGTCTTCCCATCAGACTCGGGATGATATGTTGTACTGAAGTTCAGATTCGTTCTGAATCCCTTGAACAATCCTCTCCAGAAATTCGAAGTGAATTTCGGGTCCCTATCAGACACAACTGTCATAGGAATTCCATGCAAGCGTGCAACTTCTTTTAAAAAGATATCAGCAACATCTGTTGCTCTATGGGTGGTTTTCAGTGGAATAAAATGGGCAGATTTAGTAAGCTTGTCCACCACCACCATGATTTAATCATGTTGCTTGCTTGATCTGGGCAATCCGGTGATAAAATCCATGGTTACCAAATCCCATCTCCACTCAGGAATAGGTAAAGGCTGTAACAACCCTGTTGGGTGTCTGTTCTGATCCTTGACCTTCTGGCATTCCATACATCTGACGATGTATTCAGCAATCTCCTTCTTCATACTTGGCCAAAAATAATGGCTTTTGACTGCTGCCACAGTCTTTTGATATCCAGGATGACCAGCATAAGTCACATTATGCATTTCTTTTAGAATTGCCAGCTTCAATTCTCTGTCATTTGGTACATACACTCTGTTTTTATACATAAGTAAATTATCGATTTCCAAGGTATAACTTTCCCTGGTTTGTGGTTTCTCATGCTGTTGTAGCTTTGCTACAAGTCTTTTGTACTGCAAATCAGCATTTGCAGCTTCAAGAATTCTGTCTTTCAACTCAGTTATGTACATGCTAATGGTTGTAGCGTGTAATTCATGCACTTTTCTGCTCAGTGCATCAGCCACTTTATTGTCTTTCCCTTTGATATGCATGATATCAAAGTCATATTCGCACAGAAATTCCAACCATCTAATTTGCTTGGCATTTAAAGTTGGCTGATCAAATAAATACTTCAGACTGTTGTGGTCTATTCTTAATTCGAATTTCTTTCCCATGAGGTAATGTCTCCATTTCCTCAATGCGTGGACAATTGCTTCCAGCTCTAAATCATGAGTGGCATAATTCTTTTCATGCTCTTTCAACTTTCGGGATTCATAGCAAACTACAAATCCTTCTTGGCTGAGAGCTCCTCCCAACCCTTCCTTGCACGCATCCGTGCACACTACGTATTCTTTGTTTGAATCTGCAATCCTCAGGATTGGAGCACTCGTTAACAGCTGCTTCAACTGCTGGAAGCTTCTCTCACATTCTTCAGTCCACTGGAACTTCTTCCCCTTCCTTTGCAAGGAAGTGATGGCATGAGATATCTTTGAAAATCCGGCTATGAACCTCCTATAATAACCTGCCAGACCCATAAAGGATCTAACTTCTGTCACATTTCTTGGTGCTGGCCACTCTTGAATGGCCTGTACCTTCTCAGGATCCATAGTAATCCCTTCTTCAGAAATAATGTGTCCCAGATAATGGATCTGCTTTTGGTAAAATGAGCACTTGCTCAGTTTTGCATACAGCTGGGGTTCTCTCAATACCTGCAGCACCATTCTCAAGTGTTGCTCATGTTCTTCCTCTGTCTTGGAATGCACCAAGATATCATCCAAGAAGACTATGACAAACTTGTCCAGATAATTTCTGAACACTCCATTCATTAAGCACATGAAGACAGCAAGCACGTTGGACAGTCCAAACAGCACCACTGTAAACTCATAGTGACCGTACCTTGTTCTAAAGGAGGTTTTGCTGATGTCTTCATCTTTTATCCTCACTTGATGATATCCAGATCGAAGATCTATTCTCGAAAATACTTTTGCATCCTTCAACTGATCAAAAAGATCATCAATTCTTGGCAGAGGATATTTGTTCTTGACAGTGACTTTATTCAACTGTCTAAAGTCGATGCACAGCCTCAACATCCCATCTTTCTTCTTCACAAATAGGACTAGGGCTCCCCACGGTGACACGCTGGGACGAATGTAGCCTTTCTTTAATAGCTCTTCAAAATGCAGTTGCAACTCTTTCAGCTCTGGTGTGCTCATCCTATAAGGAGCTTTCGAAACTGGAGCGGATCCAGGCATCAGATTTATAGAAAAATCGATGTCCCTCTTCGGAGGTAGTCCAGGAACCTCCTGAAACACGTCCTCAAACTCTTTGAGTACCCTGTGGTCTTCCAGATTTGAGACCACATTTTGGAATACTTCTTCCACCTGGGCTGCAAATAATTGACATCCTTTCCGGTAACATTTCTTCAGCTGCATAGCTGAGATTTCCCTCACAGCCACGGCTCTAGGAATTCCTTGGACTGTTACCTGATTTCCCTCTTCGTTCAGACATGTAAACCTCTTGTTTCGACAATCCAGAAGGGCATGGTGTTGGTCCAACCAGTCCATCCCAATTAAGAAATCATATGAGCCTAAAGGTAGAATGTTCAATTCAGCCTTAGTGCTCATTCCTTTCATGTCCACTGAACATGACTTAACCAATTCAGTGACCTTCCTCTTGGTCGTTGTGGCTAACTGCACTAACCAAGACTTCTCATGTTTTTTCTTCGTTAGATGAAAACTTTCCACCACCCTAGGATCTACATAACTATGGCTAGCCCCTGAATCAATCAAAATAACAAGTGGTCGATTGTTGATCATACCTTCCACTTCAATCATGTGTGATTGAAATTCTACTTGCTTGTTGTCCAGGGCTGCGTAGATCCTCGACATTCTACTGCCCATATCCTCCACTGTTTTATCTTGCTGAACAACATGGACAGTTCTTGCTTTGTCCTTTCTGTGGGGGCAGTCTATGTACCTATGATTCCCTTTACAGCCCCAACACTCCATGGGTGGAGGCCTTGGCATATGTTCACTCCCTTCAACTTTCCTGGGCTCTTTAAAAGATGACTGTCCCCAAGGACTGTTTCTGAAAAAGGAAGTCTTACTTCCCTTCTGCCTCTGTTCCTTCTTAAACCTCTTTTGGTCGTCCCAAGCCTTCCGAAAGGTAGGATTTTCCCTTTGCTGTTCATATAGGCATTTCGCCCTTCTTATGGTTTCTTCCATGGTCTTAGGATCGTCGTATTCAATTTTTTCACCAATAGAAGGTGGTAGTCCACTCAGATACCTTTGAATTTTGACAGCCTCGTCTTTGATGAATGGAACATACTTCAGTAGTTCCAGAAAACTTCGTTCATACTCATCAATGGTCATACTGCCTAACTTGAGTTCGAAGAAATCCTTCATATTTCTGTCATAATATCTTTTAGTCAGGTATTTCTTCTCGAAATACCTTTTGAATTCCTTCCAAGTAACCTCTTTCTCTTTGATGTGTTGCACCTGCACAAACTGATCCCACCACATGGATGCCTTTCCTTTCAGTTGGTACGTTGCAATTCTTCCTTTTGCATGAGCAAAATAATTCTGCAGCTGGAAGTATTTCTTCATGCCAAGCAACCATGTCTCAACATCTTCCTCTTTCTTATGCTCCCCATCAAATGTTGGAGGTTTAATTTTATTCATCTCTCCTTTCAATTCCTCCCTTCCAGATTTTTGATGTTTTCTGGTAGGTGATGGGCTTGAACTGCTGTGTATCTTACTGTCGGAATGTCTTTGGGAGCGACTGTGATGTCGGCTACCACTCCTCGATCTGATTCTTCTCCCATGAGTTCTGCGACTCTCCGTCGTACTTGAGTCTCTTCCCTTCTCAAGTTTCTTCTCTATTCTTTCCAGACTCTGCAAGAATTTTAAGTTTAATTTCCCTTGTCGATCCTTAACTTTCATGAGCTTTCGGCTATCAGCTCTACGCTCCTTGGCCTCTCTTTGTAGCCCTTCAATGATTTTCATCATATGTTCTTCCTTATCCATCTCTTTTCCATGCCCATTAGAGTTCGATCCTTCGACTCCCTGGTTAACATCCTTTCCTTCTTGTTCGTCTTTCATTTCAGGGAGAATTTGAATTCTTCCCCACTCCATACCTGGCGTTGATTATCTGAAGTTTTGGCCTTCGTTGAACTCTGCACATGCACTGTGCAATTGAATTCGAAATTTGTCAGACCATTAGACTTTATGAACAATCCACAACATTCATAACTAATACGAACAAGAGTGAAAGACATTTCAACTTCACAAGTTTCCTGAACTCTGTATGGCTCTGTGTTTTTCGGGTTTTCTTGAAATTCTCCTATTTCCCTAACGGGAAGTTTTCCTCCCACAGGAACTCTTCGGGGTCTCCCTTCCTTCTATCGGGGTTTTGAAACTGACATTGTTCTGGTGGGTTGAATCCCCGATTTCCAATTTCCCGATGCGCTACCTTTACGCGGTAGCTCCTGCTATGGGCTCTACTTCATGTGACCGTGGACTTGTGACCCCGGCCTTTTCCTTATCGGGGTTTCGCGAATCGAAATGTGCCAAAACTATGGACAGCGGAATCCCCGATTTCCCGATTTTCGATGGACTCTGTCCGTGCTAGCCCTCCGGGCTATAGCCTCACCATACGACCACTGCCCATGACCCTGATCAATCCTCTTATCGGGGTTTCGAAATTTGTGATGTCACGATGCACATGCATTCGCAACCTCTGATTCCCGATGTGATTTTATAATGGCTAGCTCTCTTGGCTCAGCCTCTGGTCCACATGACCATACTCTATGACCTCCACCCTACCCCGTCTGGTTTCGGCGGTTTCAATGTCATGCTCAAACGCTCATGGGATCCCCGATGGGTCCCTGTCATTGACTTTTCAATAGTCCTTTTTGCCTGTCGCTAAAAATCTGCCACCTGTCCTCTTGACAGTCGGTGTGGCCCCACGCTCCTAGGCCTTATCGGGAAATCACGTATCACGATTTTCCAATGCATGAAACTTTTGCTTCCGGGATCTCCAATATCCCGATTCCCGATATGCCAACGCGCCTTTTTGGCTTTAACCCTTCGCGGTTAAGTCAGGTCCATGTGACCTCTACCCCGTGTCTGTACTCAAAGCTCTCGTCGGGGTTTTGGGGTTTGGAGTTTCAAAGTGTATGAATCACTTGTCATCGGGGTTCCCGATTTCCCGATGAACTTCAAACACCTATGGACTTACCCCTTGTCGGGACTTTCCCCAATGCTACCGATCTCTGCCACGTGTCCACTAAATGAACGATCCAGATCTTGTCGCGAAATCGCGGATCATGATTCCTTGTGACGAGATCTCTATGTGTTCGAGAACTCCGATTCTTTGATTTCCGACTCTGCGGAATCTCCTGACACGTGTCCACCCGAGATTCACGGCTATGATCCCTCCTCGGGATTTCGAGAATCACAAGGTCTCGATTCTCTGGACTTCTAATATATCGACGCCTCTCCAGGACTTCTCCTCTACCCATGTGGACTTAAGTCCTGCACAACTTCTGTCAACTCGGACGGTTGACGGTTAATCTCACAGGGATCTTACGACTCATGACCCTCCTAAGTTTAAACTCCTATACACTCCGGGTCATACCAAGTTCTGAAATTGGTCCTCCCGACTCAATGTCCCCTCACATTCTCAGTCCGAAGACTGTTCCACTGGCCCATCTAGGTTCAGTGTCGAAACCTTAGCTCTGATACCAATTTGTAGTGTACCTATTTACGCTACCCAGGTTACCAAACCTCTCAGTTACCATTCTGTACACGGACTTTTACATAATTCGTGTAGACATTATGAGAAAATGCATTTAAACACAATTAAACACACTTAATTCTCGGAGTAAAATATATAAGTTACTGGTACAATTAAACAAGCCATAGCATTCAACGGTAACTCATTTACATAGTGGAAAACATGATACATGAACAACACAGTCATGCCAAAGGTGATAAAAGCATAATTCAGATACTTATCTTTTATCGGCTGTAGAATTTCACCAACCAAGTGCAGGCCTTCCACGAACCTCCCAGCCTTAGACCACACTATTCATCATCTCAATAGTGGGTCACCCTCGAGCTGGGACTGAGCTCCACCCCAAGGCAAGGAATCCTAGGCTAGGCTGAGGTTACAGGGAAGATAGCACATACACAACTACCAGGAAGAAATCTCTCCCAGGAATCTCCCACTCTCACTGCCCACAGATCCTCATTCCCCACATGCCTCTTCCACCCCAGGAGAGTGCACCTTCTCTGTCACCTAGACAGTCCTTTGGCTACCAGTCTCCCTTACCTTGGTTTATAGGAACAGACTGGACCGGAAGTCTCCGGGCTCTATGGCAGCTACAGGGATTTCTTCCAGAAGTTCTCTTCTCCCTCTGCGCACTCTCTCACCTGGAGGAGTCGCTCACAGGCCAACAAGCCTCACGCAGTCCAATACTGTGTAGTCACAACAACCCACGGGAAACACAGACAAGGGCTTCCCAAAACGGTTCAGCAATCACTGGATGATCTCACGACATGATTTCAAAACAGGCTCCACGCACAGGCTAGCTCATCTTTTCCCCAACAACAAGGATTCTTCCACTTGAGTTCAACACGGGGTTTCGGTTCAGGAAATGCTTTCACGGGATTTCTCAGAGACAGACACAGACTCCACCCTCACTGGACAGGGGTGTACACGGATTCTTCCGGACAAAACCCAGGCTTTTCTTTTCTGTATCAGGATTACACAAAGGTCTCTTGCAGACTGGCTTTTCCACTCGGCTCTCCCTCAGGGCAGACGGATCGAATGGCTGAGAACCCCCCTCACGACTTACTGCCTCTGTTTTATTTGCATGCACCAGGGTTGAAACTTGTCACCCTGGGAACTGCATGCGTTCCATCTGTACACCTTCCCCCCACCACTTGGAAAATCACGGGTCCTTCCAAAAGGACTTAGGATAAAATAATGTGCATATGTCTTTTTAGGAAATAATATTAAAATATTATTCCAGGACTAAACCCCCTAGGCTCATCACTCGACCCATTTCCCACCTTCTAGCCCCTAGTTCCTTGCCCACTCTGAGGACGCTCAGTCCCCCATCACTCATTCATCGTGGTCGGTTTGCACTGGCGGTGTTTATATTTTATTAATTGATCTGCATACATACAAGTACATCAACAGGCTCTTAGCCTTCCAACACTTAGGCTTCCTGACCTAACAACCACATAAGCCTTCCAGCTTATACAAAACTTGGCTCACCAGCCTATGGAACATTTTTACAATACATTGCATATATCATGATCTCTAACGGGGCTCGGCCTTGGGGACACTACAGGTTGGTAGTGCAAGGTTATAGGTCATTGGGCCCACTTTGACAAGCACTTAGAATGGCCCACAATAACATGGTGCCAACTTGGTACTCTTTCCCAATTTTACTGAACAATTTAAGGGTTTGACTTTAAGATAAATACGATCCCCTATATTGAATTTTTTGTGTGTTCTCTTTAAATATGCAAAGCTCTTTTGTCTATCCTGTGCACTTTTCAAATTCTTCTTTTCTTTTTGAAAAATTGTTTCCATTTCTTTTAGCATATCTGGTTCCACAATAATCATGTCAACTAGGTTGTCCCAACTAATAGGTGTTCGACACTTCCTTCCATACATCACCTCAAAGGGACTCATCTTTAGGGAAGTCTAGTAACCATTATTATATACATACTCAACTAAATGAAGGTAATATTCCTGCTTTGTAGGACAATCCATCACATACATCCACAAACATATCATCTACAATTTAGTTAGTCCTTTCAGTATGACCTTTAGTTTGAGGATGATATGCAGTGATAAAATTCAATTGATTGTCCAAACCACTGAACAAAATCTTCCATAAATTTGAAGTGAATTTTGTATCATTGTCTTAAATGATAGTTTTCGGTAAACCATGCATTCTAAATCTTTTCTTCATGAAACTTTCCACAATGTTTATAGCTTTGTGAGTTGATTTCACTCGGATAAAGTGCGAATCTTTAGTGAGTTTGTCTACTACTACCATTATAGAGTCATTTTCTTTCTTAGTTGTAGGTAGTCCTATGGTAAAATCCATGCTAATCACTTCCCATTTCCACTCAGGAATGGGTATGGGATGGAATAATCCAATTGGATGACAATGCTCAATTTTAACTTGTTGGCACTCAAAACACCTGACATTATATTCAACTACTGTTTCTTTCATTCTAGGCCAAAAATATTCTTTCTTCAAAGTTGTTATAGTCTTTTGGTAACCTGGGTGACCTAAATAAGGTTTCTTATGTACTTCAATCAGCATCAAGTTTTTCAATTTTGCATTATTTGGAATGTAAATTATGCCTTTGTACTATACTAAACCATCTTGATTGCATCTGAACTTTGATTCCTCCTCAACTGATTTATTATCCTAAAATTTTCCTGTAATTTCATATAATTTTTGTCATTTTATGTTGTTGTTTTAATTTTTTTTGTCTTAAATTAGTTTGTATTTTGTTGCTAAGAAATGCATTTAGTTTTATGTTGAGTGCATCTACTATTTTGTTTTCTTTTCCTCTTATATGTTTTATTTCAAAATCATACTCAGTTAGGAAAGTTAAGCATCTTTCCTATCTTGCATTCAAGTTTTTCTGATCAACGAAGAACTTAAGACTGATATTATCTATTTTCAACAAAACATTTCTACTGAACAAGTAGTGTCACCACATCTTTAGATCATGTACAATAGTCGTTAACTCCAAATCATGAGTTGCATAATTATTTTCATGAGGTTTTAGTTTTTGTGATTCATAGGAAATTACATGATCATGTTGTAACAATACTCCTCCTTGTCCCTCTAATGAAGCATCAATACAGATCGAAAAATACTTATGTTGGTATGTTATATTAAAAAAAGGTGTTATTTTCAATAATTGTTTCATCTTTTCAAATCCCTCTTGACATTTTTCAGTCCATTTAAAATCGATTCCTTTCTTTGTAAAGAATTTTTTGGATAGGCAAGTTTAGAAAACCCTTCTATGAATCAACGATGATATCTTGTGATTCCCATGAAAGATTAGACATATGACACATCCTTTGGATTTGTCCAATCTAGGATATCCTTGACCTATTCTTGGTCAACTACAATCCCTTCTCCTAAAATTACATGTCCCAAATACTATACTTTATCTTGATAAAATTCACATTTACTGAACTTTTCATACAGTTGATGTTCTCCAAGTGTCTAAAAGACCATTATTAAGTGTTCTGCATGTTCCTCTTTGGTTTTTTAGTGATAAATATATCATATATGAACACATTTACAAAATTTTCTAGGTATTTTATCAACACACTATTTATTTAGCACAAAAAAGTAGCAAGTGCATTTGTTAAACCAAAAGGTACCACTACAAATTCATAGTGTCTATATCTAGTTCGAAAATTAATTTTTGTCTATGTTCTCCTCTTTAATTATAACTAATGGTATCCTGACCGCATATCTATCTTAGATAATATCTTAGCTCCTCTTAATTGATCAAACAAGTCATCAATGCAAGGTAGAGGATATTTTTTCTTAATTGTCATCTTATTTAGTTTCATGTAATGAATACACAATCTGAATGTTCCATCTTTCTTTTTATCAAACAAGATTGATTCTCCCCACAAAGACACACTGGGTATGATATATTTTTTATCCATTAGCTCTTGAAGTTTCATTTTAAGTTCAATCAATTTTGGAGTACTCATTTAGTATGGAATCTTAGACATTGGTGCAGATATGAGTTCTAAGTCTATAGTAAAATATATGTCTCGTCTAGGAGGTAATCCTGAAATTTCATTTGGAAACACATCCTAGTACTCTTTTAGTATAAGATCCTTAGTTAACATATTTTTATTCATTTTCTCAACATTTTCAGATATATGCATAGCATAAATCTCACAATCTTTCATTGCATTTATTTTCAATTGCAAAGTGGAGATATGTCTTACCGACACACCCCCTGATATTCCATTTATTGTTATAATTTTACCAAAATCATCTAAACAATTAAAATTCATGTCATGACATTTCACAACAATTAAATGTTTTTTAGCCAATCCATGGCTATGAGAAAATCATAATATCCTAATGGTAAAATGTTTACATCTACCTTAGTCTCCATTCCATCCATATTTATTGTACAATCTTTTACCATTTCCACAACCTTTTTATTTGTTCTTGTAGCTAACTTAGCTAGCTAAAATTTCTTATGTTTGATTTTATCCAATTTACAATTTTCTACCACTGTAGGTGAAATATAACTTAGACTTGCACTAGGGTCTATTAAAATGGATACAACTTTTTGACTTAACATACCTTCTATATCCACCATGGAGGATTGATGATCCTCCTATCAATCTTCTAGGGAAGCATTGATTTTTTTAATACTTCGGGCAATGTCATTAATTGTTGTTGTTTCCTGAATATTATGCACTACCTAATTTATGTTTTTATTTAAAGGGAAATCTTTGTACATGTAAGGTTCTTTACAGCCCCAACATTGAAGAGACAACCTAACTATCTCTCTAACTATCTTATTCACCAAATCTGAAGGTTTGTTGCTCTTCTAAGCTAATAGACTTTGTTTTCCCATAAATATGTTTGTCTTAATTGGTGCATTATGTGATGGTTGTTGAGGATTCTTAAAATATTTCTTCTTAGGGTCAAACTTTTCCTTATGTTTATTCTACCAAGTTTTTGTATTTTCAAATATTTGTTTAAATTGAGTGAAGAATAGCTTAACATGTATTATTATTTCATACATTATCTTAGGATTAAGAAATTCACTTTTGTCTTTGTATGTTTGGGGTAAACAATCATGAACCTTTGAACACTTTCCTTCTCCTCATGAAGATAAGGTACATATCTCATGAAATTTACAAACTTAGTCACAAAATCTTCAATGGACATCTGTCCCAGTTTAAGGTCATGAAATTCCTTGGCCTTTTGATTATAATATCGTTCCATTAAATATTTCTTGAATATTTTCCAATTCAGTTCGTTGCTCCTAATGTTGTTAATTGTTTTTGTATCTTGCCACCAAATAGTAGATTTTTCATTTAGTTGATAAATAACTAATCTAGCCCTAAGGTTTCTTGGGTAATTGTAGATTTGGAAGTATTTACTCGTGATCAGAATCGAAGTTTCTTCTCTTTCCTCAGATTCACCATCAAAACTCAGTGGTCTGATTTTCTTAAATTCCCCAAGTAATTCTTCCTCATGCTATTTTCTTTTCTTATTTTTGGGTATAATTCTCTGTAAAGTGTTTCCATCAGAATTATCCTCACTAATTTCTTCATTTAATAATTTTTCTCTATCACTATTTGATTGATATGGCTCTCCATTGGAAGGTTCATTTTTAGCATTGTTGGAAGTATGTCCTATCTGTGTTCATTGTTTTATATCAATCATGTTTTTAAGAAGAATCTAATTTAATTCTTCTTGTTCCTTACTAGATTTGAGTATATTTTCATTATTTGCCTTGATACTTTGTAATTTTGTTTTATGTTACGCATAGTTTCTAATAGTCCTATAGATTTATCTTGTGGTTGTTCACTGTTTAGTTCCACATACATCTATGGTCCACTTGGTATTGATTCACCAGATTCTTCAACCATGATACTTTTTTATTTGATTCTAATATGTGAAAAACACAATTGACGCCAATTAGTTTACCTTTAA
>ML805688.1:99548-118368 GCA_009831015.1 Picea engelmannii
CAAAATTTGAGTTTGTTTTGAACCCATAAAGTTGTTACAGTGTTTAAACCTGATTCTGATACCATTTGTAGCATATCCCCTTTATCAACAAAAGTAATATATTGTCAATATGTATTGTACAGTTATACTTAGTATTTCTATTGTAAAACTTGTGTGATTTACTTTTGTTAACAATCGTTTGACATTCATAACTAATGTTAATATCTTGCCATGACAGTTTAAAATCTCGTTGGATTCCAATGTCATTATTAAGTTCCGGTGTCACACAAATTATCATCATCCTATGAGTTTTATCTCATTCAGAGGTACTGCCTATTACATTTTAGCTTCTCCTTAAGCGTTTTTATCCATGTCGTCTCGTTTTGTTACACATCCTAATATATATATATATATATGTGTGTGTGTGTGTGTGTGTGTGTGTTAAATTACCTTTTACCTTCAATACAACTCCCTAAACATCAGGGTTAGTTGCTTATTTATGAACTTAAGTTTATAAATCCATTAATAAACTATTAGATTTATCCCATGTAAAGTTTTTGTTTCCATAAGGGACTCTATGCTAAGTCCTTCCATAGTTTTCCACACTTACATAATTGGAATGAGTATTATTCATTATTACTTTGGTAAATGTACATATACATAAATGTATATATAAGGAGCACCATGATTTGTAATCTTTGTAGATTTGGAAGCTTACTCCAAAGGAACTTCATATCCTCATGATTTCCAACTCAATCCATACTCAAAACTAGTTTCAAATGGGATTGTCCATCCATCACGACGTAGTTATGATCTTGGTAACATTGAGTACTTAATTAATAGTTAATCTCCAGCTATCTCAGGTTTAAACACATTGTTTCCCACTAAAGAAAGATTAAAATGGCCACGTCTTTGGTGCCATTAAGAACATTGATAGTCCTTATTTCTTAACCAATACTTCCATTCATTACTTCGCCATGGTCTCCAAGTTTTCAAACACATCCTTCATTTATTTGAGATGAGTGTTGATACGAGAAGCTTTACCCTCGACTATCTAAGAGGGTTTCATCATTTTTTTAACTTACACTCCTTAAGAACAATTATCAGTGCTAAACAGGTGTGTCATTTACCCATGGTTAAAATGGAGGATATATAGTAGCTCTGATAATTTTCGTTTTGATTATATTTAACTATAAATAATTACTTGATGTCTTTGCATATAGGTTGAGAAGAATTTGGGTTTGTCGTTTTCCCCCAAATCTACATTATTCTCACATAATACTAACTAGCACAGCCGCAAAGTGGCTGGTGAACGCCAAAAGGCGATGCAAAAGCTTCTTCCCAGACAGCTGAAACACACATAGAGCTGAGGAAATCTAAAAGTTAATTTCAAATGTGGTAATTTCAAAGGTTAATCAGTTAAACATGGCAATCATATGGTGGTACAGTAATTTCTTAATATGATTAGGTAAATGTTAAAAAGTAAACAGGTTAACTGATGCATTCAAAAATACAAGTTATGAAGAGTAAATCACATTCATTGATTTGGGAGGACGACTAAGAATATGTCAGCATCTTCAATTGTTAGCCATCAGATTAGAATTTTAGATTAAAAGGTGATTAATTGTGTCCATCTCCAATAGGTATACGCCTTTCGGGGTAATAACTAGGATATTAGATTTATATTTTATCTCCACGAGGTTATCAAAAATTAGATATGAGGAAGTTTACGGTGAGCTATTACTTATGCTTGGTTTTTCTTAGTTGGATAGGTAACTCCTACCTTCGTGGGTTATCTGCAGTGCCTCAATGCATACACATATTTGAACCCCAACTAAATCGATGAGAAATTGATTCCATAGGGTAAGGAACATATATTTATAAATTTTAATTCCTAAAGTTTTTTCTCACGAGTAGTAAACCCATCGTTATTAATAAGAATTGATCAAGATTTAGAGTGGAACATTTATATTCGTGCTCAAATTCTCTTGTATAATGGTTGACTTCATTTTTGTAACACTTTTATAGAGATATTATGGCTTTGGACGGAGCTAGTTTGTCTCATAACGTATTCATTATTCATTCTTCATTGTGAATGTTTCTAATTCAAACCCTTTGTAATTGTACATATAGGCTAGTGAGTTGTGGTATCAATTGTAAATGTAATTGTACATATAGGATGGTGAGACTTTGGTACCAATTGTAAATGTAAATGTACATATAGGTTGGTGAGTCGTGGGCACTAAGTTTAGTTTTACACGCACCAGGGTAAGTACGCGGGAGAAATATTATAAAGGATAAGGTGCACACATTTCAGAGTGTTGCACACACCTGGGTAAGTGCGCATTAGAATGATATGTGTGTGTGTGTGTGTGTGTGGTCAGAGAGCCTGTGCGATTATAAGGCTCGTGAGCCGAGACGCTGATATGTCAATGCATCTATCCATGTAAATTGTAATCATATTCAAGTTATCAATTATAATACATTGTTGGTGCAGATAGACTTAGACGAAAAGAGATGGGGTGCTAACTCCATCGAAAAGGGGGAAAAGAGAGAGACTTAAGTCGTAGGAAATATTTTATTAACATTTTTGGGAAAGTGTATGTTATGGATAAATTATTTTATCCAAAGTTACCGAGGGTGGGGAACGAGTCACGAAGTGGATAAAGCTACTTCTGAAGGTGACAAGTGTCGATTTGAAGGCATGAAATACATATTTCTTTCCTTAGTGTATTTTTAGGGGGGATTATTCATTTTTCGGCATGGAGAAGGGGTCAAAGTGTCTAGAAAACCCGACTGTTGCTTTATCTGTGGAAACATTTGTAATTCTTTTTTTTTGTATTCAAAGTTATGATTTCGAAGAGAAGAGTTGTTAGGCCCGTGAGTAGTCTCTATGGGTGAGATATTTGTTGTTGAAGAGGCGGGTTGTCAGGTCCATGAGCATACTCTTCAGGTGAGAGTTTTGATGGGAATTGTTCCCTGGTGCATTGGGAATTAGTTACAGGGCTCAGAGACTTCTTGTCCAACCTATTGTTGGAACCCTGGAAGGGAAGTGGGGAAACCGAGGGACTGTTGAGTAGAGAATGATTACACTTCCTTCGGTGTGACAGGTGCATGGGGAATGAGAGACTGTAGACTTGTTGCAGTAGTGGCACCTTGGAATGAGAACTTCTAATAAGTATCAGACCTTAGACTATCACTAGGAACCCTTTTTCCTTGGTGGAGGTAAGCCCCAACTCGGGGATGACCTATTGCTGAAAGTATATGAGCGACAGAGTCTATGGCTAGGAGGAACGTCTGAGTTCTGCCCACAGTTGGTGACTTTCATAAAGTATAAGTGTTATTTATGTGATTGTCTCATTTACTCTATGCTTATTTATCTGTGTTTAATATGGGTTAATTCTTGTATGTTGTCGCATATAAGTAATTGTTGTTATTCTATTTAATACTGCATGCATATGTAAGTATGACACTTATATATTGTATTTGTAGACGTGCATGAGTATGACAAATTTTGATAGTATTTTCTATTAAGTTATCCTTGATATTGGTCATGAATATCCGGGGCAAGGTTTCAATGTTCGGGTGTGTAGGAAAGCATCTTGTTTGCACAAGAGGACGGAAATCATGTGTGCATACAAAGAAATAGACCCCGCGCACAAGGAGAGAAGAATTTGCATGTGATGTCAAGATGTTTGCGTGCACAACAATGTTGTGTGATCAGTATGCATGTGCACAATAGTTTTGAATTACTTCCACTGTGTTTTAAGTTATGTAAAATGAGGAAATCTATTGTGGAATGACTCAGCTTAATGTTGAGTACGCTACTTAAAGTGATACTACGCATACTAATGTTTAGTATAGAATCTGCGCAATATGTTTGGTTAGAGCATTCTCGGGGGAAGTGTGTGGCGTAGCCCATCCTAGAAGGCCAAGGACATTGCATTATGGTATCAGAGAAGTTTTGGGTAACGAGGACGTTACATTGTGGTATCAGATCTATTGGTTGAACATTGGAATTGTATGGTTCAGAGGCCAACAAGAAGCATTGGAGATCTAGTTTCAACACTGAGCCTGCATGGGCCGAGTTCTTTTAAGGAAAACATTGGAATGCTAAGTGGTCGAATTTGGAATTCCAGCATGACCATGGTGCGCATTAAATAAGGATGTGCATATATGCACACTAAACATAAGATATTGTGGGGTGCTGGAAGAGTAAACAATGATGCATCGGTGTACACATTAAAAGTTTGTGGCTGCACAAAACAAATTTGTAGTGCATGCACTTACTAATACGCGGTGTACATGTTAAAAATTGGCATCGCTCATTGGTGTATGTTGAATACTAGTGCATGCATGGGATTCATAAGAAAGGTTTATGACAAGGTGGTGTAGAGTTTTCGTGAAGTTGTCTCATAAATTCATCTAAAACATCTTGTTTCATGCACATTTTGCAAAATTATCACTGATTAAAGCAAGATAGAATTAGGTTAGAAGATCAAAAACATGGAATATGTGAAAATAATTGTTGAGGAGGCCTCTTAGACCCTAATAGTGATTAGATATTATTAGACATAGAGTGGATAAAGTCAAATAAATATATATGAATGTATGTAATAAAGGATAAAAAAACTTAACTAATGATTAATTGAAGTTGGTGTAACCTCTCCAACCATTTACCTATTGTATAAATAACCCTAAAGGAGGAATAAGATTATTGATTAGAGAGATGGACATATAAAAAGACATTGATCGCTGCTCGTGGAAAATATGAAGATAAAGAAGACCTGCAAATTGCTAGCAGATGCTTGTGAATGTTGCGTGATATCGAAGATGCTCGAGAAAATATGTTGACGAATGTTGCTACCAGGGGATGTTGATTATATTGAAGATGTTTGAGATAAGTTTGAAGAGCATGGATTGTTCGTGGATGCTGGATGTGGAAGACAAACCTACACAAAAGACAAAATTTTATGAGGAAACCTGCAAGAAACCATTCCAAAATTAAATAACACAGTTCCTACTATAACTGTCTTTGATTTGGTTGTTGAGACGAAGATGAAGATTAAAAGTGTTGATGCATGGAAGTAGATTACACTCCACATTGTGCAAGTGATCCTGCATTTAAAGATCGACTCTAAATCAATTTTGTGGAGCACGTTTTGAAAAGAGATCGTTGAAGAAAGTCTATAGTCTTGCAACAAAGGAAATCCATGGTGAATGGGCACCAGAGTTCCTGGTCGAAGTCGAATCCCTGGTCAAATTTCGGTCGAGGTCCTGATCGAAATGTTGGTCGAAATCGACTGTGGGCATGTTGATTGTTCGTGGTGGTGATGATTTTGTTAATGCAAATTGTGCACATGAAAGACAAACCTGCAAATAAAAATAATAATGAAGAAAAATCTTGTCTTAAAGAAAGAGCTAATGATGCATGTACCACCCATGTCGAATCGTTGATTGAAGTCGATCGCAAAACTAAGAATGACCAATACGACTAGGTCGGCCGAGAAAAAATGCAACGCTTTTCTATCAACCGATTGAGATAATTCTTGTTCGATGGAGAATTCGGTAGACTGCCCCTGAATATTTTGGTCGACTTAGGTTGGCTCATCCAAAGAAGTCGAAATACTGATCATCGACTCAATAGGAGAATCTACCGATCACTGGACAACTCGACAACTAGAGAGAATCGACCAGGCTCACACAAGTAAAATGATCAAGCAAGGACACATCTCTTGGCATGTCGAGTTGTTGAATGAATGCAATGACATGCTAGGTTCTGCATGTTGTGAAAATAATTTGCACAGAGACCCATCATGCAAGCTTTTCGAGTTGCCGAGTGGGATTTTGGATGACATTACTACTAGATAATGGAAATCACGTGAGTAAGAACCAGTACGATGAGTCGATGCATGTCAACATAGAGAAAATAATTGAATTTACTTATGAATTCTGTTGTAAAACCCCTCTGCACATATCGTCCAATAAAATGAGCATAGTTGGGGGAAGTTGGAGGTGATTATTTTCTCTGTTCCTGTCCTTCATCACTTATCTCATTTGTTTTTAGTCCATATGGGTGAATCAACACCAATCAATTAAGTAAATAGAGACTGACCCCAACTCCAACCAGTGGGAGGTATGGGGCACTCGACCGACAGAGAAATAAAAACATAAAGTCGATATCAGCTTCAATTCAGGAGCTATTGCTGGACGTTCAGAATAAAAGGTCGACTTAGATGCAAGTGGGATGCTTCGAATAATGGTCGACCAGTCAACCAACAATAGTTAGACAATTGCAAAACTTTTATATGCTACTGAGTCTATGAGTCTACGCATGTATATCATCTGCAAACCTAAAATCCTGAGCAGTTGAAGTTGTTCCTCGGTCGCTGGAGTCCAGTACTTTCCAGAAAGATCCGCGATGAAGAAGAAAAATAATACACTCGGTCGCGCAGACTCACTAACTAAATTGGTCGTAATCAAACAATTAAATTGATCATCGAAGAGTAACCTAGTGGTCGTAATCAAACAATTAAATTGATCATCGAGCAAGTTGAGCAATTCTACAGTTGGTCGAGGAAGAAAAGAAGTCGACTTGGTCGACTAAATACTACCTTGACAAGTAATTGATGTTGACAATGAGCCTTGTCAATAGAAAATCCTGAAATGCAAAAAAAACACGGGTAGTGGAAAGCATTGGAAGCACCTCGTATGTTCACCAAGAAGGATGATCCTACGCTGAGAAAAATCCTACTTGAAGTTTCATGGCAGTCGACTTGAACTGATTTTTGCCATCCACTAGACAATGAATACACGGAGCATTCAGTTACTGTTGGAAACGGTGACAACAACTCACCCGTGAATAGGATTCTAGATCCTATAAACTAGGATTGGTTGTAACAAATGCAACCAAGTTAGAATACGGGAGAGATCAAATCAGAATTGGTTGTAACCAATGCACCTAAGTTAAACTATGGATGAGATTACATTTATTAATCAGTTTCTMATMYATTGCTATAAATTTGTATGCCCGTAGAGGCTGWGAGTGTSTCTGWGAGGAGTGAGCCTGTMTGTAATCTCCATTAGYTGAATAATAAGATAGCCGATACCAATGCTTGGTGGACGTAGCCCAACATTTGGGTGAACCACGTTAATCGCTGTGTCTTTTCTATTTGCATATGTATTGTTTATCTTATGGTAATTGTGTTTTCCGCATTCGCAATTACAACAGTTACACGTGATCGACTCTTAATCCGACTCYGAATGTGCAAAATTTTATGAAAAWTACTACTCAATAGYTGAAGTGCTAATGATGTTTATGAATTCGAGAAGAACWATGTGTGCGTGAGAGATCTCATTCCCGGCGAAGTAGGGTTTATGTTCACCATAAACATGAGAATTTCCCTAGTCAAATATCTATGTATTTGGAGATAACAATGAGGGAGATCGCATGCCTAACAGAGTTTGTCGATTAACAGAGTTTGTCGATTGAGTGAATTTTAAGGCGTATACTTATTGGAGATGGCACAATTAATCATCTTTTAGTCTTAAATTATATAGTCGTCCTCCAAAATCAATGAGTCAGATTTATTGTTGATAACTTCCTTGCATTTACGAATGCATCAGTTAACCTATTTACTTTTTAAATTCCACGTTTCCTTGCTATCACGGATTTAATCAACTATCCACAAATTTCCTCTACCTCTGATTTCCTCAGCTATAAACATTTCCGCATTCACACTGCAAGCTAGCAGCATTCACACTGCAAGTTAGCAGTTGTGCTAGTCATATCACAATGGTAATGGTAACTGCAAAAGAACGGGTCGACTTGTGTAGTGCTCGATAAATATTGTGTAGTGCTCGATAAATATTTGAACACCTTTTGAACATATTGAATGTTAAGGTATGGATCCCATAAAGCATCAAGCCGCAGCTTCAAAGAATTAATATATCGTAAAGGGACTTGATAAAAGTTGAATAAGGAAAACTTTGTTAGTGGAGTCATCTCAATAGTCTAAAATTATAAAATGATAAGTGTCATCAATAATCAAATCCTATTAGGTGTGGTTGGTTCAAAATCTATTTGAAAAATTCTTTGTAAGAGTACCATGCCAATTCTTTAGAGGGAGTCATATGTATGTAATAAATATATTCCATGAAGGATAGTCAAATCGACTTGAGAAAGTCACTCAAAGTTGATTATATATGCCAATTCTTTAGAGGGAGTCATATGTATGTAATAAATATATTCCATGAAGGATAGTCAAATCGACTTGAGAAAGTCACTCAAAGTTGATTATATATTATAATTTTAGTAGAGTTCAAGTATAGTGGAGTAAAAAACATAAAATAATATATATATATATATATATATATATATATATATATATATATATATATATATATATATTTATTGTGTTGAAGTTGGTTGAAGTTGGCTGATTGAGTCACTATTTATGTAAAATTGGAGTTAATTGAGTCAAATGAAGGGAGGGGGTTAAACATGAGTCTTTAAAGGTAGGTGATCCCCTCTTCCATTGTAATGTACATAAGTCCTTAGTTGACGAGATCAATGTCTCACTAGCATCAGTCAATACTGAGTCGACGACATGAAGTCAAAATTTGCGCAGGAAAAATATGTTTACTAAGACTTAGAGAGTCATACTTGAGTCATAGAAGAATGTCCTTCATGTAAATAAAATTGCAGACTCCATACATCACAGAGATTTGAAAGCATAACCATGAATGACAAAAACAACATAGAAAACACATTGATGAGCAACAAAGTAGTGACTAAGAAATTGAATTAAATATTGAGCATTGATGAAGGAAAATTTTACAGCAGTTGATGGAGCAGAGCACTTGCAGAGAGAATTCATGAGGAGCATCGAACATAAAATTTTGTAGCGGATGAAGGCATTCAAGAAAGAGACATTTGATGAAATACACGCACCAAAGCTGAAAAAGAAATATGATGACAGAGGAATGACTAGATTGATTGAACCCCATGAGATACAGGTTGCAAAATAGTTCTTGAGTTGTGACCTTGAAAGCCAAAAATCCGAGAAATGGTAGATTGGCATAGTGCAGAGTAAGACGGTCACATGGGTAGATGAACCATCCTACTATGAGTGTTGTGCATGTGAAATATGAGTCTAGGACGAGCCACTCACCACTAACAATAGGATCAAGAGGACCATTGTTGGGTGGGAGCAAAGCACTATGAGACTCACTAATTGCACATGTCACTACCAGATTGAAGACAAAGGCCAAAGAGTAACAGGTCATTAGCTATCTGCACACTTTCTCGGGACGAGCAAGGATTTGAGAGTGGGGGAGATGTTGAGAGGGCCTCTTAGGCCCTGATAGTCATCACATACATGTATTATTATACATTACACATAGATTGGATAAATTCAAGTAAATATATATGAATGTATGTAATAAATGATAAGAAACACCTAACGAATTATTAGTCGGAGCAGGTGCAACCGCTCCAACCATTTCCTATTGTATAAATAATCCTAAATGAGGAACAAGAAAGCAGTTGGTTAACCTTCCCACATATACTTCTTGAGTACGTGTGTTCTTGATTTGTTTCTCTTAATGTGTCTCTTGAAGGCTTTTGTAATCTAGAATATTACAACAAGGACTTATAGTCCTGATGATGAGATCAAGGATTTGTATGTTGGTTTGGGTGCTAATGGTACAGAATCCAAGAAGGAGCGCATAAATCTAGTAGAAACCATCAAGGAATTGAAAAAATATAAGGATAATAACGAAAGGCTTATGAAATCCAAGGAAAAGCAAGATGACTTCAATGTCAAATTGATGCAATTCTTGGACATAATAGAAAATAAAATGGATAAGTAGAAAAAGTCAAGAAGTTCAAGAAGTCACATGTCTCATGATGAGAAAAGGAGAAGTAAGAAGTGTTGATGGGCATAATCACCACTCACCAAAGCATTCATTCAGGAAAGAGCATAGTATCTCAATTCCATCTTATATCATAAAGCATAAGAAAAGGAAAGGGGTGGATGAGCTACAAGGAGAAATGAATAAGATCAAGCCTCCTACCTTTGACAGTGAGAACAAGAAGGATGAAGATGCAGAGACCTAGTTATTGGGTAATAATGAGGAAGCAATTCTAGCTGCATAACTATTATGCAGAGGAAGAAGGGAGATTTTCCATCTATCAGCTAAAGGGAAAAGCATAAATGTAATGGGATCATTTTGTGCAAGTGAAACACATTGATGAGAAAAAATTTACTTGGAGGGAGTTCAAGAGGTATTTCCAAACTAAATACTTAACCAAGTGATACTATGCCAAGAAAATGAAGGAGTTCTTTGAACTCAAGATTGGGAGTATGATGATAGATGAGTATAAAAGAATATTCTTAGAGATGTTTAAATACGTTGCATTCATCAAGGATGAGAAAGTTAATATTCAGAGGTACCTGAGTGGGTTACCTTCATTTATCAATAACGAGATACAGTATGATGACCCTAAGACATTAGAGGGAAAAATAAGGCAAGCTAAGTGTATTTATGATCAACAAAGAGGAAGACTGACTTTCCAAATTCCTTGGGAAGATAAGATGAAGAACAAGGTGGAATAGAGGAAAAAGCGGTCTAAGCCACTGTTTTTCAGAAATACTACGCAAGTACATCCAACTCTAAAGGAGTCCAGAATGATGAAGACAATAGAGAAAAAGTCAAGGCAACAATCAATTTGATGTTGGGGTTGTGGCGGAGATCACATGCACATATATTTCCCTCAAAGAGGTGATAAAGGGAGGAATGTGTATAGTGTACAACAAGCTGCAAAAGTTGAGGACATGGGTAGAAATGTACCAAGAATTTACGCAGCCCTGGATAACAAGAAAACTAAGTTTCAATCGCACATTATTGAAGTAGAAGGTAAGATTAATGACCAACCCATTTCTATTTTAATTGATTCAGGATATAGTCATAGTTATCTAGATCCTAAGATGGTGGAAAGGTTCCAATTTCTAAGAAGCAAGCTTAGAAAACCTGGGTTGGTGCAGTTAGCTACAGGAGAAAAAGGAAAATTAATGAGATGGTTAAGGCATGTCCGATGAAGATGAATTTGTTGTGTACAAAATTTGATTTGAATACCATACCTTTGGGCTCGTATGATTTCTTCATTGGTCTAGAATGTTTGGTTGAGAGCCTTGTTGTCCTAGATTGTTACAATAAGGAATTCACTTCCTTGGATGAGGAAGGAAACTTAAGAACAGTTCAAGGAATTCCAATAGTTGTAACTATCAGAGAAGTTTCAGCCTTGCAATTGAAGAAAAGCTACATGAAAGGATGCCAAGTATTTGAAGTACACATGGAAGAGGCACCTAAGGATAAAGTTTCAAGTGTTGAATACTACGCAGTACTGAGATAATTTGAGGATTTCCTTAAAGAGATATCGGGGTTTCCACTGAAAATAGATATTGATTTCTCTATAAATCTGATGCCTGGAGAAGTACATGTATCCAAGACTCCTTATAGGATGAGTATGCCAGAGTTGAAGGAGTTGCAGATGAAACTTGAAGAGATTATTAAGAAGGTGTGTATATTCCCAAGCGTGTCACCTTGAGGTGCCCCAATATTGTTCGTGAAGAAGAAAGATGGTACACCGAGACTTTGTATTGACTTCAAGCAGTTGAACAAAGTAATAGCAAAGAACAAGTATCCTTTGCCAATGATAGATGACCTCTTTGATCAGCTGCAAGGCACGTGGATATTTTCAAAAATTGACCTTAGATCTGGGTATCACCATGAGATTTAAGGAAGAAGACATCAACAAGATTTCCTTTAGAACAAGGTACGAACATTATGAGTTCACAATGGTGAATTTTGGATTATCAAATGCACCTATGTCTTCATGTGTTTGATGAATGGAGTTTTCAGAGAATACATAGATAAGTTTGCCATTGTATTTTTGGATGACATACTTATTTACTCTAAGTTTGAAGAGGAGCATGAGCAACACTTAAGGATGGTACTGCAAGTATTTAGGGAGCATAAAATTTATGAAAATTTGATCAAGTGTTCATTTTACCAGCGATAGATTCATCATTTGGGTTGTATTATTTCCAAGGAAGGAATAATTGTGGATCCGAAAAAGGAAAATGCCATTGAAGAATGGTCGAAACCAAGAAATGGTGTAGAGGTAAGGTCCTTTATGGGAATTGTGGTTTATTACAAAAGGTTTATTGAAGTCTTATCACATATTGTTCATCCAATTGCATACTTGCAAAATAAAGGTGGGCGATTTGAATGGACTTTGGATTGTGCAAGGATTTTTCTGCACTTGAAAAGTTTGTCAACAAGTGCGCCAATTTTGAGAATTGTTGATCCATATGAAAACTTCGTTGTGTGCATGGATAAATGAAAGGAAGGACTCAGTGAAGTCCTAAGTCAAAATGGACATGTGGTGTGCTATGAAGCAAGAAAGTGAAAAGAGCATGAAATTCTCTATGATACTCATGACATAGAATTGGCAGCCAAAGTGCACGCCCTGAGGATGTGGCGACACTATCTCATGGGTAAAATATTTGAGATGGGAATCGATCACAGTCATTTGAAGTATATTTCTGAACAACCAAGTTTAAATGCCAAAAAAATTAGGTGGTTAGAGTTCCTCAATGAGTATGACTTGACATAAAGCATGTCAGAGGAAAGGAGAACAAGGTGGTCGACACACTCAGTAGGAGGGTGCATGAGATGTATGCTACAACCATTAGCATGTACCAGACAAATTTGTGTGACATAATTTTAGAGGTTTCTAAATCATATCAGCGTTATATGGACATAAATAAGACTTTAAAGCAAGGTATTTCATAGAATAAGTTTGAAGGTTATGAGCTAAGAGATGATGGAATCCTCATGTATAGACGCAGATTTTATGCTCCAAATGATCAAGATTTGAAATTTTTTTTATTGTCAGAGATGCATAAAGTTCCTTATGCTGAACATCCAAGCTACCAGAAGACAATTGTCATAGTAAAAAAGTAATACTATTGGCCAAGTATGAAAAAAGAGGTTTCTAATTTTATTTCTAGATGCCTTGAATGTCAAAAGTCAAAGTTGAACAAATACATCCAGATGGTTTGTTACAACCTTTATCCATTCTTAAGTGGAAGTGGGAAGTTGTGACCATGGATTTCATTACTAAGTTTTCTAGGACTGCCAAGAAACATGATTCTATTATGGTGGTGGTGGACAAGCTTAGAAAAGCTTCTCATTTTATCCTAGTGAAGTCAATGCATAAAGTAGCCAACATTGTTGAGATATACATGTGAGAAATTGTTAAGATGCATGGTGTACCTAAGACAATTGTTTCTGATAGAGACTCCAAGTTCACCTCAAACTTTTGGAAAGGGATATTCAAAGGATTTGGGAAAAATATGAACTTTAGCACAAACTATCACCCTGAGACAGATGTACAAACAAAATGATTAAATCACATGACTAAAGATATGCTCAAGATGTATGCGATGGATAAACCTTCAAAATGGGAAAACTACCTTCATTTGGTAGAGTTTGCTTACAACAATGGGTATCAAGTATCTCCAAAGATGAGTCTGTTTGAAGCATTGTATGGTAGAAAGTGCAACACACTAGTGAGTTGAGACAACCCAATAGATTGCACAATGTTTGGGACAAATATGCTCAGGGAAATGGAAGAGAATATGGTAAAGATAAGGAAGAATTTAAAGATTTCTTGATCCAGGTGGATCTCGTTGGCCATCCACATTTTCCATTGAATAATCATTTCAAGCATATGGTTTTGATAAACCATGATATTCACCCTTTTGATGGGGAATGGAATGAAATTCCATCTTCATTTGTTAATTACAAACTTCATGTAATGAATTCCTAGTGGTCCTATGTACATGCTTACAACATATCGTTAATGCACTAGATCCCATTAGAACATCATAGTTAAGCATGCTCGGGCTAGAGTAGTACTAGGATGCATGACCTCTTGGGAATTCCTAGTATTTTACATGCTTGTGACATTTTATAAACTTAGACTAATTTATCCCACATGCATCATGGGAATTGGTCTCCGCTCACTCTCTCATATATAATTGAGGTTAAGGAGGCCCTTTAAGCATGCAATGGAGTGTTATGTAAATCTTGTTGTGAATGAAGTGTAGCCAACATCTCTTTATTTTCAGAGATAAGCTACCCCATTCTACCAATTTTTGTTCTACAATGTTTTTCTATCTTTTTCATTAATAGAATTTGGGTTTCACTATATTTTTGTGTTCTCTGATATATATATTTTTTGTCTCATTTAATTCTCAACTTAATCTGGATCGGTGGTATAAGAGTAGTCTACTCCTTGTCATTTCTTAGAGAAGGTCCCCGACGTGGTCAGGGTATAGATATTTGGGTCTTGAGCTAGTTTTGCTTGAGGACAACCTCTCTCTTTATCCAAGCGACCTCCCATGGAAGAAGAAAAGAGAGATGAAAAAGTAGGATATTCCTTCAAGACGTTGCTCGAGGAAGCCATCATGCGATAGATGAATGCGATGATGGACAACTTCGCTCAGATCCTTTGAAGACTATCGATGGAGGCAGTTGAGGCATATTCAACAACAACCATTTAGTAGGTGTGACACCATTCAAGGTACAATTCAATTTTGAAAAATGGTTGAATCTGCTAGAAGATTATTACTCCATCCAAAAAAAATCCGGCAGTGAAAAGATCACCTTCGTGCTCCTTAAATCCCTTCCCCGTGTCAGAGCTTGGTTGGAATGTTACTGGGAGAGGTACACCATGGATGAATCTACACCATTCAAGAGAGAACCCACATGGGAAGCCTTTGTATATTCCCTAAAGGAGGATTTCTACACTATCGGAAACTATGATGACCATTACATGACATGGATGACTCTGTGTCAGAAACGAGATCAGACAGTGTCGGAGTACAGTGACATCTTTCATAGATTTCGCTCAGAGATGGCTATCAAAGACTCCAAGAGACACCTAGTTTTGAAGTATCACATTGGTCTGCGTAGGTACATCCAAACATATATGGATTTCATAGACATATCCTCACTGGGAGTTGCTTATCAATATGCAGTCAAAATTTAGAAAAAATTCAATCCCTAGAGTGAGCGAGATTTTGGGGTTGAAAATACGCCACAACAAAATCATGGAAAAGTTAACCCTAACTTATAAAACGAAGGGCAGAGAAAGKAATTTCAACCTCAGGAGAGTYAGTCCAAGAAGCAGGAAAATAAGGGTAGTGAGAAGTCTAAGAAAGACACTGGAAAGTGGTGTGAGTTCCACAACATCCCCTGAAACAACATCGATGAATGTCACTCGAAAGAGTTGTTGGTGGTCGATCTCAAAGAAAAAKAATCRGAACCTGACTTGGACATTGATTTAAAGCAAGGTAAAGGGAAACAAATCATTGATGTAAAACCCACTACTACCATCGCAGCCACAAAAAAAAMTAGAAGAAMTAGTGAAGCTTGAGGAGGGGAAGTTCMTCTTCCACTCAYAGATGTGGGTAAAGGGGACCCCACTGCATTTCATTGTTGCTAGMAGGAGTCAGAAGTACCTGATCTCAACCAAGGTTTTCAAGAGATTGAAGTTTCCAATGATGCCACACCCCCAACCATACACCATTGGATGGTTGAGTTGAGGACGAGACATCCATGTTAGCCAAAAGTGTCGCATGTCCTATGGCATCAAGCCCTTCAAGAATGAGTTAATGTGTGATGTTTCTCCACTTGAAGTATGTGATGTTATTTTAGGACAACCATATATGTGGAAACGTCATGCTATCTATGAGTCTTGACCCCACAGTGTCATTGTTACTTTGGGAGGTCAACTCTATAGGGTACCATAGGTAGCTCCAACTACTAGCACTTCATTGATATTGGGAAAAAAAAATTGCAAAGTAATATCTTAGACTAAAACAAATTCCCTCTTCACGATCTAGTCAGAAGGTGAATAGAAGGTCAATGTGACCACTACAGCCTCAGCCCAAGACATTTCTATCCAACAAAAGAAGGTCAAAAATATTATAGAGAAGAATAAAGAGAATGAGAGTCTTCCATATGTTCAACATATCTTTATTGACCATGACCCTTTTCAGGTGTGCTTGGGGTTCCAACTATTAGCCCCCATTGATATAACTCTTCTTGTTGAATCTTCACTGATAGAATCCTTCCACACTCAGACCAACGAAGATCACGCATCCAGATATTTTGAACGGATCTGACACCTCCAACAGGTTCATGACATCCTTCCACAGACAAAGTATAAGCAAGACATCTACTTCAACAAGGCAACTTTCTCACCAAGGTTCATATTCAGCAGAAGTCTCTCTATCTCCCAAAGGAAATTGACACAATGGGGACCATTTATTCTTAAGAGGTAAGGAATGAATCTGGTGGATCTCAATGGCCATCCCCCTTTTCCATTGAATCAACATTTCAATCATATGGTTTTGATAAGCCATGATATTCACCCTTTTGATGGGGAATGGAATGTAATTCCATCTTCATTTGTTAATTCCAGACATCATGTAATTATTTCCTAGTGGTCTTATGTACATGCTTACAGCATAGTGTTAATGCATCATATACCATTAGAAATCTATAGTTAAGAGTGATCGGGCTAGAGTAGTACTGGCATGGGTGACTACCCAGGAAGTCCTAGTATTTTACATGCCTATGAATTTTTATAAACTTAGACCAATTTTGTTTTTTTATGACTAGCAGAATCGACAACTGGCTGGTCTCGTACTCGCATGACACAAGGTCAATTCCGAATACTACCATTATAACCTCTAGGTTCCATACGTATTCCCCTTCTGCAAGCACGGGTAAATCGAGGGTATTTAAACTCGGAACGTCATAGGACATAAAACTTCATATCATGACACTTGCCAATTGAGATGCCCCCTAGGGGATAAAACTTAGACTAATTTATCCTACATGCATCATGGGAATTGTTCTCCTCTCACTCTCTCATATATAATTGAGGTGAAGGAGACCCTTTAAGCATGCAATGGAGTGTGATGTAAATATTGTTTTGAATGAAGCATATACAACATCTCTTTCTTTCCAGAGATAAGCTACCCCATTATGCCAGTTTGTGTTCTACAGTGTTTTTCTATCTAATTCATTAATAGACGTTGGGTTTCACTATATTTTTGTGTTCTCCACCATATTTTTGTTTTTGTCTCATTTCATTCTCATCATAATCCGAATTACTGCCCAATATAGGAATAAAAGTTGTGTAGATAAAGGAAGAACCCATAAAGAGTTTAAAGTGGGTGATCATGTGTTATTGAAAGTTAAATCCAGATGCAGTTCCCTGAAGTTGAGGAATTGTTCTAAGTTGGCAGTGCACTACTGTGGGCCATTTGAAATCCTAGAGATGATTGGTCTTGTCGCATATATGCTTGCATCCTTGTGTATTCATATTTTTTACATGTTTCATTTCTTAAAAATTATGTACTTGATGCTAATCATATTATTGATTGGAATGTTATTCATGTGGAGCCAGAAGACAATTTTTTAGGGCGACCAGTTTCCATATTGGATCGAAAAATTAAACATCTTTGGAATCAAGTCATGGAGTTGGTAAAGGTCCAATGGACCTGGTATGGTCCCGAGGATGCAACCTATGAGCATGAGGATGCTATGCAGGTAGAGTATCCACATCTCTTTGAATATTTTTGAAATTTTCTATGTACATGTGTATATGATGCACTGAGGACATTGCGTAAATAAGGGGGAGGGGAATGTAATTTCCCCAATCCAAACCATTTGTAATTGTACAAATACATTGGTGATCCATGGGAACCAAGTTTGGTTTTGCATGCACTGGGTTAAGTGTGTGGGAGAACTTTTATCAAGGATAGGGTGCACACATTTAATAGTGTTTCACAAACTTGGGTAACTGTGCACATTCATAGTGTTGCGCGCACCTAAGTAAGTGCACGGGAGCTACCAGGAAGTGTGCATCAGATTGAGATGCATATGTGTGTGTGTGTGTGTGTATTGAGTCTGAAGATCCTGTGTGGTTATGAGGCTAGTGAGCTAGGACGCAGATAAGCCAGTGTGCCTACCCATGTAAAGTGCAATCATACTCAATTTATCAATAAGATTACAGCATTCCATGCATATAGACTTAGATGAAAAGAGATGGCGGGATAACTCCACCAAAAAATGGAAAAAGGGAGAGACTTAAGTCATAGGGAATATTTTATTAATATTTTCAGGAAAGTGTATGTTATGGATAAATTATTTTATCTTAAGTTCCCAAGGGAGGGGAATGAGTCAACAAGTGGCTAAATAAACTTATGAAGATGACAAGTGTCTAATTGAAGGCATGAAATATATATTTCCAAACTTAGTGTATTTTTAGGGGGGATGATTCATTTTCTGGTATGTAGAAGGGGTTGGAATCTCTGTAAAATTGGACTATTACCTTATTTGTAGAAAAGTTTGTAAGGGATTTCTATTTTTCATTCAAAGTTATTTTATCGAAGAGGTGTGTTTTCAGGCCTGTGAGCAGTGTATATGGTGTTGGACAAACCTACCACACTTAGAGGGGGGGGTGAATGAGTGTGGGGATCTTTCTCCCAAAAGTTCCCTCTTACACAAAACTCATTAGTTAGCATTTGAAATTTACTCATTGTTGTCATTAATAATCAATTAGATGTGAATACATATCAACAACATATATCAGCAATATATCATCAACAAATCATCTCCACAAGGAACACAAGATGTATGTACAATTTTTCTTTTTATTATGGACTTCAATCCGGGGGTTTTTCAACAACAA
>ML805688.1:153196-175015 GCA_009831015.1 Picea engelmannii
GTTTTGGACTAATCCAGGTCATTGGGTTAGGGTTTTGGATGCCGCTGGCTCCTATATGTATATTGTATTGTAAACAATGTAACACAATTTGTATGAATATAATATATGCTGGTTTTCCCGGTTTGGGTTTCCAGGTGAAAAATATTTGTGTAATGTTTGTATTTGCTATTGTATCTTTTCTGTTCTTTTCTGAATATCAGTTTGTAGTAGATACTGTACAAGGTTAGAATTTACATAGACTTAGTACCCATATCTGCACCAATGTCTAAGATTCCATACTAAATGAGTACTCCAAAATTGATTGAACTTAAAATGAAACTTCAAGAACTGATGGATAAAAAATATATCATACCCAGTGTGTCTCTATGTGGAGCATCAATCTTGTTTGTTAAAAAGAAAGATGGAACTTTCAGATTGTGTATTGATTACATGGAACTTAATAAGATGAAAATTAAGAAAAAATATCCTCTACCTTGCATTGATGACTTGTTTGATCAATTAAGAGGAGCTAAGATATTATCTAAGATAGATATGTGGTCAGGATACCATCAGTTATAATTAAAGAGGAGGACATAGACAAAAATTAATTTTCGAACTAGATATGGACACTATGAATTTGTAGTGGTACTTTTTGGTTTAACAAATGCACTTGCTACTTTTTTGTCCTAAATAAATAGTGTGTTGATAAAATACCTAGAAAATTTTGTAAATGTGTTCATATATGATATATTTATCATTAAAAAAACAAAGAGGAACATGCAAAACACTTAATAATGGTCTTGCAGACACTTAGAGAACATCAACTGTATGAAAAGTTCAGTAAATGTGAATTTTATCAAGATAAAGTGTAGTATTTGGGACATCTAATTTTAGGAGAAGGGATTGTAGTTGACCAATAATAGGTCAAGGATATCCTAGATTGGACAATTCCAAAGGATGTGTCATATGTCTGATCTTTCATGGGAATCAAAATATATCACCGTAGATTCATAGAAGGGTTTTCTAAACTTTCCTATCTAAAAACTTCTTTACAAAAAAAGGAATCAATTTTAAATGGTCTGAAAAATGTCAAGAGGGATTTGAAAAAATAAAAAAATTATTGACAATAACACCTTTTTTGAAGATAACATACCAACATAAGTATTTTTCGATCTGTATTGATGCCTCATTAGAGGGATAAGGAGGAGTATTGTTACAAGATGATCATATAATTTCCTATGAATCACGAAAACTAAAACCTCATGAAAATAATTATGCAACTCATGATTAGGAGTTAACGACTATTATACATTCTCTAAAGATGTGGTGACACTACTTGTTGGGTAGAAATGTTTTGTTGAAAATAGATAATATCAGTCTTAAGTTCTTCATTTATCACAAAAACTTGAATGCAAGATAGGAAAGATGCTTAACTTTCCTAAGTGAGTATGATTTTGAAATAAAACATATTAGAGGAAAAGAAAACAAAATAGTAGATGCAATCGACAGAAAACTAAATGCAATTCTTAGCAACAATATACAAATTGATTTAAAAAAGAAAAATTAAAACAACAACTTAAAATGACAAAAATTATATGAAATTACAGGAAAATTTCAGGATAATGAATCAGTTGAGGAGGAATCAAAGTTCAGATGCAATCAAGATGGTTTAGTATAGTACAAAGGAATAATTCACATTCCAAATAATCCAAATTGAAAAACTTGATGCTGACTGAAGTACATAAGAAACCTTATTTAGGTCACCCAGGTTACCAAAATACTATAACAACTTTGAAGAAAGAATATTTTTTGCCTAGAATGAAAGAAAAAGTAGTTGAATATAAGGTTAGGTGTCTTGAGTGCCAACAAGTTAAAGTTGAGCATTGTCATCCAACTGGATTATTCTATCCCATACCCATTCTTGAGTGGAAATGGGAAGTGATTAACATGGATTTTACCATAGGACTACCTACAACTAAGAAAGAAAATGACTTTATAATGGTAGTAGTAGACAAAATCACTAAAGATTCACACTTTATCTAAGCGAAATCAACTCAAAAAGCTATAAACATTGTGAAAAGTTTCATGAAGGAAATATTTAGAATGCATGGTTTACCGAAAACTATCATTTAAGACAAGGATACGAAATTCACTTCAAATTTCTGGAAGACTTTGTTCAGTGGTTTGGACAATCAATTGAATTTTAGCACTGCATATCATCCTCAAACTAAAGGTCATACTGAAACGACTAACAAAATTGTAGAGGATATGTTTGTGGATGTATGTGATGGATTGTCCTACAAAGCGGGAATATTACTTTCATTTAGTTGAGTATGTATATAATAATGGTTACCAGACTTCCCTAAAGATGAGTCCCTTTGAGGTGATGTATGGAAGGAAGTGTCGAACACCTATTAGTTGGGACAACCCAGTTGACATGATTATTGTGGAACAAGATATGCTAAAAGAAATGGAAACAATTTTTCAAAAAGAAAAGAAGAATTTGAAAAGTGCACAGGACAGACAAAAGAGCTTTGCATATTTTAAGAGAACACACGAAAAATTCAATATAGGGGATCATATTTATCTTAAAGTCAAATCCTTTTAAATTGTTCAATAAAATTGGGAAAGAGTACCAAGTTGGCACCATGGTATTGTGGGCCATTCCAAGTGCTTGTCAGAGTGGGCTCAGTGACCTATAAGCTTGCACTACCAACCATTTAAAAGTTCAAAATGTATTTCATGTTTCATTGTTAAACAATTATGTACATGATGTAACTCATATTGTAATTTGGAATGTGATTCAGGTGGAACAACTATGTATTCTCGACGGGAAGGAAATTATGTTGTGGAACCGAGCCATCATTCCGGTTAAATTGTAGTGGAGGCACTTTAGTCCTGAGGAGGATACTTGGGAAATGGAAGAAGCCACGAGGAAGGCATATTCATTCTTGTTCCATGTTTGAAATGCTCATATTGAAACATCAAGGATGGTTTTCAATTCAAGGGGGATATGATGTAATGTCGCTTAGTTTACAAACATTGAAATATTTTAATTTGGATAGTTATATTGTGTTTTTTTCTGGAAAAAGACTTATGTAAAATTATATCATCATAAACATAGATATGACGAATATGGAATAATGAACAAGTAATTTTGGCTCTTTATTATTATCTATTCTATTACAGAATGCTAAATTTTTACAATAGAGAGTATATGTGAATATATATAATTTTGTGTTTTTTATTAGAAAAAAATATTAGTTGCTGTAAGAAATTATTTATATTCCTTTAGAATATTATTTACTCTAAAGAAACTATCTTTTCTATTATAGAAAGAAAGAAAATAAATAAAATGATAATCTATAGATTTCTATTCATTGTTAAGTAGAATTATTGCCAAGAAAAACATAGTAAATCTTCTTTGTAGATTTCTATTCATTGTTATGTAGAATTATTGCCAAGAAGAATATAGTAAATCCACTTTGCACACAAGTGAAGAATAACATACTTTTATTTATGTGTTATATTTCTGTATGCAGAGATTTATTTTCAGATACAAATATGTTATAAATGGACAAGAGAGTGTTCTCTAAGAAAAACATATTTAGTTATATATTGAACATAATGATATTCAAATAAAAACTATTATATACAATACCTACAAGGATAGGGTTTCTAACCATAACTCTATTTTTTGTTATGTATTGAGAGCTACTCTATAAAAGTTACAGAAAATAAATATATAAAGACGATGCCAAGAAGATTTACAAACAATTATGTTTATATGATGAACAAAGTACCAGGAATTCCAAGGAGAACTACACAATATAGATAAGTAAAGAGATCATAGTTAGAAGACTAATATCAAAATAATCTTAGGGTTCTTGTTACAAAGAATCCCTGGAGTCGAAGTTCAAATAATACTGGCATATGATAACAAAATAAATTATTTATGGAACTTGATTATAACCAGTTTAATCCTCGACCCATCCCCGGGGTTGGGACAAACCTCACGACGCTAGTAATGTAAATAATAATAACGAATTCAGTTATGAACCAAGTATCATAATAACCAGGTTGCACCGAATTGGTCGATACTTTCATCATACAACTAATGGTAAATCCTAGATACAGTAAACCCATATATGATTTTAGAAAGAAGATGTTTGAAGTACTTAACCTTTGAAGTTCAAGTTGGAACAACTACACTCTCAATCTGTTAGAATAAAGCTTACTTTAGTAAGAGATAACTGTTGTAACCGTGAGTTTCAACCATTATTGTTGTAACTGTGAATTTCTAGGTTTACTATTTTTAGCTAATCAGATCCACTTAAGTCAGTGATCTGCATGCTATATATGTAACCTCCATTTGTTTGTTAAGCAATGAAAACGTTTTGTGTTGTGTGAATTAATTCTTCCAATCTTTATTTTGGTATCAGAGCGGGAGTAATGCTACCATGAGGTTGAACGATGTGTGCAAGAGTGTGTGAGCAGTCTAAGCGTGAGAGCTAGGAGATCGCAGAGCAGGTCACTCTTTTCGTTGTTGTTGAATTCCGTTGATGTTGTGCCACCGTGTGCCATCGCATACCATTTGAGGCTGTAGTTGATTGTCGTCGTTGGGGTTAACCATTCTTAATTTACTGCATGGAGCGTTTGCTATTGAGGGTGCCTGAGTGTTTTCTCTCTACTGCGTATTTGCCTTTGAGTGGATCTAGTGAGTATTCTTGCATGCATGGACTTTGCTGCGTGAGTTTAATTTCGGATTTTCATGCGTGAGCGTGGAGGTAGTTTGCATGCATGAGTGGATTTTTGAAGTGTGAGTAAAATTGACATGCATGGAGTGAAGGCAAATCGGAATTGCATAAATGAGGTAATGAGTTTAAGTGGTAAAGTGTGGTAAAATATATATATTGTTTATATATATTTTTTATTGGGTCGTGGCTTATTCAATGTGGATAAAGTAAATACATGTGTATAAAGTGAAGTTATAAATCTTTTTATTAAAGTGGGTAAAAGATTTAAGGATGAAGGAAGGTGAAGTGGAAGTTAGTTCACATTCTGAAGTTACATGATACTCCAAAGGACAATGCATCAAGCGTGCAATAGATCTCTCCATGAAGTACGATTATCTCACTAAGGAGCTGCCGCATTCAGAGCAAATGGCCATCGAAAATATTTCAGCGTTTGGTATTTCGGTGTGGATAGATATGAAGGAAGAACCACCATAAACAGTCACTTCCCTGCATTTCTACTTATATATGTATGTGTGGTGTGTTTAATTTTTTTTTATGTATGTTAGATATATTATATGTGTGTGAGAGAGTGTGATTTTTATCAAATGATGAAGAACCAAATATGTAACAGAGTGACATAATTCAGTCTTGTTGTTCTTCATGTTCTTCGGAGCTATAAGAAACACATGACTGGTTGAAGTCTGTTAAAAACTGAAGATTATTGTTGTACTTCGGTGCTTCAAAATCAAAAGGTACAGGTTACCTTGTTGTTTTGTAATGTGCTATTCTTCAAGTGTTTATGTAAAAATAAGAACTTGTATCTTGATGCAAGCTGGTAGCCCCAGTTTCAAGTACAATGTTTTTATTGGAAGTCACCTTGTGTAAAGGAATGTTGAAGACATTCAGTATCCAATCTGTTCTTCTTTATACTGAAGGATAGCCGAAAGAAAAAATCTGACAGATGAAGGCAAGTTCATAGAATGCATCAATAATTGGCACCTTTTATCACAGAAGCCCCGATGAGTCGAGTTGTCAAATTGTCCAGTATACAAGTGCTACAATGATGGTCAGAGGCGTTTTGACTTTGAGTGTGTCAGTGGGTAGCTCGAAGAAGAGGAAGAAGAAAGAGAGGAAGTCGTGTGATTGCAGAGTGAGCTTCAGTGCTGAGGAAGACCAGATCAGACAGACAGATGAAAGTTCTAGTGTTGTAATATTTTGTGTTGTATTCTAATTTGTAAAGTAAGCATTAAGGGAGGGTGTTAGAATAAAGCTTACTTTAGTAAGAGATAACTGTTGTAACCGTGAGTTTCAACCATTACTGTTGTAACTGTGAATTTCTAGGTTTACTATTTTTAGCTAATCAGATCCACTTAAGTCAGTGATCTGCATGCTATATATGTAACCTCCATTTGTTTGTTAAGCAATGAAAACGTTTTGTGTTGTGTGAATTAATTCTTCCAATCTTTATTTCAATCTTGGAACAGATTTATATATCACTGGTCTTGAAGTTTGGATTCAAGAGTTTTTTTCTCCAACACTACACAAAACCATAAACAACAAATTAATAGATAGAATATAAAGAATGTACAATACATGCTTTAGATAAACTAAAACTACAAACAAAAAAATATAGGTGTTTTTACCAGAATGAAGGGTGGCTCTTGAAAAAGTTATGGGACAATCTATCTCTGTCCAAAGCCAACATATCTCTATAAAAGTGTTATGAAAATGAATTCAACCATTATAAAAGAGAAGCCAAGAATGAATATAAATGTTCCACTGTAAATGTTGATCAACTTTTATTAAGAATGATGGGTTTACTACCCGTGAGCAAAAACTTGAGGAATTGAAATTCATAAATATGTGTTCCTTACCCTATGGAATCAATTTCCCATCGATTCAGTTGGGGCTCAAATATGTGTACGCATTGAGGCACTATACATAACCAACGCAGGTAGGTGTTATATATTCATCTAAGAAAAAAATAGCATAAGTAATAGCTCATTGTAAACTATCTCATATCGAAATTTTGATAACCTCAGGGAGAAAAAATATAAAGCTAAGACCCTGGTTATTAGCATTACACAAGAATCATTTTTTATGTTGTATCATGAGGCTCGAAGGAGATGAAATATGTAGATTTGGGGAAAAACTACAAAACCAAATTATTTTCAATCTTTATGCAAAAACATCAAGTAATCCGTTATGAGTTAAATAGAATCAAAACGAAAAATATTAGAGGTACTATATATCCCCACGTTAACTAGAGGTGAATGATGCACCTATTTATCATTCATAAATATTGTTTACAAGTGTATGTCAAAAAAATGATGTAACCCTCTTACAGAGCCAAGGGTAAATCTTCTCGTATCAACACTCATCTCAACTAAACAAAGGATGTGTTTGAAAACTTGGAGACCACACTAAAGCAACAAATGGAAGTTCTTGTTAAGAAGTAAGGAATGCCAGTGTTCTTAATGGCGCCAAAAATGTGGCGATTCTAATATTTTTTTAGTGTGGAAACAATGCATTTAAACATAAGATAATTGGAAATTAACTATTAATTAAATACTCGTTGTTACAAAGATCATAACTATGATGTGATGGATGGACAATCCCATTTAATACCATATGTGAGTATGGATGGAGTTGGAAATCGTGAAGATATGAAGCTCGTTTGGAGTAAGGTTCCAAATCTACAAAGATTACAAATCATGGTGCTCGTTATATATACATTTATGTATATGTATGCTTACCAAATTAAAAATAAATCAAATTCATATAGTAAAAATAGAGCAAAAATTTAGGCACCAAAACTAAGGGGAGTTAAATCATATCTTTGTGTTTATGGTTAAAACTCTGATATATCTTTGTTATATTATTGGATATTTCGTATATCTTTGTACATTTATTTATTATATATCCTCTCTCATTTTTTGCTCAAAATAATTCATATCAGTGGGCAAACTTCTCTTGATTGTTTTTCATTGCATGTCCCCGACGAGGTCCAAGTATAGCAAGTTCGGTATCAAACTTGTCTCTGTTTAGGACAATAACTCTTAAACGCCCAAGAAACCCTCCATGGAAGAAGAAAATAAAGACGACAGAGCAGAAGATTTTATTAATATGTTGCTTGAACAAGCTCTCATGCGATAGAGGGGTAAAATGATGGAGAATTTTTCCCACATCCTTCAACGTCTGTCGATAATAACAGACACGTCTTCATCAAGTTGCCACTTTGGAGACACCTCTCCTTTCAAGGTACAAGTTAATTTTGATATTCTCGTATTTGAAGGTCAGATCGATGCAGATGCTATAGAAAAATGGTTCAATATGATAGAAGGTTATTTCTTTGTTCACAATTTTTCCAACAGGGAAAATATCACCTTCACACTCCTTAAGTCTCTCCCCCATGTCAAACATTGGTGGGAAACTTACTGGGAACAAAGTTCCAAAGAGGAGTCTGGAATATATGGGGCAAGACCACTTGGGATTTTTTTGTGGATGCGGTCAAGGAAAAATATTACCCTATTGGTAACTATGAAAACCAATACATGAGATGGACCACAGTACGGAAAGAGAGGGGCCAAACAATGTCGTAGTTCAAAAATAATTTCCATACCTTCTGCACCAAGTTGGGTATCATATACTTTGAGTGCCATCTGGTTTTGAAATACCGCGAGGCTTTGTATAGGTAAATCCAAACTGAAATGGATTTCTTGGACTTATCATCACTCAGATTTGTCTATCTATATGTTGTCAAAATCGAGCAAAAATTTAGGCACTAGAACAGACAGGAGTTCAGTTATGCAAATCCACAACAACCAAAGTATGGTAAAGACGACCCTAACAACCAGCCTCTAGAAAACCAGTCCAAGCCACATGAAAATAAGGGTAACAGAAATAGCAAGAAGGACACTAGAAAGTGGTGTGATTTCCACAAAATCCCCTGGCACGACACTAATGAATGTCGCTCGAAACAATCATTGGTGGACGAGATCAAAGAAAATGAGACGAACCCCGATTCAAAATCTAATTCAGAAAATAATGGGAGAAGAAAGATCATCGACACAAACCCCATTTCTATTGTCATGACCTCAACAATTCAATCAGAAGAAACAACAGATCCTAAAGAGGGGGAACACATTTTTCATTCACAGATGTGGGTGAAGGGAACCTTGTTGCATTTTATTTTTGATAGTGGAAGCCAGAAAGAACCTCATTTTAGTAGAGGTCATCAAATAGTTGGGATTGTCAATAAAACCACACTACAACCATACAACATCGAGTGGATTCGCCAAGGTCAATATCTTCATGTTAGCCAGTAGTGTTGATTGTCATACAACATCCATCCCTTCAAGGATGAAGTATTATGTGATGTTATTTTGGGCCAACCATATATGTGGAAGCACCATGCTATTTATGAGTCTCTACCTCATAGTGTCATTGTTAATCTGGGAGACATATCTATAGGATACCAAAGGTAGTTCTGACTATTGTCCCACCAAAACAGTGTTGCAAGGTAATCTCTCATACTGAAAAATTCAACCTCTTCATAATATGTTCAAAAGGTAAACAAAAGGACACTGCAACCACTACAACCTTGGCCCAAGACCTTTCTTTCCAATAGAAGCATATTGTAGAAGAGAAGGAAGATATTGTTTATTCATCTACAATGGAACCTACACACTTCCTAGTCAATTCAAGATACAACAAGTTGTTTGAACCAATTAAACCCTACCAACAACATGTTCATGACAATCTTCAACAAGATAAGAAACACAACTTCTTCAACAAGGAAAGTAGCTCACCAAGATTCAGATTCAACAAATGCTTTCCCCTCTCCCACGGGAACTCAACGCAATGGATACCATTGCTTCCAAAGGAGAGAGGATTGATCCAGGTGGATATTGATGGTCAACCACCTATTCCAACTGGCTCAAAAAATTTTGTTGGTAATTTACTATTTTTAGTAGTTTTTTCGGGTCCTAAACTTCTTGGGACATTTTGAAGGCCTAAACAACGTTTTTTCATGATCAAGCACCTCAAATATGGCCAAAGTATTTAATTGATCCTATGAAATGAGTATCCTCATCAATACCTTTCCAATGAGCTATTGTGCACCCCAAACATAAATCGTATGCCATAGTTACGCCCTCCGGAGGTTGATACACCAAATTACCCAAAACAGGGTCCACAAAATTGTTGGCTCTTCATCTTTTGGGGTTAGGGTTTTGGATTTTCTTTATGTTAAAAAGGTCTTTGGAGCCCCATTTTAACAACAATATTCTTGCAAATGAGCATAGTTATCACATCTCTTCTCAGAGATAAGTTGCCACCATTCTAGCGAGTCTTTCACTCTGTATTTCTACAGTTTTGTACATTTCTCTCATTAATAGAAATTGGGTATTATTGTATCTCTGTGTTTATGGTTAAATATATGTTATATTATTGGATATCTTATATATCTCCGTGCATTTATTTATTATATCTCCTCTCTCATTTCGTGCTCAAAATAATCTGGATCAGTGGTATCAAAGTAGGATGCTCTTGATTGTTTTTCAGTGCATGTCCCTAACTAGGTCCAAGTATAGCAAGTTTTCTCTTGATCTTGTCTCTCTTGAGTAAAATATCTCTCACATGCCCAATAAACCCTCCATGGAGGAAGCAAATAAAAATGATAGAGAATAATATTCTATTAATCTTTTGTTTGAGCAAGCTCTCACATGACAGAGGGACAAAATGATGGATAATTTTTCCCACATCCTTCAACGCTTGTCGATAACAACATGTGCATATTCATCAAGTGACCACTTTGGAGGCACCTCTCCTTTCAAGGTACAAGTTAATTTTGATATTACTATATTTGAAGGTCAGATCGATGCAGGTGCCCTAGAAAAATGGTTAAATATGCTAGAAGGTTTTTTCTCTATTCACAATTTTTCTAGCAGGGAAAACATCACCTTCACACTCCTTAAGTGTCTCCCCCATGTCAAACATTGGTGGGAAACTTACTGGGAGAAAATTTCCACAGGGGAGTCTGGAATATATGGGGCCGAGCCTACTTGGGATTTTTTGTGGATGTGGTCAAGGAACAATATTAACCTGTTGGTATCTATGACGACTAGTACATGAGATGGACCAAATTTTTACAAGAGAGGAGCCAAAACGTGTTGGATTTCACAAATAATTGCCATACCTAGCGCACCAAGATGGGTATCAAAGACTCTAAATGACATCTGGTTCTGAAATATCACAGGCTCATCATAGGTACATCCAAACCAAAATGGATTTCCTGGACATCTCATCACTGGGAGATGCCTATTGATATGTTGTAAAAATCGAGAAAATATTTAGGCACCAGAACAAAGGGGAGTTCAGGTCTGCAAATACACAATAACCAAAGTATGGTAAAGACGAATCTAACAACAATCCTCCAGAAAACCACTCCAACCCATAGGAAAAGAAGGGTAACAGAAAGACAAAGAAGGACCCTCGAAAGTGGTGTGATTTCCACAAAATCCCCTAGAACAAAATTGATGAATGTCGCTCAAAAAAATCATTGGTGGTTGAGACCAAAGAAAATGAGCCGAAACTTGATTCAGAATATAATTCAGAAAATAATGGGAGAAGACAGATCATCGACGTAGAACACACTGTTATTGTTGCAACCGCAACAATTCAACCAAAAGAACCAACAGATCCTAAAGAGGGGGAGCACCTTTTTCATTCACATATGTGGATGAAGGGGATTGTTATGGAATAATCCCCCTGTGGACAAGTGGATCTTTTCTTGTATTAATGACCCCTGGTTCAATATAGAAAGATACAAATGGACACTAACATCCCTTTGAGATTTGTTTAACTAATTTAAAAGAGAGAATGAGAAAATGTGATCGTACCTATTTCTGGTGTTTGTCCTCGTTGCTCCACTTTGATCTTGATCTCCAAACTTTTTTGCATAGCTTGATATCTGCAAAACCATAGACAACAAAGAGAAAACAAGGAAACTCCTACTCTACCACATTAAATTAAACAAATCAATCTATAGTAGACAAGCATATGTACAGATACACAAACTACAAGGAAATAGACCAAGTATATTGATGATAACTTTAAAGAGAAACTTACAATCATGGATGATGTTGCAATAGCTTCTCCAAGTCCTCCTCATCCATCCCTTGCATGATGCTCCCAAAATCATAAGTTTGATATTCAAAATATTCCTCCTTCCTCCTCTTCTCCATGCAATGCCCTCATTATATAGGATTTGGAGGCTTAACCTCCATGGAGAAGATCACTCATAAGATCCACTAAAAAGGGATCTCCAATATTTTTAGGGAGAAAATATCTCTTCAAGAATTTTAGAGAGAAAATATCTCTCAATGATTTTGAGGAAATATCTCTCCCATTCATGAGATTCTCAACCTCTCCTTGAAATAGGAAAGCAAATGTGAGGTGGATTCTCACAACAAATTAATTTCCTTTTTATGAATATTAATAAATAATTCATGTGCACATAGTATTTTGACCTTCATATAATATATTTCTCCTCCACATTGACTAGGGATTGTGATAGATGTTCTTTCATGGTGTCAGTATATGTGACACTTGCGACACTTATGGTGAGGTACTTAAGTGTGGAATTTTAGTGTGTAACAGGGACCCTGCTACATTATTTGTTGATAGCGGAAGCCAAAAGAACCTCATATCAGTTGAGGTTATCAAAAAGTTGTGATTGTTGACAAAACCACACCCGCAACCATACAACATTGGGTGGCTTCGCCAGGGACGAGATCTTCATGTCAACCAATGGTTTTGATTGTCATACGACATCCATCCCTAAAAGGATGATGTATTATGTGATGTTTCCACATTGGATGTCTATGATATTTCTTTTGGCAAACCATTTATGTGGAAGCACCATGCTATTTATAAGTCTCAATCCTGTAGTGTCATCGTTACTCTAGGAGGTCATCTCTACAGGATACCAGAGGTAGTTCCGACTACTTTCCCGCCAAAACAGTTTCTCAAGGTAAACTCTCATACTACAAAATTCAGTCTCTTCACAATATGTTCAAAAGGTGAATGGAAGGACACTGCAACCATTGCAGTCTTGATCCAAGACCTTTATTTCCAACATAAGAAGATTGTAGAAGAGAAATAATATATTGTTTCTTCACCTACAATGGTACCTACACAATGCCCAGTCAAGACAATATAAAATAGGTTGGTTGAATAGATTCAACCGCGCCAACAATAGGTTCATGACATTCTTCAACAAGATAAGCAGCGCAACTTCTCCAACAACGAAAATAGCTCACCAAGATTCAGATTCAACAAACACTTTCCCCTCTCCTCTGAGAACTCAATGTAATGGAGATAATTGATTCCTAAGGAGGGAGGATTGATCCAGGTGGATATCGGTGGCCAACCACCTATTCCAATTGGTTCAAAACAATTTGTTGGAAATTTACTATTTTTAGCAGCTTTTCGGGTCCTAAACTTCTGTGGCAATTTTGAGGGCTTAAACGAATTTTTTTCACGATCGAGCACCTCAGTGATAGTTTCAAGCACTCAAATATCATATTAAATGAAGTTCATCATCAATACATTTCTAATGAGATATCGTGCACCCAAAATAGATACCATATGCCGAACTTACGCCCTTGGGAAGTTGATATACCAAACTACCCAAAACAGGTCCACAAAACTGTTGGCTTTTCATCTTCCGGGGTTATGGTTTTGGATTTTATTTATGTTAAAAATTCCTTTGGAGCCTCATTGTAACAATGATCTTCTTGCGAATGAGCATAGTGGTCCCATTTTTTCTCAGAGATAAGCTTCCACCATTCTAGCGAGTCTTTCACTCTATATTTCTACAGTTTTCTATATTTCGCTCATTAATAGAAATTGTGTATTACTATATCTCTATGTTTATGGTTAAATATTTGATATATCTATGTTATATTATTGGATATATAATATATCTTTGTATATTTCTTTATTATATCTCTTCTCTCATTTCATGCTCAAAATAATCTAGATCAGTGATATCAGAGCAAGCTCCTCTTGATCGTTTTTCAATGCATGTCCCCGACGAGGTAGAGTATAGCAAGTTGGGTATAAATCTTGTCTAACTTGAGGAAAATATCTCTCACACGCCCAAGAAACCCTCCATGGAAAAAAAAAAGAAACACGACGGAGAAAAAGATTATATTAATACGTTGCTTGAGAAAGTTATCACGCGACAGAGGGACGAAATGATAAAGAATTTTTCCCACATCCTTCAATGCCGACCGATAACAAAATGCATGTCTTCATCAAGTGGCCACTTTGGACTCACCTCTCCTTTCAAGGTACAAGTTAATTTTGATATTCCTTTATTTAAAGGTCAGATCAATGCAGATGCCCTAGAAAAATGGTTAAATATGCTAGAAGATTATTTTTCTGATAGGAAAAAGATCACCTTTGCATTCCTTAATGCTCCCCCCCATGTCAAACATTGTTGGGAAACTTATTGGAATAAAAGTTCCACAGAGGATTCTGGAATATATGGGGTCGAGCCAAACAGTGCCAGAGTTCACAAATAATTTCCATACCTTGTGCACCAAGATGGGTATCAAAGACTTCGTGCATCATCAGGTTCTAAAATATCAGAGGGCTTTGCATAGGTACATCCAAACTGAAATGGATTTCTTGGACGTCTGTAATAAACCTCAAAAACTCCATAAAAAAAATAAAATCTTCTAAGGGGCAATAAGTTCTAAACTTGTAAGAGATAGATTTATAAAATGAGGAATGTCCTTAGGGTACCTGCGATTCTCATGTTTTCAATTTCCTTTTCCTAGCAATTATAGAATCATAGTCGAGTGTTTACTCTTCAACCCTTCTTTAAGTCATACTAGGCTTTTGTAAGTGGTTAAGTATTTAAATTTTGTAATGATAAGGGAATGGACATAGGCTTAGGACTTAGGGTTCCATCCCTTCCTTAATCCATAATTTCATGCGTGCACGCAGGCCTAACTCCAATACTCTGACACAACTTTTATAACCATAGCAAAGGAATCAAACTATTGTTCTATTGTTAGATTTAATGTTTTGGGTTGCTTAAATAGGTGCCATGGGATCTGATAACTTCCTCATTATTCCTTCGCTTGGTTGAGTTTCTTCCCTTCGCCATGTAGTCCACTAACTTCCTAGTCTGGAGACGAGCCCCAAACTGGCAGTTAAACAAACCTTACCAGACTTAACTAGTCTAAGCTCCGACGCTAGTTGGACTAGTAGCGACTAGAGGTTAATAAATCCAAAACATAGGTTCTTGAACATACCCAGGGTGGCCCACGTAAATGTGATTAGAGGCGTTGACAGTCGGTAATAAATTCTCTGACCAGCCATTAAAGGAGGTGGGTGAGGGATGAGGGCCAACTCTGTACCCTTCTTCAATCCAAGCATGCCAACTCGCTCAAAGCACATGGTGCACTTACTGTCGTACCCACTACATTCAATATGCATAGTTTTTCGGGTTCAAGGTAGTAGCCATTTCTCATTTACACATTGTGAAACCTCGTTCGCAAAGGGTTCAACATTTTCACAATGTTTTTCTTAGTTTTACTTCACAAGGGATTTGGGGTAAGGAGCTCCTTCCGACTGTAATTCTATTGGTAAGTGACAGTCTTATTTTTCATATTCATTCAACAGACGTTAAACATGATCATCCCTTCTATTACAGTTTACTATTCTCATGATTTTCTTACAAGAATTTTTGTGCGAGTGGTAACCTTCCCGTAGGCTCTTATCATCTCCTCTTGCCCTCGTTGTTGTTTTTACCCCTTGATACATAGTTGGTTTTTCTATCTTGGTCGCATACACAGACAAGGATTTTTCTTCGCCCTTTTTTCCTGCTCCCAAACTTATTGACAAGTTCTTAAGATTGAAATCTCTTTTATTGTGAGTCTCCCTGAACGGATAGTAGTCAGGCTAACCATTTTGTAAGACTCAGACCGTAACTGGGGTTAAAGAAATTCAGGTTATTTTCTTCATGGCCACTTATTTATAATCTGGATGTGCGCGAAGGTGTGTATACTGGATTTTTTTCGTTGTGTTGTTTTCTACATGTCCTTAAATTTCTTCATAGTGTAATGGATAGAATAATGGTTCTGTACATTTGCCCCTTTGACTTAAAACTCAGGTGTATACTTATTATGCGGCTTGTATATATATAGACAATACTCATTATTTGTTTCTATATTGTTAGTTTGATTATTCTCGGATTCTTGTTATTAATTATGGGCCCTTTGTTTTGCGAGGGTACCCATCAAAGAGGTTTGGGTTCCTCCTCCCCTTTTGGTATGGACGAATATACGATGGTCGCAGCAGGGAAGAGATCGAATTTTCCCATCCGGAGTTAAGTATTTTTCTTCGGTTGTACTTTCCCATTTTATTAAATCCTTTCCTTTCTGTTGGACGGATTGTAATGACTTAATCACAATGTGTACAGGGTTTCGGCTATGCGGATACATGGAAGACTACCACTGTCATTCGCGTGAAAGGTAATTGGGTTTCGTTATGCCTTCCTCCAGAAACTTAGGCAACTCAAGCCATAAAGGGTTAACTCTTTGTGCTAGAGGTTATTCAAGCTGTGTTATTTCTAATGTTAAATTTTACGGCCCAAACAAGGGTCGATTTCAAAACTAAAGGATTTAGCCGAAAGGCTCAATCGATTTTTTTTTATTATGATCTAACTTGACACTTGAAGAAGTAAATACGAATTTACATTCTCTTGTCATATGAGTAATATAATGTTAGTTCTTTCACCCCTGTAGCTTCACTTTAAATCTTTAACTTCATAGATCCTTCGCAAGATAGGATATGCTGGGTGTATAGCCTTTTTATCTTACAATTGTAATATTTCAAAATGAACTTGTAATAAATTGGACGGACTGCTTATTTCAATTCGAGATGAATTCAAGTTTTGTTCTTGCTTTATCTTACTTCTGCGCATATGGAATGTTTGAAAATATAAGATTTACTGTCACGAAGGTGTTGACTGGTCCATGTATTAGGTAAATAGACAGAGCCAGGTTTAAAATTTTATGAACTCTATCATTTATGCCTGGGTTAAATTCTTTATAAAAACAATCATATACAAAATGCCATTCTCTGAAGATGCAATATCTTCCTTCTGCAATCTAAGGTAGTATTTATGTCAAATGAGAAAGAAATGTATACTCAACTACTTCTATGAATTTCACATTAACTTTCATGACTCCCTGATTTTTATTTGTTCTCTTACTTTTGTTCTGTGAGAAAGTATGTGTAAAAGGGTTAAAATTTTAGTTTCACCTAACAGGATTCCAAAAGGCTTAATCTATGAGTTTGTACACATATAATCTATCAAAAGGTTTGGTACTATGATGAGATATAGGAGGGGTCTCCAGACTCTCCATTTGGGGTATTTCCTTTACTCAGAATTATTTGAGCTCTTGTTGACAATGGCTACTGACATAATAGGACAACAATTCTCTATGTAAAGGATTTTCTGTACATCTATCTATCTATCTATCTATCTATATATATATTTGTACATCTATCTATCTATCTATCTATCTATCTATCTATATATATATATATATATATACTTGCTCAATTCTAGTTATACATAGACATTTCTATCTGAAATTTAATTATAGAAAGGAAACACACAATTGAAGTTAATCTACTCCTTCCATATTCAGTTATATATATATATATATATATATATATATATAGGTGCTTATGTCTAGCATTCTAATTATAGGAGGGACAATTCTAGAATTTGGTAGTCTATCACAACTTCACACTAACAGATAGATTACATCCACGAAAAATAATTCACCTTCCGCAACAGATACATTTCAACAGTCATATGTAATCATTCAAGCAGACGTATTACATCAATAGATATGACCCTTCACACAAATGCATTACAGAAAATAGACATAATCATTCAAATAGATGCATTACAACAATTAGATATAATCATTCAATAGATACATTACAACAATTAGATATAGTCATTCAAACACAGAAGGGGAAAAATTACATATCTGGAACAATTTGTGGGACGACAAAGGGAACAACCACGTTCCTCCCAACCGTAGAATAGGGTAGCCAAACTACTTGCCCAATTCACCCCCTAGCCAGACCATGAACCCATGAGGGCGAACATTTAATCTCCTCCTTCGAAATGTATTTCAGTTTCAACAGACTCCTCCTACCTCACACTCAATCAATAGTGTTCATAATAGCAAGAAAACCAGTCATCTTTCTTTCCCCAGCATACTAGGCAGCGTCCTACCTCCTCGCATATGTTATTTATCAAAAACCCTTTTTTTTTTGCCTAGGTCTTTTCCCTCCCTTGGGAATTTTCGCAGCTTTTCTAAATCCCTGATTTTCAGGGGCCGCCAATGGCCAAATCCCTGATTTTCCACTTGTAACAATCAGCCCAAAGGTAGTTCCAACATGTTCCCCACCCATGGAGTCATGGTCAGCTAAATTTAACATGGTTGTTCAATTTGTCCTCCTGCAATAATTAAAACAATATTTTGTTTACATAAAAGTGTCATAATCAAATAGACTGTTGGGTCAAATTAGGTCTCTTCCCAACAGTCATAATAATTACTTACAATTTATTAAATTCGAAATTTGGAATTGCCATAAATGGAAAAAAAAAAATTCCAAATTTGAATTTACTAAAAATGGAATAATTTTCTAACAAATTTTGAATTTCAAAAATACTTTGTTTTTGGGGATGTCACAACATCTCATCACTAGGAGATACATATTGATATGCTGTCAAAATAGAACAAAAATTTAGGCACCAGAACAAAGGGGAGTTCAGGTCTGTAAATCCGCAACAACCAAAGTATGGTAAAGATGACCCTAACAACCAGCCTCCATAAAACCAGTCCAAGCCATATGAAAATAAGGGTAACAAAAAGATGAAGAAGGAAACTAGAAAGTTGTGTGATTTCTACAAAATCCCCTGACACAACACTGATGAATGTTGCTCAAAAAAATTATTGGTGGCTGAGATCAAAGAAAAGGAGTCGAACCTTGATTCATAATATGATTCAGAAAATAATGGGAGAATACAAATCATCGACGCAGACTCCACTGCTATTATCGTGACCACAACAATTCAACTAGAAGAACCAACAAATTTTGAAGAGGGGGAACACCTTTTTCATTCATAGGTGTGGGTGAAGGGACACCCACTGCATTTTATTGTTGATAGCAGATGACAGAAGAACTTCATCTTAGCATAGGTTGTTAAATATTTTGGATTGTCGACAACACCACACCCGAAACCATACAATATTTGGTGGCTTTGCCAGGGACAAGATCTCTGTGTCATCTAACTGTGTCGATTGTCATGCGACATCCATCCCTTCAAGGGTGAGGTATTATGTGATGTTTCCCCACTATATGTCAGTGATGTTATTTTGGGCCAGCCACATATGTGGAAGCACCATGTTATTTATGAGTCTCGACCTTGTAGCATCATTGTTACTCTTGGGGTCATATCTACATGATACCAGAGGTAGTACCAACTAGTGTCACACCAAAACAGTGCCGCAAAGTAATCTCTCAGACTGCGAAATTCAAATCTACAGAGTTAACACTTTCTTATCACCATTCAAATCTACAGAGTTAACACTTTCTTATCAGATTTCAAACAAAATTAAACAACTAAAATCTCTAACAAAACGTTGAAATATCAACTACTAGAAAGATAGTAAATTCTTGATGTACGAGTCACCCGGCATAATTATGTAAATCAGACTCACACAGCAGTTTTTTCTCTCTGACATGGCATCTACCAGAAACTTTTGTGAAGTGGTCAAATTAAAATAGAATTGATTTTCTCGTATAATTAATATATATATGTAATTACATTTTCGGAGTGATTCGCGGAATACCCTTTCCCCAAATACCCGTGTAGACCAAGCTTTGGTAGGATTAGAGACGTTATTTCATTTGAGTTACAGGGCTCAAATATACTAACTGTAACATTTGCTCCTTTCCCAACTCTGGCTAAAGAGTCTATCCTGACGAATGAATGAATCTTTCCATATATCCTGCCAAGAAGAAGAGTAAAGCCCGCCCAAGACAGAAATCCATACATAATATCCCCGCAAGATACCGATCCATCCCTTCCCCAAATACCCGTGTAGACCAAGCTTTGGTAGGAATCTTTCCATATATCCTGCCAAGAAGAAGAGTAAAGCCCGCTCAAGACAGAAATCCTGATAGGAACATACATAATATCCGCGCAAGATACCGATCCATCGTTGAAAATGACGAAGGCAGAAAATTTAAAAGATTCCGTTCATATTTATTGAATGTAGTTTAAGTGATTGTGAAGTAATATTTTGGATTCAAATAGCACTTTATAAGTGTGAATTTGATTCATCACATTAAAAGTCATCCGAAAGTGTTGTCTTGATTACGACATTTGTAGTGTGAATTCTTAAAAAATAATAATTTATTGTGTAAATTTTTGACTACCGTAACAAGTTAAACAATGCGTTCCCACTTGTATTTAGAAGCTCACGGGAATACGCTATGCTTATGAAGTCTTATTGTTTCATGAATGTATGTGTACTCGGAAAGGAAGCATAGCGGTGATGGAGGAGGTCACGAGATCGAACCTGAAGCTGTCAATGCCATCCAGAAGCAGAAGCGTATTGAGGGAACAAGCCTTGGCTTTCTGGAGCTTCCAGCCCTCCAGTACGGCCAAAGACCACGACGCTGAGACTGCGTGGATCTTTCAGGCGTCCCAGCGCGACATGGAAATCGTAATCAGAGCGCTCGTGAGGGAATTGAACTCTAGACCAGAAGAAGAAGTCATAATCGGGACTTCGAACGAGAAGATCACGGGAAGTTCCACCAGCGAGGTAGCGTCGTCGTCCACGTCCAGTTGTGATCCGGGCAGCCCGTTCCAGGCTGCCGTCGAAGCAAAAGCAAGCGCAAGCGTGGAAGTTTCGGATTCGATGGTGAGCCAATCTGAGACTCCGGGGACACGAAGCCCGTCCGCAGAGGCGCTGTCAAGATCCTGTAATAATCAGAGATCCATCCCTGTGATGAATAATTTCATCGGCAAGAGGCGGCTGCGAAGGGGAAACAGAGCTCCGCCAACTTTACAGGTGTATGAAGTCGTTGCTAAAGATTTCACAGCGGAGTGGAAATAGAGAAAACACAAATCACAGCAGTGAAATTTCCAGAACTCTGACAGAAACTAGTTTCAACAACTCCGTGGTTCTATTTCCAAACGGAAATCTTAGAACAGTAGCAGATTGCTTTCAATAGAGAGAACAATCTATTCATGATTAGATAGAACAATCGTATCGACATATGTATTTTATTTTCAATTTTTGATTGTTTGAATAAGTTTATTTTCCATGCTGTTGTTTACATTTGGCGATGAGAATTTACTCTGAATAATAAGGGAAATGATTTTTTTCACGAATGTTTTTGGCGTAAAAAGATTATTTCATAGGCTCTATAATTAATTATACATGCAGTTTTCTTAATTTTTTCATTTAATGTTTGCATGAGTTAATGGTTATGGTTATAATTAAAATAGAGAATTTTTAGATTACTTCAAATAAGATAATCATATAAAAATTTCTAAATCTAAATAAGATAATTATATAAAATTAATAAATATATTGATGTTGTGAATTGAATTGAAGTTGTGACTTTGAAAGTTAAAGCAAAGTTTTAAAGGAGATGTACTAACCAATTAAGTCAACAAAAATATTTTTGAATTATTATTATTATTTTTTGAATTTGTTTAAAATGATTGATTTTTTTTTTGGATTTTTTTTAATAATATTTTTTTAAGTTATATATATGTGTGTGTAGGGGGGAGGGCTGGGGCTTTACCACATATTTCATGGAAACCTCTCCAAAATAAGCGAAAGAACATAGGGATGCCTAGTATTTTTAGAATATTGGGGTCTCAACAACAAACAACAAGAGCATCATATAGATCTCGCTAGAGAGGGTAACAACTATTCCTCCCAATCACCCAAGCTACATCTAATGGACTTATATA
>ML805688.1:191359-233211 GCA_009831015.1 Picea engelmannii
AAAAACAAAAAAAACAAACAAACATAAAAAATATTGAAAAAAGGGAATGAAACAAAATGAAGAGCAGTGACCAACATACCCAAAGAAATTTGGTGAATGTTGAAAAGATGGAGTGCTACATCTATGAAACCATGAGAAATGTGTTCGTATTTTTGCGACCATTATATCTTTATAATCCCTTAGCTTACTGATGAAGAAGGTAAAAACATTTCAAACCATGCCAAAAGAAAGGAATGGGGAATTGAGGTGGTGGATGACAATCAGACGTGGAAGATTAACAAGGACATGTGGAACTTTGCAAATGAGTATGGATAAACAATGAAAATTTGAGAAGAAATACCCTTTACAAAAACACCTTCGACATAATTAATTAATAAAAATAAATTTATACATTAATCATTAAAGTATTAGTTAAATAATTAATACATTTATAATGTGTGAATAAATTGATAAAATATTAAAGTATTATTAATTAATACATTAATAAAGTATTAAAGTATCTAAAAGTATAATAATACTTTAAAGTAATAAAATATTAGTAGTACATCAATAAAGTAAAAATACATTAATACTGCATTTTTAGATAAATACATTAAAGTATTAATAAAATAAACCATTTTTCATATATTAATAAAGTATTAATATATTAATAAAGAAAAAATATATTGATAATGTTTTAGTATATTAGTACTAAAATATTCATATATTAATACATAAATACATTAATGTGTTAATGCATGAATGTATTAAATAATTAAAACATTAATGTAATGTATAAATAAAGTATTTATATATTATTGTATAATATAATGTATCAATGAAATATGTTAATTAATAAATACATTAACACATTAGTAAATAATATATTGTTAAAGTATTAATACAATAATAATATATTATTAAAGTATTAATATAATAATATATTATTATTAAAGTATTAATACATTAATAAAGTATTATGATGAAGACATTGGGACAAAGAGCTTTTTTTTTTCACATTATAGTGTTCCAATAGGTTTGTCACACTCACATAGTGAGTTATACTCATCACATTGTGACATTGTGAAATGTTCATGTCATTGTAATATTGGGCAATGTTTGTCATGTTGTGACATTACAGTTTTGAACTTCACATTCTGACAATGAGTTTTGTTCATCACATTTTGACATTTGTCACAATGTGACATGATGATTTGTGTGTATATGACACATAGCGATGTGAGGTCTATGTCCATAGTATTGTGACGTTACAAAGTTCATCGCAATGTGACAAAGGAAAGAGTTTTGTGCATAACAAGGTTTCAACATGAACGTCACTTTGTGATGTGGGGATATTCATGTACATGACACCATGGTGCTATGTTTCGTCACGTAGAGACATCAAGTATATTTGTGTAACATTGTGACACTACAATGTTCGTCACAATGTGACAAAGGAAAGAGTTTTGTAATATAACAAGGTTTCCACGTGAATGTCACATTAAGATGTTCGTTGAAGGAAATGCCAGGTTTAGTGACATTGCAAAATTACATGAAGGGTTTTATAAATTTATGTTTTCCCTTGAGGGTTTAAATTTATGTATTTCCATAAGGGTTATATTGCATAATGAAAAAATATATGATTGAGTAAAGAGAAATGTTATAGAAGATTGTCACAATTTCAGAGGAAAAAAAAGAGGAGGATGAGTTAAAAAAAATTCCCATTGCAACATATCAAAACAATATTATTGTATAATTGAATGCTAATGGTATTTCAGAAAGAGAGATTTGAATAGTTATATTTCAAGAGGTTAAATAAAAAACCATGTGATATATTGGTAACTTAAAAGAAAACAAATTGATTGTCATTAAATGAATATTAGTTGAGAGATTTAAAGAGAAAAAAAATGGTATGTTTGAAGTTGGTCTTGTAGCATACTTTAAATAGTATGTCAGATGACCAAATATTGATAGTAATAATTTTATGAGGTTGACATCAATATTTTATACCTACGAGAGGTTCACATAAAATAAAACATTAAAAATCCATGAGATTATGTTTAACATTCCTAAATTTAGAAGTCAAATTTTATACTATTCCAACTAGAGACAATTTTAATGTAAAAAGATAAATAACTTGAATGGAAAGACCCGTACCAACATTTGAATATAAATAAAGGTTGTGTTTGGTGTAGACATATGAATAACATAAGACATTACAACATATGGAGACCAAAAACATAGTAGGATGGGGAAATAATCTATCAAGTTGACACGTATAAAAGAAAAAGGAATTTCATATCAGTAATACTATGACAATGAAAATGTAATAAAGTGATTAAGTTGCATTGAATGACACATATCAACATTTCAAGACTAATAAAGGTTATGTTTGGTGTAGGTACTTGAATAAATATGTGACATTGCAACATATGGACAACAATTTTTGAATATATAGAACTCTAAACAATATGATAATATGCGGTTGATATCTTTAAAACAAAAAGAAATTTTACTTCAAAAATATTATGGTTTTAAGTACATAAAATATGGTATCCAAAATCCAACCGTTTTGAAAATATCTTAAATGGTAAACATAGTGTAACCTATTCCAAAGTACAACTATACTTATGACAAATACAACACCAAGTAACATCTACATTAACTTGACGACCCGATTTACAAAATTATAGAAGATGTGAATGATGGTGAATTGGTCCTTAGCTCATCTTGAGTGGTGTTGGAGGTTAATGAAAGGGGTAAAAAATTTTTCAAGTGGAATGAATATATAGACGTACTTTCCACTTGCAATACATAAATAAATCCAATGACTTTCAAGAAATAGGTTATATCTAAACTATAGGAAGCGTTTCCAGAGAAATGGTCAAGGAGACATGTCAAAGTTGCAATAGAAAAAACATACAACAACAACAAAAAATCATTCAAAAAGCAATATTCCTAAAAATTGTTTTCTATAATATGTATATATTACTACAAAGAATTCATTTATTAATATGAATTTTGTTATTTTTAGTTTTCATATTTCAATATTAAAATAGTTTATGGTCATGTAAAATTTACAGGAAGATTATAAAAATCTCAAAGGATCAACGAGTTGATATCCAATATACCAATAGGAATGTCCAAAAGAGTGTACAAGGAGATGGCCAAAGAAATAGACATAATTTCGTCATAGGAGGAGTCATCTCAACAACAAATTGCTTCAAATGTATTAAATCAATGAATTTTTCTATTAGGTACATATAAATAAATAATTTAGCATTAAATATTAATTTTCAAGTATTTTCTTGCAGAAAATAAAACCAAATGGAACCCATTCAACACATAAACCAAAACGGCAAGGAAGAAAAGGGTTGATAGCAAAGTTTGTGAGTAATTGTTATTTCCTTATAACAACTTAAGATTTCATTTTTGTATATTTTAAGTTGTTTTGCAAAAGCCATATTTGAATGTCTTCAAAAAGGTGCTAACATACAAAGAAGAGCCATCATAAGAATTGATTGACATTGTGTAACAACCCTCCCATTTCGTAAGACAACAAGCTTCTAATAACAAGTGATTTTTATTTTTATTTTTTTGTGTGTAGAAGGGTAATAAAGACATTATACTCAACATCGTAAAATGACGACATTCTTGACGAAGAAACTCACGCAACAATGACATGACAACCCAACATAGTAGCACATCAATCAACAGTAAGAAAAGTTTGACATTCAACCAACAAGAATAAAAATGACTAAACGCCTGTCCTACCCTGCAATGGTTAGGACCTCCAGGACACATAAGCAACGCTCAAGCCCAGGTTCCCATCGATTTTGACCATTTAATGTCTCAGGGCTGGCGATTGTTCTGAGGAACACGTAGGTAACTACATCCTGCACGACATAAGCAGACCAAGCCTACTAAGCTAAGGACAGACATCAAACAACCCAAGACAACCAAAATTAATAACACAAGTATCTAGAACCCTTATAGTGAAAAAAAACAATCACATTAAACATTTTTACAACCAAGTACCAACATTAATTATAATAAACTATACACCCTCAACAGGAAGTGCATGACCCAATTCAGGCCTCCTATGTGCTTATTGATCTATGTGTGAAAGGATCCTAGTTCAAGGAATCTTGTCACCACGTCGTGACAAGTGCGCAAGGAACCCAAGAGAAAAGTAAAAAGGGGACTATAACCCTCAATCATACTCAATTTCAATGTTGCTTGAAGTCGTCTAGCACTGTCACACACTAACCGAAGACTTATAATGAAAACACTCTAATCAATCAAGCATCATCAATATTATTGGCGCATTAGCACATATATTAATCACCTCATTCTATCTACCTGGCGCAAGTGGACTAATTACACAACCCCTAACAACCGTATTAATTTCATGGCGCAAGAAAATTTGGAAACTCAAGTCATCATGCACCACCCCATTTCATGGTGCCTCCTAAATTATTAGTTCCTTTCATGGCATAGGGATACACAATCATAACATCAATTGTAGGTATGCAAAGGTTGAAACATTTAAATGCTTGAATTAAAATCCTACTTAAGAACTTACTTTCCCAATTAGTTGTAATTACCATATACATCTTAGCATTTAACACTATCTATATATAAATATCCTCACTACCAAATATACATTTAACACTATCTATATATAAATATCCTCACTACCTACATATAATTTCCTTATGTTCTAGCATGTTATAAATATAAGGAAAATTCTTACACCCAACTATTATGGGTGTACCAACCATCAATGACAAATATTAACCTTTAATAAGTAAAAGAAATTGTCATCTCATGCATATATCTAAATAGTGGAATTTTAGGGATAAAACATTAATCCACACCACATTAAATATTAACCTTTAATAAGTAAAAGAAATTGTCATCTCATGCATATATCTAAATAGTGGAATTTTAGGGATAAAACATTAATCCACACCACATTTGACTGACACTAGTTTCAAGGTAAGAAGTGGGGTATAGTTGGATATTTTACCACTTAATTTCTAAAAGTGAAAAGTAATAAGTTTTAGAGAAACACACCTAGTAAATTGGTGGAGGCACATTTAATGTGAGGAAATTCCTTTATTGGTAAATAAATCATGGAAGAGTAGGAAATTCCTTTATTGCCATATTAGAAAAGGAGGAATGATGTCTAGAGATAATAAGGCCAAAAGTTTATATCATTCAGGTTATAAGTGAATAAGGTTCAACTGATATATATATATATATATAAACTGAGGTTTCCAAGTAGCGGTTTGAGCCAGTTAAATCCCATTAATAAAAGGGGCTTCAATAGGAGGCCACAGGCAATGATAGTTAGCGCAGGCAGGAGCCTTACGTACACCAAGAAAAGGCAGGAAGTGGTCTTTAGAGAAGCAGTACCAGTAGAAGGTTAAAGGGTAAGTCGAGGTCTACTTAAGGCAATGGAACAATCATCCCCATGGAAGGAGCCAGGGAGTAAAAGTAGATTCCTTCCAAAGGGTCAAATGCTAGGCGATTAAGGAGGGCAATTGGAAACTCAAGGGTAAATGCTAACTAGAATGGTAACTTCACCCGGCATAACAAGTTGTCCAGAAAGGTGTGTTTCCCATGGTAGATGTAACTATATAAAAGGAAAGACAATGATTGCAATTCGTTGAGGGCCTTCAACAGTTTGCTGGGATTAAACACTCCGAGTTAAAGGTTCAAGTAAAAACAAGGGACTGAGTTGATGGAATAGAAAAAGAAATGATGAGTTTATCTCACTTGTTAACTTGTTGAGTTCGTCAGCTTCTTGGCAATCACCGAGTTAAGGGCCGAGTCGAAAATCCCAAATTTTACACTAATCCTCCGTGAGTCATCCAATTCATGCATGCCACACTCGTTGAATGACACCAGAAGCTACAACATACGCGTCAATACCAATTAGCATCTGCAAATGTGGATTGAAACCAGAAGGTACAACATTCATTCTAAAAATTTAACATCAGCGATCATGGAAGGGAGGGATTACACACAACAATCTTTGAAGGAAAGTTCTTCTGTGAAGGCTGGATTGCTGGGCAAGATGTAAGCATCTGTAAGGAAATCATATTAAACACAGGGTTAATATAAAACATAGGTAATGACCATGATGATCTCAGATAAAAAAAAAATATCACTGGAGTAAAATGTTCCTGAAACCAATCGCTCAGTTAGAATCGTATCAGTAAAAAGAAATGCAGGACGCAGTCCCCAATGCCATCAATGTAAGGAATCACAGTCAATTATAATGAATACGCACAACCATATTTTAGTAAAGAAAATGCCTTCAACACTTTAAAATGCAAAGCCAATAACCAACAATATAACACATTCAAGAATGCAATACACAGAAATGTCCAGCGAGATAAAAAGAGTAAAAATGAGATAACACTAGGTAAAAAAAAACATGTTGAGTTTATAGAAAAACTTGCCAACAATCAAATTCTACAGGGTTATAGAAAATGCATCAGGATGCAAGTCAAACCGTTAGCCAAAGAAAACAACAGAGGTGGACGACTGATAGGTTCGTCCATCACTTCATCATCCTCACATAGAAAAGAAGGGCGTTTTGATTCGTAGGTCTTTTAATGCTAAGGCGACGACCGTAGATCAGGCTCCTGGCCGACTGCTCAGGTGAGGACTGGTGAGCTATGGACGAAGGCTATCAACCATGAAGGTCAGAATCACACTCAGTAAGGTGGTCAAACATGCGGGACAACGTAGGCCATGGTAGTTAACAACCAACTAGCTAAGCTAAGGAAGGTTCCAGTCACCAATTAAAAAAAACATAAATTTACTTTACCATTAATTAAGCATATTCAAGCATAAGCCTAATACATTCTACCATACAAAATGAATAAAGCGTATCGTTTCCTGTTCGCTCGCTCCATGTGACGTTCGCGCGCTCCGTGCAACTCCTGCTTGCCGATCGTCGAGACTTCACCGGTACCTCCCAGCCAATGCTAGGAGTACTCTCCTTCCCCCTTAGCCCCCCAAGCTGGAAAGGGGCCACACACACTATCCAGAGGTTTCATCTATCTCCGAGCTCGCCTCGCAAGGCCGAGATACCACTCCTCTCCGAGATGGGTATCCCAACTCCCCACAAGTAAATTAGTCAAGTCGATATTTCTGCAGCGTAACGTTATGCAAACAGAAGATGATCCTTCATCCTTCTCCTTCCTTTATTTTATAGAGTTTCGAACTTCCTTTCTTTCCTAAAATCTTATTTAATTAAAGTTTTAGAAATAATTTCCTAAAATTTCCTCTCCTTACAAGTGTCCCCCATCCCCTACATTCCTCCATAAATTAATTTTTTTAATTAAGTAATTATCTTTATTTCCCTCACCCACCTAGAGTTACTCTTAGAATCACTCCTAAGTGTCCCTAGATTCCCTTACAGGTTTTAAAGGCTTTCCCTATTATGAAATTGCTAATTTCAGTTTAAAATTAGAAAGCTCTTAAATGTAGATTATTTACTAAGTTCACTTCCCTCTTTTTCCCTTAAGTTCCCTTTTTTCATTTTTATGTTACCTCCTTTCCCTAATTTCCTATTTTTTTTATTTTTCCTCTTTCCCATTTTACTTAGAACTCAAAAAGGCAGGTGTGGAATATAACCCGTTTTCCCTTCTATCATTAATTTAGTATCTTTTTAAATTATCAAAAGATAAAATAATTAATTCCCTCTTTACTTTTAATATCCACATATTTTATTTCTTATGAATAATTTAATTTCTTACTCCCTTCATGTTACAAAATTTTATGAAGACCATAATTATTACTTAAGTGGTTTTTATTTTAAATTTTATTATTTTATTTTATTTTATCTATTTTATTTATTTTAATTATTATTTTTTTTAAAGGTAGACAAAATTTTACCCCTAGCAAAATTTTAGACTTGGAACTTAGATTTTGTACTGGGCGACATTTAATTAGGGAATTTTTTTTTAAATTTCTTAACCTATTATTTGTCTTAGGGCCATCTAGGTTCATTCCTCTATCATCATCAATGCGACGTGCCCTTCAGGAAGCACTAGGTGCTCCAAGGGTGCCACTCACCTCATTTGTTCCCTTGCGCAACGTGCTCTTCAGGACACACTACGTGCTCCAAGGTCGCCACTCACCACTCTCCATTTTTCTTGTGCAACGTGCCCTTCAGGATGCACCACGTGCTCCAAGGGTTCCACTCGCTTATTGACTGATTTGGTAGACATCAATAACCCCTGGAGTCAACACTCTGCCAGGTGAACTTGTGGGAGACTAAGGGCTTCTAAGGAATAAGGCCCCAGCCTTATTGCGTGCCCCTTAGAATCATTGTGAGAAACTGTCACAATCTTCCCTCACGACATCATGGGTCCTCTCGAACTAGGTAATCGTTAACCTACAATTCGAGCCATGGCGGGAGTGCTAGTAGGCTGTGGCAGGGCTGTTGTCCACACCTCTCCCTCAACATCTCTGGTAGTCATGTGCGACCCCTTTACTCCATATGTGAGTCTGGTCAGCAAGCTAGCATCAGCCTACATTATCAACAAGTCATGTCAGAACATATCCATATCATATCACCCAGTTAGATGCACTAATATCACAGTAAAACAATCAAACCCCCATGGCACACTCCCTGACTCGGTCTGGAGTCCAAGGGGTTCCATTGATGCCTTTGCATCCTCAAGGTCCAAAACCTTGCACACTCAGTAAAATCGAGTCAATGGCACCTGTCTATGTCAATGTATCAAAACAACATGTCATCAACCCATAATGCCTCATAATCAAAATCAAAATTTTTAATAGCATAAAAATCCATATCACTTGCGAGCAAGTGTCCTCAACGAATAAATTTGCTTAGTGCTCTAGAGAGGGATGTTACATACACCCCCGCTTGGTCTAAACTTCATCTCGAAGTTTCATAGTATATATGCCGAAATAAAGTGTATCACAATATCATATGTCTATCTACCAAACAAAAATGGAAACTGCTGGCGCATATCATGTGTGTCCTCCCAAGTTTCCGAGTGTGGACTATAATTGTCCCACTGAACCTTGACCTGATCTACTGTTAGACGTCGTAGCTATTGAACGCGGTGATCCAAGATGCGGATTGGCTCAGCCGTGAGCGCTCCCTCGTCCAATACCTGCAATGAAATCATGTCAATAACATGTGTAGGATCACTAATATAATGTCTCAAAACAGATACATGAAAAACATCGTGCATATGCCTCAAAGAATCAGGCAAGGCTAGTCGATAGGCCACGAGCCCCTTTCTCTTCGCAATCTCGAAAGGTCCCACGAACCTAGGAGAGAGTTTATCTCCCTTCCCGAACTTGATCGAACTCTTATGTGGTTTAACCCGCAAGAAGACTCAATCGTCGACCTCGTAACTACGGTCGACATGGTGTGCATCGGCATGACTCTTCTGTCGATCCTGTGATACTTTAATCCTTTGTCTTATTGTTTTCATTTTCTCATCCATTTCTTGGATCACTTCTGGTCCCACCAGGACCCTATCCTCAAGCCGATCCCAACTTAAAGGCGTCCGGCACGGTTGCCTGTAAAGAAACTCGAAAGGTGTCATCTTAATGGTGCTCTGGTAACTGTTGTTGTAAGCGAACTCCACTAGTGGAAAGAATTCTTCCCAATGCTTTTGTTGGTCCATCACGTACATGCACAACATGTCCTCCAAGGTTTGGTTCGTTCGTTTGGTCTGGTCGTCAGTCTATGTGTGATACGCAGTACTAAAGTTATGTTGGGTTCCCAAGGCCTCTTGGAAACTCATCCAAAATCGTCCAGTAATCACTGATCCTCGATCGGATATAATCCTCTTAGGCACACCATGCAACCTCACAATCTCACTAATGAAAAATACAAATATGTCAGGTGCCTGATACGTCGTACGTACAGGAATAAAGTGAGCACTCTTCGTTAGAGTGTCTACTACTACGAAAATCGAGTCATGTTTCCTTGCCATCAGTGGCAATCCAACAATAAAATCCATCGAAATAACCTCCAATTTCGATTCCAGAATAGCATGTGATTGTAGTAATCCCGATGGGTGTCTATGTCCAGCCTTTACCTGCTAACATTCTAGACATCTGGCCACATAGTTGACTATGTCAGCCTTCATTCCCTTCCAGAAGACTAAGGGTTTAAGGTTTGCCCTCATCTTCATGACTCCCGGATGAGCTATGTATACTGCTCTATGATCCTTTCTTAGGATCAACATCCTCAACTCATCGTTTGGTGGTATGTAGATCCGACTTTTAAACCTCAATAAGCCATCGCTATCAAAAGAAAATCCTTCAAATCGTGGTACCATCATTGTGTTTTGTCCGATAAAACCCTCGACCTCCTTGTACCAATCATCATCACGTTGTAAAGTTAGAATCTTTTCACGTATATTCGTCTGAAGTGGCAGCACTGAAAAGATTCGTGGTCTCTGACTCAAAGCGTCTGCCACTCGATTCACTGTTCCTTTTATGTAAGTAATCTCGAAGTTGTACTCGCTAAGCAATTTCGACCAACGTTGTTGTCACGCGTTCAGGTTACTTTGCGTAAAGATGTGTTGTAGTCCACAGTGGTCAATATTTAGTTCAAATTTTCGTCCAACAAGGTAGTGTCTCCAAACCTTCAAGGAATATATGATGGCTAACAACTCCAAATCATGCGTTTCATAGTTCTCCTCATGCCTTCTTAGTTTCCTCGAAATGTAAGAAATCACTCGTCTGTCTTGCATCAAGACCCCACATAATCCCTCCTTAGATGCATCAGTGCATACCAAGAATTCTATGTCCATGTCAGGGATCTTTAGTATCGGTGTTGTTGTCAACAACTCCTTAAGCCTCCGAAATGCTTCCGCGCATTTCTCGGTCCAAACAAACTTCTTGTTTTTCTTCTGCAATTCTGTGATCGAATTTGCTATCTTCGAAAATCCCTTGACCAACTGTCGATAGTATCCTGCTAAACCCATGAAGCTACGCACTTCCGAGACATTCGTAGGTGTAGGCCTTTCCATAATAGCCTCGACCTTGGTTGGATCCACGGTGATGCCTTCACCAGAGATGACGTGCGCTAAGTAGTGTATCTTCGATTGATAAAATGAGCATTTGGACAACTTCCCATACAAATTGTGCTCTCACAGACACTGTAGTACCAAGCACAAGTGCTCGTCATGCTCCTCCATCGTCTGAGAGTAAATCAAAATATTGTCAATGAATACTTGGATGAACTTGTCAAAGTAATCGCGAAACACCCCGTTCATCAAACTCATAAATACCCTTGGGGCGTTTATTAGTCCAAATGGTAAAACAATAAATTCGTAATGTCCAAACCTCGTCTTAAAGGCGGTCTTAGGGACATCATCCTCCTTGATCCGCAACTGGTGATACCCTGATCGCAAATCGATCTTGGAGAACACCGTCACACCCTTCATTTGATCGAACAGATCATCAATTCTTAGCAATGGATACTGATTCTTGATCATAGCCTTGTTCAGTTGATGGTAGTCAATGCAAATCCTCCATGATCCGTCCTTCTTTCATATGAAAATAATAGGTGCACCCCACGGTGACACACTAGGATGTATCAGTCCTAGGTCCAGCAACTCCTTTAGTTGCATTTTCAACTCTTATAACTCCAGGGTCGACATTTGATAAGGTGTTCTTGCTATCAGTTCAGTCTTCGGTTTCATGTCTATGGTAAACTCCAACTCCCTCTCCGGCAACATCCTAGGTAACTCCTCTGAAAATACATATGCAAACTCTTTCACCACCGGAAGGTTTTCTAGACCTTCCGCTACTCCCTTCTTGTTTAACGCAAGGATCGCATAAAGCTTGCACCCCTTGTGCATGCTCTTCCAAAGTTGCAAGGAAGAGATGAACCTTAGGGAAACTGAAACTCCCTAGTTTCGTCCTACAATCACACGCCTCTATCCATCGTCATCGACCAAGCTCAATCATTTTGTCTTACAGTTGAGTATCACCTCATGTGATTCCAACCAATCCATACCAATCACGACGTCATAAGATCCTAAGATCATGACATACAAGTTGGCCCTGGTGACAAACTCTCCTAGGTTAAGGATACATCCTATAACATTTACTCCAACCTTTTGTTTGGCTCCCGAAGACATGTCTACGAAGCTAAACTCATCCTGTTCGACTACCTTTACCTTAATCCTTATTAGCACTGAACCAGAAATGAAACTCTCGATAGCACCGGGATCTATCAAAATACTAAGGGTCTAGTCAGCAACGATACCTGTTGTCTCGAGCATAGTCGACTAGTGCTCTGCCTGACGGTTATTCACCACCTGCATGAATCCGATGGGCCTTTCCCATATCTCCCACGATAGTGGGTTCATCTTATCTGGATTCTCTGGTCCTCTCCACAGGGCAGTCACGCTGGTAGTGTGGCTCCCCACACGTCTAACACCCCTTCTTCGACCCAGTAGTCCTGGTACCCAATGTAGAAAATGACGGCCCACCGACCTGGAACCCTGGTTTGTTCTGCTGAACAGGCCTAAACTATTGCTGCTGCGGACGACGCTACTGCTGATGTTGTGGTCCTCGAGAAGGTGTCCCCTGCTGAGGTGTCGATCACCGAGGTGTAGTGAAAGTCGATCCCCTCTGGAAGCCATGATATCCCAGCGTGTGTTTGGCTGGTGTTTGATGCTGCTGTGCTCCACATGAAGCCTGCCCTGCTGGTCTCGCTGGAGTCCTGGTCTGACCCCCACTGATAAGCTCCTCCTCTACTACGAGGGCCTTCTGGAAGGCATCATGCAAAGTTTGAGGCATCAAAATCCTAACCTTGGCATGTAGGCTGTCATTAAGGCTGAACATGAACATGTTGACCTTAAGTTTCTCCGTGTTAAGGTGCGGAGCATATCGGAGCAGCTCCATAAAATGAGCCTCATACTCTGGCACCATACGACCTCCCTGTCGTAAGGTGTTGAACTCATTGAGTTGACGCTCAATGAATTCCTCTGAAAGGTGCCTCTCTCGAAATTGTTCCTCGAACAGTTCCCATGACACGTTTTCGACGACCATGTTTAGCTGTGGTAGGAGCATCCTCCACCATAGAAAATCGCTCCCCTTTAGTTGAAATACCTCCATACGAACCTTCATTTTGGAGGTATAATTGCGAAGTGCGAAGCACATCGCCATTTTCTCCAACCTTGGCTCTGCGGCTGCGCTATCCATGGCACCAAAGATCTCGGGAAATTTGACCTTCTCAAGTTCATGGTGAACACTACTAGTACTAACTGGAGCATGCAATGGAACCTCAGCGGGTGTCGGCACCCTAGCTTCATCTCTATTCAAATGGATGATCAGTGCCTCGGACAAGCACTGAAAATATCTCATCATCCCGACTACATCACCAACTGCCATCTTCTCCTATACGAGAACCTACTCGTCTCCCTGGGGGTTAGACCCCTCAAGCGTGGATGCTACTGGAGGCGTCGCACCTCATTCCCTAGCACCTCGTTGTTTTCCTCTGCGGCATACTCTAACCATGATTACCTGCACGCACACAAGTCAACTCGATTAGCAACATTATAATTAAATCATACCAACAAAATCTGTAGCGATCCCAAGTTGCGTGTTGAACTTGGCTCTGATACCACATGTAACAGCCCTCCCATTTCCTAAGACAACAATCTTCTCATAACAAGTGATTTTTTTGTTTTTTTTATGTGTGCGTGTGTAGAAGGGTAATAAAGACATTATACTCAATGTTGTAACATGACGACGTTTTGGATGAAGCAACTCATACAACAATGACATGATGACCCAACATAGTAGCACATCAATCAACAGTAAGCAAAGTTCGACATTCAGCCAACAAGAATAAAAATGACTAACCGCCCGTCCTACCCTACAATGGTTAGGACCTCCAAGAAACATAAGCAATTCTCAAGCCTAGGTTCCCATCGATTTTGACCATTTAAGTTCTGAGGGCTGGTGATTGTTCTGAGGAACAAGGAGATGTCTACCTCCCACCCGACATAAGAAGACCAAGCCTACTAAGCTAAGGACAGACATCAAACAACCCAAGGCAACCAAAATTAATAACGCAAGTATCTAGAACCCTTACAGTGAGAAAAACCAATCACATTAAACTTTTTTACAACCAAGTACCAACATTAATTATAATAAACTACAACACCCTCAACAGGAAGCACATGACCCAAGCCAGGCCTCCTATGCACTTATTGATCTACGTGTGCAAGGATCCTAGTTCAAGGAATCTTGTCACACGTTGTGACAAGTGCGCAAGGAACCCAAGCGCAAAGTAAAAAGGGGACTATAACCCTCAATCATACTCAATTTCAACGTTGCTTGAAGTCGTCTAGCACTGTCACACATTAACCGAAGACTTATAATAAAAGCACTGTAATCAATCAAGCATCATCAATATTATTGGCACATTAGCACATATATTAATCACCTCATTCTATCTACCTGGCGCAAGTGGACTAATTACACAACCCCTAACAACCGTATTAATTTCATGGTGCAAGAAAATTTGGAAACTCAATTCATCATGCACCACCCCAATTCATGGTGCCTCCTAAATTATTAGTTCCTTTCATGGCATAGGGATACACAATCATAACATCAATTGTAGGTATGCAAAGGTTGAAACATTTAAATGCTTGAATTAAAATCCTACTTAAGAACTTTCCCAATTAGTTGTAATTACCATATACATCTTAGCATTTAACACTATCTATATATAAATATCCTCACTACCTACATATAATTTCCTTTTGTTCTAGCATGTTATAATATAAGGAAAATTCTTACACCCAACTATTATGGGGGTACCAACCATCAATGACAAATATTAACCTTTAATAACTAAAAGAAATTGTCATCTCATGCATATATATACATAGTGGAATTTTAAGGATAATACATTAATCCACACCACATTTGACTGACACTAGTTTCAAGGTAAGAAGTGGGGTATAGTTGGATATTTTACCACTTAATTTCTAAAAGTGAAAAGTAATAAATTTTAGAGAAATACATCTAGTAAATTGGTGGAGGCACATTTAATGTGAGGAAATTCCTTTATTGGTAAATAAATCATGGAAGAGTAGGAAATTCCTTTATTGCGAAATTAGAAAAGGAGGAATGATGTCCGGAGATAATAAGGCCAAAAGTTTATATCATTCAGGTTATAACTAAATAAGGTTCAATTTATATATATATAACTGCAATAAAAGAGAGGTTTTTAAGTCGTGGTCTGAGCCAGCTAAATCCCATTAATAAAAGGGGCTTCAATAGGAGGCCACAGGCAAGGATAGTTAACGCAGGCAGTAGCCTTACGTACACCAAGAAAAGGCAGGAAGTGGTCTTTACAGCAGCAACACCAGCAGAAGGTTAAAGGGTAAGTCAAGGTCTACTTAAGGCAACAGAACAATCATCCCCATGGAAGGAGCCAGGGAGTAAAAGTAGATTCCTTCCAAAGGGTAAAACGCTAGGCGATTAAGGAGGGCGATTGGAAACTCAAGGGTAAATGTTGACTAGAACGGTAACTTCACCCGACATAACAAGTTGTCCAGAAAGGTGTGTTTTCCACGGTAGTTGTAAGTATATAAAAAAAAAAGACAATGTTTGTAATTCGCTGAGGGCCTTCAACAGTTTGTTGGGATTAAACACTCCAAGTTAAAGGTTCAAGTAAAAACAAGGGGCTGAGTTAATGGAACAGAAAAGAAATTCTAAGTTTATGTCACTCATTAAATCATTGAGTTCGTCAGCTTCCTAACAATCGGTGAGTTAAGGGCCGAGTCGAAAATCCCAAATTTTACACTAATCCTCCGTGAGTCATTCAATTCATGTGCGCCACACTCATTGAATGACGCCAACAGATACAACATACGCCTCAATACCAATTAGCATATGCAAATGTGGATTGAAACCAGAAGGTACAACATTCGTTCTAAAAATTTAACATCAGCGATCATGGAAGGGAGGGATTACACACAACAATCTTTGAAGGACGGTTCTTCTGTGAAGGCTGGATTGCTGCGCAAGATGTAAGCATCTGTAAGGAAATCATATTAAACACAGGGTTAATATAAAACATAGGTAATGACCATGATGATCTCGGATAAAAAAAAAATATCGCTGGAGTAAAATGTTCCTGAAACCAATCGCTCAGTCACAATCATACCGGTAAAAAGAAATGTAGGACGCAGTCTCCAATGTCGTCAATGTAAGGAATCACAGTCAATTAAAATGAAGACGCAGAGCCATATTTCAGTAAAGAAAACGCCTTCAACACTTTAAAATGCAGAGCCAATAACCAACAATATAACACATTCAAGAATGCAATACACAGAACTGTCCAACGAGATAAAAATAGTAAAAATGAGATAACACTAGGTAAAAAAAAAACTTGCCGAGTTTATAGAAAAACTTGCCAACAATCAAATTCTGCAAGGTTATAGAAAACACATTAGGACGCAAGGCAAACCGTCAGCCAAAGACAACAACAGAGGTGGATGGTTGATAGGTTCGTCCATCGTTTCATCATCCTCACATAGAAAAGCAGGGCGTTGAGATCCGTAGGTCTTTTAACGCTAAGGTGATGACCATAGATCAGGCTCCTAACTGACTGCTCAGGCGAGGACTGGTGAGCTATGGACAAAGGCTATCAGCCATGAAGGTCACAATCACACTCAGTAAGGTGGTCAAACAGGCGAGACAACGTAGGCCATGGTAGTCAACAACCAACTAGCTAAGCTAAGGAAGGTTCCAGTCAACAATTAAAAAAAAAAAAATTTACTTTTCCATTAATTAAGCAGATTCAAGCATAAGATTAATACATTCTACCATACAAAATGAAGAAAGCATATCGTTTCCTATTTGCCCGCTCCGTGTGACGTCCGCGCGCTCCGTGCAACTCCCGCTCACCGACCGTCGAGACTTCATCGGTACCTCCCAGCCAATGCTAGGGGTATTAGATACATATAAATAATTTAGCATTAAATATTAATTTTCAAGTATTTTCTTGCAGAAAATAAAACCAAATGGAACCCATTCAACACATAAAACAAAATGACAAGGAAGAAAGGGGTTGATAGCAAAGTTTGTGAGTAATTGTTATTTCCTTATAACAACCTAAGATTTCATTTTTGTATATTTTAAGTTGTCTTGCAGAAGCCATATTTGATGTCTTCAAAAAGGTGCTAACATACAAAGAAGAGCCATCATAAGAATTGATTGACATTGGGTTAAGTATGGGTTCTAAGTATATGTTGGCATATAAAAATTTAATTGTGGAATTTGTAAGTATCTATGTTGTTTTACTTCTCTCATTTTATAATTAGTGGAACAAAAAAAATCTTTCTATTAAATCTATGATTTATTACAGGGTATAAAACTTGCACGAAACAAAGTATGAAAATGTGTCAACAGAAAAGTTGTTGACAGAAGGCACGAGATTTGGTTTTGAAAGAATGTGTATCATTCAAGAATCAATTCTTTCTATGGTATGTCGCTTTTCAATTTACACTCATGTATATTATTTATTTCAATTTTCATTATTCTCACCAATGTAGATACACTCACTACACTTTATTTTTATTTTTGTATATGGAACTTGAATAAGAGGAAAATAGTCGAGGAAATCCACAAAAAAATCAGCCAAATAACCCAAGTCATGGAAGTAGCTCGAGCACTAACAACAATTTTAGCGAAGAATGATGATCAATATATTTGGATATCAATGCAAGTTGTTGTATTTTTTTAAATAATTGTCTATGAAAATAAAAAAAATTGTTTAATGTAATGGACATAGTGTCCCAATTGAAAGACAAGGGGTTACCAATAAATGTCCCATTTTGTATGACAAAGGGATTCTTATTCATATATAATAAAATATATTTTATTTTATTCTATTGTGTTGTCCAATGTCATTGTGAAATGTTACATCATTGATTAAATATATGGATGATTAAATACTATAATGAAGAGATACATGAAATATGATGATATAACTAATTAATCCAAACATCATATCCAAATGCACTACTCAAAATTTAATTGATATGAATACTATTATAAGATATATGTCAATTTTTTGATAAACAATAGAATAATAAAAAAAAAAATTGCACTGTCACAGGTCGATGTTTCTAAAAAGAGAAAATGAACACTGGTGCGTTTAATGCTAAAAAGCACTAGCGTTGTAATAAAATGTGCATTGGTGTTGTAATACAATGAACCATCACCAATCGTAATACTATTTTAACAACAACAATTTTAATAATAAAAATCATCCTTTCGGCGTGTTTAATTAAAACGTTGCATCGACGCTTTTGTATCATACTTTTGCATTGGCGCATTTTAAATTCCATGCACTGGTTGGTTTTGTTTTGTAACACACCGATGCATGGTATCATAGATTCGATCGATGCATTGTTATTATTAAAGAACCAATGCGTTATTATTTCGAAGAGCACTGGTGCCCGGATATTTTTTTGACTGCTCTGGTGCTTTCGGTGAAATGTAAACACTGATGCTTTAATTTTTAAAATGCATTGATGTGTATACACCATGAAGCGCACCGTCTATAAAAACATCCTCTAAAACCTCTTGCTACCCAATTTTTTTTTAGTTATAATGAAGCTCCATTATAAACTCTGCAAAAACATCCTCTACCCAAAACAAATGTCTTAGCAGAAGTTTTTTTGACAATTTTTGTCAAATTTATAACACTAAAAACCTCTGCTATAACCTCCACTACAAGGTCTATTCCTTGTAGTGCTTCTATATACAATGAAAAAAAAATGAAAAAAAAAATTCATGAATATTAAGAAAACTAGGATACATAAGTAAACGGTGTTAAAATGAAAGATTCAATTAAATGGTTTTCTTTGAGTCAAATTACACTTTACGAAGTTGAAAACAAAACATAACCACTTAGTAATTCATAATAATAACATAACCTGACCTTTAATAATACCTTGCTTAACCTAATTCATAATAATACCCTCACCTTTAATAATATGTACATAAACACTAATTCCCATGCATTGGAAAATTATAATTTAAACAATAATTTTGAGAATTCCCCACATATAAATTAATATAAATTTTGAATCATAATAGATTACCATATATATAATTTTAAATTGGACTACATAATAATAGATTATGATATACAATTTTAAATTGGAGTAGAAAATAATAGGTTATGATATATAATTTTAAATTGCAGTATATTATAAATGTTAATACATTCTCTCGATTCCCATTTCCTTAATTTATATCTATCTCTTCTTGAAGCGCTTACATTTAATGCTATAGTGAATGATGAATCTAATTCATGTGTTTTTTTTTACTGGTGGTACGATGAATATAATTCATGTGTTGTTTTACTGGTGGTGTATCGACATATTATTTAATGACGAGAAACAAATTTTGTGTGACATATAAGATGAAAATATGGATATTTCAAGTTAAAGAGTAGAGTTAGACTCTATTCGAATATACAAAATTGTCAACTTTGCATATATCACAATTTGCAATTTAATTAAATTTAAATATATAGTTGTAATTGAAATTGTATAATTGACCTATTATAGTGAATGATGAATCTAATTCATGTATTGTTTTATTGGTGGTATGATGAATCAAATCCATGTCTTGTTTTACTGATGGTGTATGGAAAGGTTATTTAATGATTAACCATGAATTTTATCTGAGTAATAAGATGAGGATATAGATCTTTCAAGCTATATTCATATGATCAATCTCTACACCCATAGAACTATTTGTATGGGTAGGAAAAAAAATGTGATGTGATGAGAGAATTATTTTTCCTACCCATTATAGACCATCCATCTATCTATGTAGAAAATGGTAAGCCTGTCAACTTTAACATGTACTTAGTCTTTTTTACTATATATATTAAATTAGTCCATGTGAAACCAATTAAATCCATTGAAATCCACATATCCATTTGGTGGATGGCAACAACAAACATATATATTTTATATTTTATGATTAAGAGCAGACGCCTTATAATATGCAATTATTGTTTTAAGCTATATTAAAATCTATCAAGCACACCTTATAATATTCAATTATTGTTTTAAGATATATTAAAATCTATCTAGCACACCTTAAAATCTTCAAGCTATAGTAGCGTTGCTAAAACATGCTTTTTCCTAATTAACATTTATCATAAACGGTAAATGGTAAGAGTGGTGAATAATAAATGATAATTGGGAAAACAAAATGACAAATTATAAGAATAGGTAAATAATTGAGCGGAAACATAATTAGCTGGTACCTACATGGATATTCTTTTTCACTTGGTGGAATAGACGTGCATGCATGAAATCGAAATAAATAGAAACAAAGACAGTCGGCAATGAAATAGAAATAAATAGGCAATAAAATGACATTCTGACATTCGGAATAAAAAGACACACCGATATTACTTTTAGTATTTTTTAAGTTTCATTGGACTTGTATGCATCGAACCTTAATAAATCAACAACCTATCTATTAATTGTGAGTCTGAATAACTATGTTCATAACACTGTACAAAGAAATTTTTGTATCTTCTGATTTAGGATCAGAAGAAATCATAAAAAAAAAATCAATCTTAAATGATTCCGTTTGAAAATTAAGAAAAAATAATTAAATAAAAAAATAATGACATTGTTTTATTGATAAAAAATATATATTCTATACTCATGCATCCATTAATTTACTTTCTTAAACCCTAATTTTCACAAATGCAACAAAAACCCTAATTATTGTGTATTTTTTTCATTTGAAAAAAAAATCCACTACAAACAGAATGATGAGGACGTGTGGTGAAGGTGGCTTAGATGTGGCTCTGCAAGTAGAGAGTGAAGTGACAATTTCTTTTTCGAATGACATGGTACTGGTGCGGGTGGACCAACACCCTACTTCAAACATCCATGGTCCAAGGCAAGTATAATCATTCCATAATGCAACCAATTTGACGATCAAAAAAATTCAGGTAGCATAAAAAAAAAATGCTCTCTAAATGACCAACAAATTTGATAATAAAATAAATAAATATATTAACATAATGATGAGGATTTGTTGGGAAGATAATAAAATAAATAAATATATTAACATAATGATGAGGACTCGTTGGGAAGGTGGATTACACATAGCCTCAAGCGCAGAGCGAAGGGACAATTTCTTTTTCGAATGACATGGTACCGGTGTAGGTGGACCAACACCCTACTTACATCCATGGTCGAAGGGCACGGATAAGGATTCCATAATGCAACCAATTTGGATATTAATAAGCATTTGGGTAGCATTAAATGCTATGCATATTTCCAACAATTTTTTTTTAATTTGAAACAGGGGTGTAAGAAGGTTCTATATTTTTTTTACTATTTCGGCGAGGCTAGTCATCCACCACCAATAGCATTATTTTTTTTATTTTTTATCAAGGCTCTTAAACTTTTGGTAGGAAGAAGAAAAAGGGACGGGAGTTGCAAACATTAGGGTAATTCTAAAAAAAGAAAAGACATTGAAATTCAATGCAAAACTATAATATATGTTGTAAATGAAGTATTAGGTAAATCATTTATTGGTCAAAGATGTTTTGGCTCATTTATCATAAATGATAAATGATAAATTATAAGAGTAGGTGAATAATAAATAATAATTGAGTGGAAAAAAAATGATAATAGTAGGTTAATAATTGAGATTGAATGAAAACATGATAATCAAGTTACTTGAGTGAAAATATAATTGAGCTAATTAATCAATCTTTATTGTAAGTGCATGATATTCTCTTTGAATTAGTAGTACTTAGTGGTACTTGCATGGATATTCTTTTTCACTTGGTGGAATAGAGTGCATGCATAGGAAATCAGAATAAATAGACTCAGAGGCAGAATAGACATGGATGCATAGGCATAAAAAGAAGACAACAACATATCTATTAATTGCGAGTCTAAATAATCATGTTCATAAAAAAACAGTGGAAAAAGAAATCTAGATTCAGGATGAAAAGAAACCATCCAATAAGATAATTGGAAAGAAACATTGAAATTGAAATTATTTTTATTAATTGAAATTGTTTTTATTGAAAAATAAATATATAGTTCATAAACCCTAATTCTTAGAAATGTAACTTGGTACAGGTGGCTTGGGATCAAGCTCGTGAATCGCCGGAAGAGGGCGCATACCAAATTAAAAGACATATGGTGCAAGAAAAATACGGTCATGAAATGATACGGGTAAGTATGGGATGAATTATAGATAGAGGCAGAATTAAAAGAGACGGTCTGAATTATAGTAGGAAGAAGTATAAAACACAAGCAAATGAAAGAATTGGAAGAATTAAGCTCACAAATCACACACAGTTTATTGATAACAAACGAGATACATTTATAGGTAAGCATCATCGCTTCACCTAGGTTAGATCTGTAGAACATGTAACCGATTCTAGTAATAAGCGGATCTGAACAGACTGAACCCCCAAATAAACATTATTTCCAACTCCCCCTTTAATGTTTACTTTGCAAATTACAATATTTAATCACAATTAAAAAAATTACAACACTTGAACTTTCATTTGTCTGTCTGGTTTTCATCAGCTCCTACACCCACTCTGATGTCTCTGGACTGCGCTCTTTGTCTTCCTCTTCTTCGAGCTTACCATTCAACTCATTTAAAGCATAAATGCTTCATACCATCATTCATGAACTTGTACAATGGACAATTTGACAACTCGGCTCATCGGGGCTTCCGTGATAAAAGATGTCAATTATTGATACATTCTATGAACATGCCTTCATCTGTCGGATTTTTGCTTTCGGCTATCCTTTAGTGTCTAGAAGAGCAGTTTGGATACAGAATGTCCTCAACATTCAATTATACAAAGTGACTTCTTATATCAAGATACAAGAGTTCCTACTTTATTTTACATAAACACGTAAATATATAAAAAAACTTTAATCACACCACACCTCACACCACTCCATAAAACAATGAATTTCAAACACAGATTTACAGCTTCCATCTATGATTACATTCACCCTGTGACAGCAGAAACAACAAACACTAAAAAAAATATAATAAGAACTTCTAAATGAAAACACATGAGGATTGTGGCTGCCATGTGTGCCACTTCATCAAGCGGAGGATTCAAGGCAAAATGGAGAAAGTATTCAAAACAGATTTGAAAGATAAAAATAACAATATTGTGGATCTGAATCTGCACTGATGTACAGGGAGTGCAGTCTTCAAACTTGGATAGACAATGCACCAGCAATTACTCTGCACCCATCGATAAATTTCACCCTTTTCGGCTATCCACTGTTGTTCATACAATTGATTTGGCGGCTCTTCTCGACCTCTGCGCTTTGATTCGATGGCTGTTCTTTTATACAGTGGGCGACTATTGATTTTGGGTGAATTTTCCATGCACAGTGACGGCTTATGCATGCACACGGTTACTCCCTCAATCTCATTCACTTCTACAATGGAGTACTCTTTGCTCCCTGTTGCGGGTTTCTCATCCAGGGCATTTACGTCCTCCATATCTTTAAGAGCCTCCTCTTGCTCTAACGGAATTTCTTGGTCTCCTTCATAATAACGACAGTAATCATCCTCTTCCTCCTCATCAAAGAAAAATACATAGTTTGCTGTTGTAAAAATTCTCATGTTCAAAACAATGATTACTTTGTACGTGATTCAGCAGCGATTTATGTGGCAGATGATGGCTAAAACAGACGGCTCCAGCAACAGATCTATACAGACGGCCGACAGGAAATCAGGACTGGGGCGCGCTTTCTCTTAGCGAATCAGAGTCTGACTCACAGCTCCTCTACGCAGCAGATTGATGGATGGCTTCTCAATGCAGCAATCGCTAACCCGCTCTGATACCATGAAAGAATTGGAAGAATTAAGCTCACAAATCACACACAGTTTATTGATAACAAACGAGATACATTTATAGGTAAGCATCACCACTTCACCTAGGCTAGATCCGTAGAACGTGTAACCGATTCTAGCAATAAGTGGATCTGAACAGACTGAACCCCCAAATAAGCATTATTTCTAACTGCAAACTAGTAAATATAAATGTTTTGAAAAACATATTAATTTTAAAGAAAACACATATTAATATATAAATAATAAATATGTTCGTATTTGAATGTATGAATGGAAAAAAAAAATGATTCTTTGTAAGTAGCAATTCGTGATCAATCTTCTCTCCTCTTTTGATGCTATATTTGTTTCCACTTTCCTTCTTCTCAGGTCATGGAAATCTCCACACAATTTATTTGCTCCCACTCCTTTGAAATGTTACTACACATAGACACAATCTTATTATTTCATAGGTTAAGTAAATGTAAAAACTAAAAAGTATTTTTTTGCACTTCTGGCCATGTCAGGTTTGAAACATTAAATCTCATTCACTATCTTTAATTGTTCACCATAAAATTGAAATTTGTACTTAAAATATTGATTAAACCATCAACATAGTTATTAGTTATTGGTGAATTACATTAAAAAAAAACTAGTTATTCAAGTGTAGGTAAATTAGTTGTTCACATTGTAATATAATAACTAAAATATTAGTTATAAAAGATGAATGATATATACTGACTTAATTATGGAACATTGTACTAAGTCTCAATTAATGTGTAAAAATTATTTTTTATTTCCTAAAAATTCTTTCCTTATTTTATGAATTAACCTTGTTCATATAAATTATTATTAATTTTAAATTAAATAAAAAAATTTATTTTTCAATTTTTTAAATAAACATTTTATAAATAATAAATAAATTAATATTCATTAATAAATACTTTTTATAAAAAAATAACTCTTATAAATATACACAATTTATTAAAAAGCTATATTATAATAATCAAATTGTTAAAAATACGGTAGTAGTGTGTACTTCAAAAGAAGATGAAAATGGAACGAGTTATTTAAAAAAAAAAAGGGAATTATGTGCCTGTGTGGAACCAAGCTGGCGAGTACGATCATTAGCTCTATTTACGATTGGGACCACCCACATTTTGAAAGTAAGGTATCACCCCCCTACGAAGATACTTCTTGGGCTACGACTCATCCCGCATAATTATGTAAATCAAACTCACACACCAGGATTTTCTCTCTGACATGACATGTACCAGAAACTTTTATGAAGTGGTTAAAGAAATGCTTCTCCTCTTTCATGGAGAGTGAGAGTGGGCAAATTAATATAAAAATGCTTTTCTTATATAATTGTATTTTTCATTTTTTATATATGTGGAGAGGGTTGTTTAGTTGTTCTAAGAAACGACTTATTTTTCACGAAATACCCTTTACCCAAATGAATATATATCCCCTATGTAACAAACTTTAGTAATTTAAGAGGAGTTATCTTGATTTGCTTTAGTGAGGCAACATAGACCAAGTGTAACATCTGCTCCTGGCCTTCCTTTCTCTCCATCCCAAGAGGATTTCCCAACTCTAGCTAAAGAGATGGATGGAAAGAATCTATGATGACGAATGAATGATTCCTTTCATATTAATTATATAATATTGTTTAAGTGATTATCAAGTAATGTTTAGATTCAAATCGCACTTTCTTAGTGGGAATTTGGATCAATTAAAAGTCCTCATAAAGTATTGTCTTGATTACGACATTTTATAGTGTGAATTTTTAAAAGAAATATTTTATTCTGTAAWTTTTTGACTTACCGTAACAAGTTAAACAATGCATTCCCACTTGTAATTACAAGCTCACGGGCACAGCCTATGCTCATGGGATTACGAAATAAAATCTCCGTGTTTCTCATTTGTTCTCGTTTTATTCATGAATGTATGTATACTCACAAACCAAGCAGAGCAGTGATGGAGGAGATCACGAGATCGAACTTGAAGCTGTCAATGCCATCCAGAAGCAGAAGCAGAAGCGTATTGAGGGAAGAAGCCTTGGCTGCCTGGCGCTTCCAGCCCTCCGATACCGCCAAAGACCAGGACGCTGACGCTGCGTGGATCTTTCAGGCCTCCCAGCGGGACATGGAAATCGTGATCAGAGCGCTCGAGAGGGAATTGAACTCCAGACCAGACGAAGAAGCCATAATCGGGACTTCGAACGAAAAGATTGCGGGAGGTTCCACGAGCGAGGTAGCGTCGTCGTCCACGTCCAGTTGTGATCCAGGAAGCCCTTCCCAGTCTGCCGTCGAAGCAGAAGCAAGCGCAAGCGCAAGCGTGGAAGTTTCGGATTCGATGGCGAGGCAATCTGAGACTCTGGGGACACGAACACCGTCCGCAGAGGCGATGTCAAGATCCTGTAATAATGAGAGATCCATCCCGGTGATGAATAATTTCATGGGCAAGAGGCGGTTGCGAAGGGGAAACAGAGCTCAGAAGAGGCGGTTGCGAAGGAGAAACAGAGCTCAGCCGACTTTCAAGGCGTATGAAGTCGTTGCTAAAGAGTTCACAGGGGATTGGAAATAGAGAAAACACAAATGACAGAAGCGAAGATTTCAAGAACTCTGAAAGAAGATAGTTTCAACAACTCCATGCTTCTATTTCCAAACGAAAATCTTAGAATAACAATCTATCATGATTAGAAAGAACAATCGTATCGAGATATGTATTTTATTTTCAATTTTTGCTGTTTGAATAAGTTTATTTTCCATGCTGTTGTTTACTTTTTTAGGCGATGAGAATTTACTCTGAATAAACGAATTTTTTGAGTAAAAAGTTTTTGATAGAGGTATTACTAGCACAGCCGCTAAAAATCCCTATTATACAGAAATATAATATGTTAAATCCCTGAAAATCGAGAGTTAGCGGCTGTTATATTTGAAAGAAATATGTTAAATCCCTATTATTATTATATGTTTAGGACGTAAGTCAAATTTTTGTAATTTATGTTTTACACTATTGGTAGCTAGCTCGATGGGATTTCTCCCCATGTTATGAACGGCAAATAATATTTAAAGGTTAAACATGCTTTCATAATTTACAATTATTAACATACAGATTTGTTTAATTTACCTACAATTTATACAAACCCTAACCATACCTCTATCAAACACGATTTATACAAACCCTAACCATAGCTTTATCAGAGACGATTTACACACATTAACCCAAGAATGCAAAAGTTTGAAACGGTGCTCTTGGAATTCGAATTCTTGAAATAAGATGTTTCGCTCTTGGAATTCGAATTCTTGAAATAAGATGTTTCGCTTTTCATTTTCTATGCGAGCCGAAACCTTTCATATAATTGGGGAATTCACTGACCAGTATAGTACGGTAATAAATGGGGAATTCACTGACCAATTTGGAGGTTGTTACAGAATTGCAGGTTATATACACAAACGAACTTGCATGTATCGAAGTTATACTATATACGTAAGCTTTTGTTCTGGAATGTATGACTCGCTTTGCGTTATCAAAGACATATTACATTAAGACACGCAATGGATTGTATGTCTTTACGGGAATCCAGTGATTCCTGACAAAGGAAATTATCAATTATCTGCTCTCGGGGCTTTCAATTTCCTTACCTGAGCAAAAATTTTAATTTGCAGGTTTTAAAACGTTGCATTGAATGAAGAGATGTATTTTTACTGTTTTTAAGCTGCAGTTAGACACATGTACACCTCTTTGTTAACAAAATGGAATGATTAAATAAAACAAAATTGTTGAGGATGTTATAGGCAACCTAAAAATAGTAGGAGTTTTTTAAATCCATTGTGTGTTCAATAGCTAATAGCTGGATCTCTACAACCTAAAAATAATTATAATAAGAACTTTAACCGGGAAAACTGAAGACTTTCTTCTGTCATAATCTAAAACGTTAAAGAATTGTTCGACGAAGTTAAGAATTCCATGTTAGCATAGTTTCTGGGTTGACAATGGCACTAACATGTATTGCGCAAGTACTCTTGCAGATTCAGACGCAACATTACAAACATTAATTTGAGGCAGACAGTTTCAAACATGTAATAAGTCTACATAAACCCTAATTTCAATGCAAGGCTTCACGCAAAACCAGAATCGACCATGCTGTGAACTGCCTATGCTCTCAACAATGTACTGGCTGCACTCTTTCCTGTGGATACTTTGTGCTCATCTCTAGCACCCAAATGCTAAGCCTCACCACCACCAACTGAAACGAAATTACAGGCAACCCTTCTGACGACGCCACTTCAGCTACATGCAAATCCTGCTCTGCACCGCCTCGAACGCCATTGAACTGAAGAGGAATAGATGGGGAACCAAAATGAAATGCGCATTAAGAAAATTAAACGGGCGTACAGGTGAGGCAAGACAGAAAATGAAAGTCCACATGTACAGTCAGAAAATGAATGGACAGTTGAGTGAATGGACAGTTGAGGAAATACAAACGTTGTAATCCCAAAGGTTAATCATTTAAACATGGCAATCATATAGTGATACAGTAATTCCTTAATATGATTAGGTAAATGTAAAAAAGTAAACAAAAATACAAGGAAGTTATGAAGAGTAAATCACATTCATTAATTTGGGAGGATGACTAAGAATATGCCAGAATCTTAAATTGTTAACCATTAAATTAGAATTTTAGATTAAAAGGTGATTAATTGTGCACTCAATAATTAATTATGCGGAGTTTTGGTGAAAAAAATTATTATTATTTTTAATTAAATTAAAGTTTCTATTTACCAAAACATTTATTTAATTTTTCCAATTAAAGTTTCTATTCACCAATAAATTTACTAATTTTTCCAATTAAAGTTTCTATTAGTGAATTGAATGGTTATTGTTCAAAATATTTTTTTAATTTTTTTTCTGTTCTTTTTATAGTATCAATCTTTTCTTTGTTAATGCTTATATCTATATGTTCTATTTTAATTAGTTATATATATAATTAATTAGAATGATGTTTCTTAGGTTAGTTAGTTATATATAAATTAATTAGCATGATGTTTCTCTTTCCTAAGGTAATATAATGTTTCAGGTGTATGGTTATTATTAACCCTTTTTCAAATTTCTGTTTTTTCTAATTTTGTGTTCTTTTATAATACTAATATTTACTTGGATAATGCTTGAATTTTTTTCAAAAATAATATAACATTTGTTTTTTTTTCAATTTTGTGTTCCTTAAAGTACTAATCTTTACTTTTGATTGTATCTATATAATGATTATATCTATATGCTTTAGTATGATGTTTATTTTCTTAAAGTAATTAACATTTCTATATCATAGAGTAATATAATTCTATATTTTAAGATTTTTGAAAAGTTTTAAACTCGAATAAAATAATTGTATAAAATTAATGATTATATATATATATATATATATATATATATATATATATATAAACATTGGAATATAATCAAAGTTTAGGTTTTTTGGATAGCTTACTCATTTAAGAGCTTAACATGTTATTTGCGGGAATTAAATTTGGGAGGAGTGAAGGACTAAATTCAATTCACTAATGATTATACTGATGTTGTAAAAATAGTGCATGTTCAATTTTTTTTTCACAAAATAAAGAAGCTTCATGTCTCTTATTATCAATGTTTTCATAGAAGATCTCCAATTATAACAAGAATTAAATGCAAGGCCCAAGTACTTGTAAAATGAACTACCTTTAATTTACCACATTAAATGTGATGGTTATATACTTAATACAAATACGTTGTAGCATTGCCTTTGTTTTTTTACATTAATTTTCATATAAAAATACCTAAAAAAAATTTTTTGGACATCAAGATGTCTTTGGAGACTATATTTGTGATTTAGGAATAATACAACATCATTTGCATAAGTCAATAATCAACAAAGAATAACATGTTATGTGTATTTTTCCTCACCCATTGTTATTGATCCAATCTCCTCAATTGATCTAGATGAGTATGTTGAATAATGTTGGGGAGGGGAGACAATGTTGTTTCACCCCGATATTAATGTTGATTTTGACTTTCCTTCTTCAAATTTTAATATTTATCGATACCCTCAATTCTACAATTGTCAATAACCATTTCATATAAGTTGAAATTAGTTTCTCTCCACTCAAAATATGGTTACAAACTTCATGAAAACTCATTTCGAAAAATGGCACTCCTTGTAGCACATTTTTATTTTATTTTAAGGGTTGAAATGACCACTTTTTGCAACCATGACATTAATAGCCTTGTAATATTTCCAACAAAAACCTTAAAATCAACATCCAAATCGAAAATTTGCGTTGATGATTGTTGACTTGAAGTGTCCTCAGATGCATAATTTTATTAATAAGGAAAATAACATTTACAAACAGAAGTGAGGAGCTTGTTTATATAGCTCAAATCTAAACTAAAATATGGGATAAAAACCAATCACATAATCGCATGAGTATGATAGGTTTCCTTTACATAGAAGCTCGGTGTCATTATCCTAACAAACTAGAATAAACTAATTTTTAAAAATATTTAAACTAGAAAATACTTAGACTATAAAACTTTAGGATTATGAGGCTAATATTCCCCCCTTTAATCCGAAAGTTCATATTTACAAATACCAAATTCATCTCTGAACTTAGTGAACTTTATTCTACTAAGAGGTTTGGTAAAAATATCTAAAGTTTGATCTTCAAATGGACATAACTAAGACTTGATGATGTCTTTGATAATCAATGATATGATGAAGTGGTACTTGGTGTCGACATGCTTAGTATTTGAATAAAATACTGGATTCTTGGCCATCTTTATTGTTGATTTATTGTCAATCAATAAAGTAGTTGGTGATTTCTGAGTTTCACCAAGATCCTGTAAAATTCTGCGTAGCCATACAATCTCACATGCTGCTTCGCAAGCTAATATGTACTCTGTCTATACTGAAAAATTGGCATTTGTTGTTTTCTTTTTGTAATTCCAAGATACTATTGTTGAACCCATATTCATTAAATAACTTAAAGTGGATGTTCTATCATAAATGTCACCTGCAAAATGAGCATTTGAATATCCAACAAGTGTAAAATTTTTGTTTCTTTTATAGAGAAGACAAATATTTTGTACCATAAATGTATCTCAGTGCCCTTTTTGCTAAATTCCAGTGACTTTCCCTTGGTTCCTGCATAAACCTTAAAAGTATACTGACTACATATAACAAATATGATCGAGTATTTTTCAAATAAATGAGACTTCCAATCAATTGCATGTACCTTGTATTGTTTACCAATTCCCCACTTTCAAATTTTGAAAGTTTCAATTTCTGGTCCATGGGGGTAAGAGAAGTTTTACAATATTCCATGGCAAATTTCATTAACAATTCAGTGGCATACTTAGTTTGGATAAGGAATATTTGATTAGGATGTTGAGATACTTAAACTCCAAGATAATAATGAAGTGTCCCTAAATAATTCATTTTGAACCATGCTTTAAGTTCTTTCTTAACCTGTTTGATGTGAGATTCATTATTTCCAGTTATGATTAAGTCATCAACATAGAGTACAAGTATCACCAAGTGCTTATATTTCATTTGAAAATACAATGTATCATCTGATTCACTTCATTGAAAACCTACCTTTCGTAGGTAATCATCCATTTTTGCATACCAAGATCGAGGAGCTTGTTCCAAGACATATAAATCATTTACAAGTTTGAAAACTTTATGTTCTTGTCCTTTAACTTCAAACCCTTGTTGTTGAGTCATGAAAATATCTTCCTTCAAATCACCATTCAAGAAGGCACTTTTGACATCCATTTAATGCAATTTCCAACCATTTTGTGCAGCCAAATTGATAACCATTATGATAGTATTCCATTTAGTCATGGGTGCAAAAGATTCTTCATAATCAATTCATTCATGTTGAGAAAAACCTTTAGAAACAAGTCTTTCTTTGTACTTGTCACTTTTACCATTAGGCTTGTACTTTACTCGATAAACCCATGTACAATCGATGAGCTTAACATTAGGTGGACAATCAACTAAGTTCCAAGTCCCATTTGCAAGTACTGAATCATATTCGTTAATCATTGATTCCTTCCATTATTTTTGTCCAACCTCTTTAGAAAAAACAACAGGCTCAACATAATCAGGTTCAAAATACTCTTTCCAAGCCACACTATTTTTTTCTTTTTTCTGATTTTAAAATTATAACTACTTTGAAAATGTGGACTTAAGAATTGGTATTGTTGTAGCCAAAATATTAAAATCAATTCTTGAACAAAAAAATGGTGCTCCAAATATCGCACCTCTCTTTTTTTGAGCTAAAATTACAATGCTTTTGAAATCATGGTATGGAAAATATGTATCCTTGTAACCAAAGCCTTAAAATCAACCCCAAAATAAAAAGAAAGTACTATTAATAGTGACATTTTTTTTTAACTTAAAACTACAACATATTTGAAAGTGTAACCTAAAATCCCAAAACTATTCCATATAAAATTATTAAAGAAAAAAACACATTTAGAAAGGACGAAAGATAAATAAAACAAGTGTTGCATGGCAGCGTAGTACCTACAGCCTATGTTTTAAAATGGAAAATCTAATGGGATACATGGAACATGTGGGTTAATTAAATATTTTGTGGTTGCTACTTTTGCATGTTTGCAGAACAAAGAAACATAATGTAGGAAAATAATAAATTTATTTTCTTATTTTCTTATGTGAAATTTGAAAGAATGAATGCAATTTCATATATCAATTGTTGAAATTGCACAGTCTAGTGGATTAAAGGTTTTTCAGGGTGTTGGATCCATCTACGTCAATAGTGTCCCTTGTACAAATCCTAATAGTTTAATCCTAACAGTTTTCGGATTTGAATGAAATAGTATAGGTCAATATTGTCCCTTGTATAAATCTTAAGAGGCTCAATATTGTCCATGGTTGAAATCTTAATTGTATTTATGAATTGTCAAAATATTAACAATTAACAAAGTTATATTGAATTTTTTCATAATATGAACCTTTCCCCCCTAATCTTCCCATCTAACAACTAAGGTTTATACAATATAAGTGTTTAAAATCAAACGATCTCTAAGAATTAAACTAAACATTTCATTAAGGCATCAAATTGTAAACTATATATTAATGGAGAGAATCATAAATAAAACTGGTAAAGAACAAACTCAAGGGCTTGAAATATCGTTGGGGTCGAACGATGTTTGATAAATCATCTTGTCGGGACTGTCATATTTTATCCTATATATTTTAAGTCAAAATATCAGGATAATGGTATAACATCCAGTTTAGAGCACTGCAGAAAAACTTACCTTGGTTCTCTACCATAATCGCAAAAGAATCTTAACATTCTAGTTATCTGTAAATATATAGATAATATCCCTTAATCTAAGAGTTGTTAAATGGATAGCCTGCAACATGGGCATCCACACAGAAATCTAGGTGTTGATTGATGCCAACTTGGAAGTAAAGTTGGGAATAGTTAAGACAGTTTAATAAGTTTTATTTTTAATAAGCATGCAAATGAATAAATTTTGGGTGGGTGACTCTTATTCATTTTTTCTCTTCATTTTATGCATATATTTTTATTACTTGGTATCATCAGATGGATATGGTTGATGGAATAAATATGAGAGATACGCAATGGAATGAAGAACAAAGAATGGAGAATGAGGAGAAACCGATGAGAATAGAGGCAGGGAAGAAAAGAAGAAGACTGACTCGGGTGAGAAGAAACCTATGAGAAGAAAGAAAAATAGAAGAACGTTGAAGTGGATGAGAAGAAACTGATGAGAGGAGAGGCACAACCTAGCTTGTGAAGAGAGAAAGAGGCGTGAGGAGATCATCCAGATTCAATCCAGATAAAAGTGTATACCCACCCTTGAAAAATCTAGAAGAACTCTTGCAGCCAGTATCAAATCCATCACTCCTTCAAAGAAAATGATAAGGCTTTGAGTTCTTCTATTTCAATTCCTATATTTATGCTTCTACTTTCTGCTATTGTTTATATGGCCCCGCACAATTGTTTTTTTATTCCTACGTACACCAAATAGATGCCCAATGCACTCCACTATAACATCCTTCTCTTGCGCGCACTGAGCGAGATTATCCTTTGAGGACACTTGCTTGCAAGTGATCCATATTATTATACTATTGGTCGTTTGATTATGATTATGAGGCATTTATGGATATGGTGATAGGTTATTTTGTTGTATTGACATAGACAGGTGTTATTGACTGGGTTCTCTTGAGTGTGCAGGACTTTGGACCTCAAGGATGCAGAGGCATCGATGAAACCCCTTGGACTCTGGATAGAGTCAGGGAGTGGACTATTGGGTTTTTAATATTGTTGATATGACATATGCACATCTGATTAGATGTTATGATGATTGATTGTATTTCTGACATGATTCATTGATGATGCAGGCTAACTATAGCTTGTCGACTGGACTCACATGTGGAGTAGAGGAGCCACGGCCTACTAGCACTCCCACTGTGGCTCGAACTCTAGGTTAATGATTACCAAGTTCAATAAGACCCATGATGTCGTGAGGGTAGACTCCGACAGTCACTCGCAAGCGCACAATAAGGCATGGGACTTATTCCTTAGAGGCCCTTAGTCTCCCACAAGATCAGCTGGTGGATTATTGACTCCAGGGGTTTTTGATGTCTACCAAGTCAGTCAAGAGGTGAATGGCACCCTTGGAGCACGTAGTGTGTCCTAAAGGGCACATCACGCAAGGAAAACGGAAAGAGGCGAGTTTCACCCTTGGAGCACGTAGTGCGTCCTGAAGGGCACGTCATGCAAGAAAAATGGAAAGAGACAAGTGTCACCCTTGGTGCACATAGTGAAACCTAAAGGGCATGTCATGCAAGGGAAACAAAATGAGGTGAGTGGCACCCTTGGAGCACCTAGGGCATCCTGAAGGGCACGCCACGTTGTTAACTAATGAGTGAATAAACCTAGATGGCCTTAGAACTAATAATGTGACAAGAAAGATTTAAAAATAATTTACCCAATAAAATGTCGCCCAGCTTGGGAAAATAAAATCTAGGTCTAAGTGATACTTGTGGAAAAAAATAAAAAAAAAATAAAAAAAAATAATACTAATAATCATAATTAAACATGTGACGAGAAGGGGGTAAGAAATTCAATTAATTTAAAAAAAATCAAATTACTTTGGGGTATTAAATTTTTAAAGGGAAATGATTGTTTGGTTACATATGCTAATTAAAAATTTATTAATTAAAAAGATAAAGGGGAAAAATATAATTTTCTACACTTGCTAATTTGAGTTTTAGATAAAATGGGAAAAGAGGGAAACTTAAAAATTAGGAAGTTGGGGGAAAAAGGGAAACATAAAGAAAAAGGGAACCATAAGGAAAAAGAAGAATGACCAACTTAGTAAGGAACCTTGCCTTTAAGAGCATTCTAAATTGAACTCAACTAGGAATTTAGTAAGAGCGTAATTCATTAATTTGTGTAAGGGAATATGGGGACACCTCTGAGCCATTCTAGGAATTATTTTAGGTGGGTAAGGGAAATAAGAGTAATTAAATAATTAATGAAATTAAATTCTAGTGCAACAAAGGGGATGGGTGACATGTGTATGGGGAGGATTTTTCTGAATTAAATTATTAAACAGAAAATTAAATGGGAATTTGGGAAAGAAGTGACTTATAAATTCTATATAACGGAGTGAGGAGGAGAAGGATGGAGATATGCTTGATGCGTAATGTTACACTGTAGAATTTTTTACTTGACTGACTTATCTTGTGGGAGTTGGGAAACCCAACTCGATGAGGAGTGATAGCTCGGCCTTGCGAGGCGAGTTGTGAGCTAGTTGTTCTTTGGTTTAGTGTGCATGGCCCCTTTGCAAATCAGGGGGCTAAGGGGGAAGAAGAGTACCCCTATCATTGGCTGGGAGGTACCAGTGAAGTCACAACGGTCAGCAAGCGGGAGCAAGATGGAGCATGTGGGACAATGACTCGGAGCAGTCGACTTGGGCTACGATACACATGATTTTATTTTGAATGGTAGAGTAATATTGATCTCGCGCTTTAATTTATGTACTTTTATTGCATAAAGAAAAGTGTTTTACTTAGCGTCTTTAATCGATAACTTAAAATCATCATAGTTTATGCTCACTGCATCTATTGATCTCCTTGGCCATTGATCCTTGATTGCTTGATGGTTCTGTTTGTTTCATTGATTATTTGAAGAGTTTGTCCCTTATCTTTCGTCCTTATCCCTAGATCATCAGTCCACGCCTGAGCAGTCAGTCAAGATCCGAATTAACGGTCATCACTTCAGTGTTAATAGACCTATAGATCTGGATGCCCTACTTTTTTGTGCATGATGATGAGCGAATGATAGTTTTCCCAATTGTCTACCCCTGTTGATGGTTCCTGGTTGAGTGATTGTCTTGCGCCTTGTTGCGATTGATAACCTCTACGATTGTTTATCCTTTCCCTCAGCGAACCGGTTATGATCCTCTATGTTTTGGTCTTCGCGTTTGATGCATTCCCTGGCAAAGTCTCTCTGCGTTTTCCATACATTTCCTGGCAAATTAAGTCTGCGTTTGATACATCTCCTAGATAATTTATTGTGTGTTTTTTTTTTCTTTTTACATCTGGTATGCCAAGTAACTTTGCCATTTATTACTTTGAAGGTGAAATTACTCCGCATTTTCATACCTCTGGCCTGCAAATTTCCTATGCGATTTACCTTGACAATGATTTATTATTGATAACCTCTACCTTTTTCAATTTCTACGCTTGATTGATCATCCCTGCCTTTGTCTGCAATTGACTTCATACTTGCATTTTTGAACCACGAATTACCAACCATTCTTTTCAATGTTGACATACCTGCGTTTTAACATTGTGACAACGATTTTATGCTCTGTGTTGGGATAGCAAAATCGTTGATTACTCTGTGTTTTCCTTGCAGAGCGAATGCAATTTTATCAATAGTGATTTTATGTCTAATATGAGACAGAGATATGTCTATTGCAATCCTAGTGATAGCAATTTTTATCTTTAATGGGTGAAAAAGAATTAATATATATGATGCATGACAGTAGATTTTGTAACCAACAAATTCTAAGTTCGTATTTTATATTACACAGCTGCATACTATGCAGTTGTTCATTTTAAAGTACAACGACTTTATGTTGTATAGAAGACAATGTTGTTATGTTTACTTGATAGGGTTTTATAGAAATTCATGACAGAGTTATGAGAACAACAAATTTTTATATATCGTGGACAACAATATTCTAGTTGGCGAATTTATATAGTGTGTAACAAAATTTTTATATCAAATTCTAGACAACGATATCATTGTTATCTTCCTTTTTTTTGAATGTTTTTTTTAACATTGTGAAATCATTTTTTGTTAATAGACAGAAATGATGTTTTTAACTAAGCAAATGCCATATTTTTATCTCGGTTTTTGGGTCAATTGCATTATCTCTACATGTTGGATAGACAACAGTTGTCTCTGCGTTTTACACTTGTGCTCAGCGTTTGTTATCCTCATGCCTATGCATCCTTCACACAATTATTTTTCTCCATTTTTAGACTACCTGTGCATCCTCTACACAATTATTTCTCTGCATTTTTAGACTACCTGTGCATCCATTACACAATTCTTTCTCTATGTTTTATTTAGACTACCTATGCATCCTTCACACAATTATTTCTCTGCGATTTTTTTAGAATACCTATGCGTCCTTCACACAATTATTTCTTTGCGATTTTTTTCAACTATTTGTGTGTCCTTCACACAAAACTCACCTTGCCATTTTGTAAACTACCTCTGTGACCTTCCCACAATCATCTCGGTGTTTCTTGTTTATCTTTGCGCTCTGCCCATCTTAGGCGGGGTCCCAACAATTTCACTTCATCCTTCGAGCTCAAGCATTAAGACCTAGCATAGATTGCGAGTCTCGCCTTACGCCTATCCCACAACTCTTGAAGACGCTGACATTTGGTTCTGGGCTTCCCTCTCTTAGACTTGACGAGTGTGTAAATATCTGTTTTATTTCGATTTTTTTATGTTGTTAATGTTTCCAGATAGTCCCTTCCATTGCACTATTGTAGTTCGTTTTGTGTTCGATACAACTACAACTAGAAATTTTAATCCGGTGGAATGTTACCCGGTCTAGTTGTTTCTGTCTGAAATTGTTTTAGAATTTTTGCCAAAATTTTTATTTTAGAATCGTTGTAAATTAGAATTTATTTTATTTTAGAATTAATTTTGTCTAAACTCTGTGGAATGGATTTGTGTTCTTGGATCAAAAGTGAACTTTCATTCTCGTTGAAAAATATGCACTGCATGAAAATCTAAGACCCTTAAAGGTTCTAGTAGTTAAGAATAAATTGTTGTGCCTTGAAGTTTAATAAGTGGATTGTTGTGCTTGAATTATGTCGTTGATAGATATTTTTGGTATTTATTCTCGATTGCCATGAATTTAACGCGTTGGTGACTGGTTGAGTCATTATATTGGTTGTGCCTAGTAGAATAGAATGATTGTTGTTTATCAGTTCTATTGCACCAACACATATTGATGAATGATGAATGATGAATGATTGAGTGTAGCTTACTGGCATCGCACATTAAATTGATTTATGACTAGTAAATGGTTAGTCTTCTTGAACGCAAGTAGATTATGTTGTATTAAATAATTGTGTAGTAATTTTGTCTTCCTGCGCAACGAACTTAACTTGACGGATGATTTCTTTTACACTTGGTTAATGGTTAGATTCCATGGCTCATGGACTTTTGCTAACATATAATCATTATGCATTATTTTTGTTTGTTTATACTTGTGAATGATGCGTTGATGATGTTGCTCAACAAGTGTGACGTGTTTAACACAACAAAAATAACTAGGTCGGTTATATGATGCTTGTTGTTTTAAAAGGGGGATCATCGCATAGGGTATCTGATGAGGGGATCATTGTGCACCCCAATGAGGGGAATGATCACTGTGCACCCTGACTGATAGATGCGAATGATAACCTGGTCTTTGTCTTGTGCTTCCTGATGCGGGTGATTGCTCATTGTAGTTGTTGTTGGTGCTTAGGTTGTAACGCCTTCATGCATTTGGGTTTGTGTGCCATAGAGGTTCTAGTTACTGGTCGTCGAGGCCATTATGTTTCTATTATGGATGTTGTCCTTAGCTTGTAGGCGTTGTCGTGTTTGGATCGAGTGGGTAGTCATTTCTTTCTTTTGATTTACGCATATTTCACCCAGTTGCTCATTGTGCTAGTGTGTAGAGTTGTTGTTTCCCAATGCTTGATCTCCATGAGTGGTGTTTGTCATCAGGTGGTGTGGTTTAACTGTTGTCGTCATTTCCTTCCCACCTAAAAATAAATAAATTGCACTTTTCTCTTCGCTTGGAGTCGTAACGATTGGGGTTCTTACATCCACCAAAAGTTCCTTTCTAAAGTTCAAGGTAACAATCTAATATCCACTGAAGAGCATTTAGAAGTTTTTTTCATATATCCCCTAGAATTTCAATGTCTTTCAAAGAGATATCAAGATGAAAGTCTTCGAAATATCAAGTTGAAACTCTTGTTCAGTCTTTGGACATGGAGCATAAAGCTTAAATATTAAGATGAAAATAGTTTTGGGCATGGAGGTGGTCAGGTAGTAAGGATGAGTTTTGGCTCTGTCCAATGAGTGGAGGCAGTGTGTAGGAGGCTATGTCAAGGAAGTTGTTGGAGAGTTGTCATGGGGGATGCAGAGTTGCACTGTCAAGGCAGTGGTTGTAGAGTTGTCAGGACTCAGAGAGAATGCAGAGTTGGAAGAGGGCTCAAAATCAGATAAAATAATTAATACACGTTGCCACCCCTACAATAACACAACAAAGTTGAAAGCCAATAACATGACAAAAATTTAGTTTTTATTTATTTTAAATCTAAAAATTTTTATTAATGAGATTTCCCTAAGTTCAACATTACAAATCTGAAAATTTTTAAAGTCAAACCTAAAACTAATAGGTGGTCAAAGAGTAACTCATTTCTATAGTCCCTAGCCTTTCGATAGACTAATAAAAGGAAAAAAGAAAAATAAAGAAGAAAAAAACTTTAAAATGAAAAAAAAAAAGGTGTTTTAAAAAAACAAAAATTAAAGAAAAATAGAAAAGTACATTTTAAATGGAAAAGAAAAAATTATAATAAAAAATATTAAAAGTAAAAATATTTTATTAAAAGTAAATAAAAAAAATCAAAATCAATTTAGAAAAATAAATTTAAATTTAAAAAAAAATAATAATAAAGAAAATATAGCAAAATAAATAACAAAATCAATAATCAAAACAAAAATTTAAAAATACAAACGAATTTAAAATATCTTATATTAAAACAATTAAAAGGCTAAAAAAATAAATATTATCAAAAAGCATAAAAGAGTGGGGGCAATCGTTCCCTTACCACTTAAAAAATAAATTATAACCCCCCAAAACAAACCATCAGCCCACCACTTTACCCACTCCCGCGGCTAGGTGCCAGTCCCATTCTTTTCGTGCTTTTTTTTTTTAAATTTTAATTTTGATTGTTTTCTTTCAAATTTTTTGTTTATTTTTTAAAATATTTGCTTTATTTTAACTAATTTTTAATATTTATTAAATTTTATTTTTAATTTATTTATTAATATTTAATATTGTTAATATATATATATATATAAGTACGTCATTAGTTTTGGGTTTTTAACTAAAAAAATATGATGTTATTGATATGGCCTATTTTTTATTCGAGGGTTAATTTATGATTTTGGTTGCAAGAATATCGATTTTTAATGGCATAACTTTAAAAAAGTGATAATTTAATCCCTGAAAAAATGAGTATTGGGAGCATCATTTTTTAGTTTGGAGTTCGACTTCATAATTTTGGTAGTAATGGTTAAGACCATGGTTTCAAACTAGTTACAATTTTAACCTTGAAAAAAAAGTGGTACCACTCTCAACACCATTTTTCTATTCGGGGATTGATTTTAAGATTTTTGTTGGCAATATTATGACTATTAACACCATGGTTGCGAAAGGTGGTAATTTTAACCCCAAAAAGAAAAAGGTGCTACTAGTAGCACCACTTTTGAATTTGGGGCTGGTTTTGGTATTCACCAAAAAATATAGTTTTTTAGTGTTAGAGTTCTTGTTTTGAGATCATAGGTCTTCTCTAGATGGAAACTATTTTTCAATTGGAATTATTAATTTCTCCATTCAGATTTCCCAAAGTTTTAATCAATGCATTATATCAAAAGGCTTTAACAAAATTAACATAAAAAACATGAATATTATTGTCTTTTCATCAAGCTTCTCAACATCAACTCTAAGAGTTACTAGGCGGTCAATGATTGAATGCTTAGCATGAAAACTAACCTAAGAAGGAATCTTGACATTGTTTTCTTATGTACATTTACTTATTTTATTCTTTATAATTGTGCCAAATAGCTTGGAAAACAGGCTTCTAGCCATGATGGTTATGTAATTTCTCACATCATTTATATCATCACTTTTATGAACATGTATCAATTTTCTAGCCTACACAAGTCTAAAGACAATGCTTACCAGATGGATTGATTGAATATATCTTTGAAAAGTGAATGAAAAAATGAACCTATCCATTTGACCATTTGGTTAAACTATGAGGATCAAGTGTTTCCCATTGGAAAGTTGTTTAATTTACACCTTTATATATTTCTTTTGAAATGATATATATTTATTTTCTTGAAAATCCATGTTGGAATCCTTTCCAATAATTGTTGGTTGTGGAGCCTGATTATCTTCCTGATGCAGAGGTCCTTTGCTTTCAGCCGTGTCTATACCCCATGAAGTATTTACACCCCAGAAGTATGTACATTCTTCCACGCGGGGGAGTGCAGAGGGGGGGTACCCCCTTTGCGGGGTCCGGGGGGTCCATCCCC
>ML805688.1:236582-249556 GCA_009831015.1 Picea engelmannii
AATTGAAGATGGAAAAGATACACACTAGCCAGAATCCTGCAGACATGTTAACAAAGGGAGTAACCAGGGAGAAACTGAGTTCTTGCTCAGTTTCAGTTGGTCTTCAAGATTGAAGATGAAGATGAGAAATTTGCCAGGTCCAAAAAGGTTCAAAGTCCAACGTATACAGTAGCAGTGGAGTTGTTGAGATTAGTCTCCAAGTGGGAGATTGTTGGTTGTGGAGCCTGATTATCTTTCTGATGTAGAGGTCCTTTGCTTTCAGCCATGTCTATACCCCATGAAGTATTTACACCCCAGAAGTATGTACACTCTTCCACGCGGGGGAGTGCAGAGGGGGGGTACCCCCTCTGCGGGGTCCGGGGGGTCTGGGGGCAAGCAGGCCCCCAACGGGGGTTCAGGGGCAGCGTCCCCTGATGGGGGTTCGGGGGCGAAGCCCCCGAAGCAAAAATTGCCTTATAAAAGTATATTCTAATTTCATTGTAAATCTGGACCGTTCATTATAAGGTGACAGATCTAACGGTAGAGATTATGTTAGGGTTTTTTTCCCTAGAAGGCAACCCTCTTTTATGAGGGAAATGTATTGCAGCTATGTACGAGAGTGAATATTGTATTCTGAGAGAGGACACTGTGAGAGAAAGAAGAGGAAGTTACAGCGGGTTTTGCTGTAGGTTGTATCCCTTCATTTGCTGGATAATAATAAAGGAAGGACCTGGCAATTTCTCTGGTGGACATAGCCCACACAGGGTGAACCACGTAAATCTGTGTCTCTCTTGTATTGTGTGTCTTCTGTGTTTTTGTTTCTGCATTTGTTTTATTTTATTGCTCTGCGGTCCTGTTTTCTAACAATAATGTCTTTGTGATCAATTTTGTGTGCACATACAATCATTTCTTCTTCATCTTGTGCAATTGGAGTGGTACATGAATGTAGTTGTTTATAAAAAAAATTGGAGGACATGTGAAGTTGTCAATAAGATCATCTTGTTTTTTTTAAGAAATTATATTTTTTTCCTATATAGAATCTTTGTATAAATTATATTTTTTTCCTATATAGTCTTTGTATTCATTTATCAAATGAGTCTCCTCATCTAAAGTAGCACTTAATAACCTTTTTCTTTCCATTTCAATTCTTCATCATAGCAATCATTAAAAGGTGTCTCACTGGGTTTTCTTGTATGGTCTTCAAAGAATTCCCCCTTCACATGTACCATTTTTTTCTTTCAATCATGTTTATTTCTTTGAAATATATAGGCCATATGATAACCTTGATTTCTCTTTTTACCTACTAGGAAAATACATCTATATTTTGCCAATTTAATCTCCATATAGGATTTCAATTGCTATATTTTTCATTTCAACTTTAGCTACTATGCTAAGAGAAAATAAAATAAGCACACAAGAGAATTATCATGATTTAATCCCTTGAAATTATCGATTTGGTAAATTATTATCTCTTGTGCTATCAAATAGTCAATTACACTAACTCCTTGTTTGATTTGGTAAGTTCATATTCATGTCCAAATAAAATGTGATGTATAATTACAAATCAAAATCTCAAAATGTATAAATCATTAGCATGTGATGTCTTATGTATCCACTGAAATATTTGAAAAACCCTTTCCCCTTAATTTCTCACGTATTTGCATGCATCTTGTATTAGTATTACAATCTTCAACTAAAATGACCTCTCCCACTTTTAAAAAATCCAAAATTTCCTTTACTAGGTGTTGATCCAGGTGGATATCGGTGGCCACCCACCTATTCCAACTAGCTCATCTGGGCAGTTTTTCAGTTTGGCATCTTTTTCCTAGTTTTCGGGTCCTCAATTTTTTGGGTCCTAAACAATGTTTTTAGGGATATTCATAGTCAAAATGTAGACAAAGTCAAAGTTTTACCACATAATGTGTAGTCTTCAAATGGACCTTTCCAATAGGCTATCGTGCACCTAAAATGTAGATCATATGCAAATGTTATGACCTTAAGAAGTTGATGTACCAACTTACTCCAACGGGGCCCACATGAATTTTGGCGCTTCATATCCTAGGGTTAGGTTTTTTGGATGTATAAGGTTTTGGAATTCATGTTTATTGTAAAAATTATTTTAGATCCTCATTGTAATCATCTTATTGAAAATGAGTGCAACCGTCACATCTCTTCTCAGAGATAAGTCACCACCATTATAGAAAGCTCGTTTTAAGTGTGCATGTTACAGTTTCAACATATTTCTTTATTGAATAGAAGTCAATTTTATTGTATATTTGTTATTGTTCATTGTGTATCTGTGTTAATAATAATAATAATCCATGTTCATTTCGTTCTGCTTATAAAATCTGGAATAGTGGTCTCATAGTCGTTTTCTCCTTATTGTTCTTAGTGCGTGTCCCCGACGAGGTCAAGGTAAAAAGAGTTGGGTATAGAACTTGTTTCTCTTGGGGAAAATAGTTCCCACACTCCTAAGAGACCTTCCATGGAGGGATAAAGTAAAGACAATGGGATAAGAGATAATTTCAAACTATTGCTTGAGGAACCCCTCATGTAATAGAGGAATGAGATGATGGATAATTTTGCGCAAATCCTTCGATGACTACCATCAGGAGATGCATCTTCCTCGAGCAGAGGTTCCACCCCTTTCAAGGTATAGATCAACTTTTATGTTCCTATATTTGAAGGTTAGATAGACACAAATGTTGTAGACAAATGGTTTAATCTGCTAGAAGAGTATTTTTATGTCCATAAATTTTTGAATAGAGAAAATATTTCTTTTGAGCTCCTCAAAGTTGTCCCCCATGTCAAAGATTGGTGAGAGACTTTCTGTGAGAAAAAGGAAACAGCGGAACCCTCATTATTTACAGTTGCACTCACCTGGGAGTCCTTCAAGGATGTTTTTAAGGAACAATACTACCCTGTTGGAATTTATGATGACCTGTATACAAAATGGACCACACTATGGCACGAAAGGGACCAAGAAGTTCTAGAGTTCACAAATATCTTCTATACCTTGCGCACCAAGCTATGTATCAAATATTATGAGAGACATCTTGTGTTGAATTACCATGATGACATGCATAAATACATCCAACCAGAAATGGATTTTCTCTACATCTCGTCCTTGGGCGCATCTTATCGTTATGTCGTCAAAATCGAGCAGAATCTTAAACAAAAGATGCGACAGTTTGGGTCTAGGAACCCCTCACAACAGAATCATGGAAAGGGAAACCCCAACCCGCAGAACAAAGGGCAGAGAAAATATGGACAACCTCAAGACAACCAGTCTAAGCCACAAACAAAGATGGGAAATAGAAATATGAAGAAAGATACTGTGAAGTGGTGTGACTTCCATAAGAGCCCCCAACATAACACTGTTGATTTCTTCTCAAAGAATTCATTGTTGCCTGAGGTGAAATCCTTTGAATCATATGCGGGTTCTGACTCTGAGTCAGAACCAGAAAAGGGGAGACATATCATTAACGTGGAACCCAGTTCCACCGATGCTACCACCAAGATCTAGCCTGGTGAAACTGATGAGAAAGAGGAAGGAGAGCACCTATTTCATTCATAGATGTGGGTGAAAGGCACCTCACTGCAATTCATCATTGATATAAGTAGCAATAATAAACTCATCTCAGTGAAGGTCATTAAGTGGCTAGCCCTACCGAAAATGCCGCACCTGTATCCCTACACCATCAGATGGCTCCACAAAGGAAGAAATCTTCGCATCATCCAACAATGTCACCTCTCCTACGACATAAATCCCTTCAAATATGAGGTATTGTGTGATGTTTCTCCCCTTGAATTTTGTGATGTTATTTTGGGACAAACTTATTTATGAAAATGTCATGTTGTATATGAGTGTAAGCCTCGCAGTGTTATTACTAGTTTGGATAGTGTTGAGGAAAATATATGAAATGCTCTTACTCAATCATTTTTAGATCTTTCTTGGCTAAAACAAGATAGACAGGAATATCACCCTATGTTTGTAACCTCAAAAATTGTTTCCTAATCCAAAAGTATTGGTTACAAGGGCTTAGGATGATTTTCTTATAAATAAAAGATTGCTGAAAAAAGCAATATTTATGTAATTTTTTGAATATAACAAATGCAAAAGTAAATGTAGAGATAGAAGAAAAAATACCAAGTCAATAATTGACACATATGAGACAGAAAGCAATCATGTATTCAATTCCAATTAATCAAAAGAATCGTTCTACTTACAAAATTCCATGAGGAAGTTTGAACCAAAGTCAAACTTATATGTCCCCGATGAAAACCATACAAAAGGACTTCTGACAGAAAGTAAAAAACTGAACTTTAAAAGCTGGATCAACTTGCCATAGATTGATGAAACATATTTGGCAGAATCACTTGAGGGAGAGGAGGGGGTAACAAAAAAATTTCCTTTATCAAGTGCATGGTAGGCTTCGGTTTTTAGCCTCTTGCTTGCGTGGGAAGACTGTACAGGCAAGTGTGCAGGGGCATCTTGGAAAACTGGGTGAACCGGTGGAGGAGGAGCAGGTAGAGACAAATTGGGCCAGCCACGATGTTGGGAAACTGCCAGGTGGAAAATCTCTTGGCATCCGTCATTTTCAGGGACTTCAAGTTGTAATGAGACATGAGGGGGAACTGGTATACCAGGGACATGCAGGGCTTTGAAAGAAGGCCTTTTTGGCCTAGGTTGGACCACTCCTTGTCCAATCTAGTTGAAAAATCTAGCTTGGAATAACTGGTTCAACTCTTGTGGATCTTCATCAAAATGTATCGAAAACCTTGGCCTTCTAGGGTCCCTGTTCCAATTTCCTCTTCCTCTGTTATTCTAGCGATGGCTTCCTCTGCTGAAGAAACTCATTCATGTATGCAGCATTTATTAGAAACTATTTTCTTCAAAAAACCATACATGACATCTCTTTAAATATGAAACAAAATTTGTCTCAGTTACACATCAGACTCATGCAATCCAATCCATAAAAATCGTTTAATACTTGTTGATGAGGAGGGGGTGAATAAGGGTTATGGGATATATGAGGGGTTGTATTGAGCGAAAAATGATAAAATGAAAGGGGGTAGATCATGATTATTGCTCAACAAATCATCAAACAATCAATTGTATTGTAATAACAAGCATATAGATTGTAACTCATCTATATGTCATCCTTCAATTGCTATAATATAGAGTTTTCATTTAATTATAATTAAATTTTAAGAACATGGCGTGAATAGTGAATCTGGGAATATGAAGGGATTTGTAATGTGCGAAAAAGTGAGATAATGGCAGGGAAATAACAAATATTGTTCATAAAACAAATCAAGTAAAACATAACTATGTACTAAAATCAATACAAAGAATACCAACACAATATCAACAATTACTGTGTATCAAAGTATTCGTTGTTCCAACATTTAAATTTCCAAAACTTCTCAATTGAGAACAGTCTGTGAAATCATACTCATAATCGAAACAACTATCCATTCAACAATATTGTTAAGAAAATGCTTGGTCTTTAATTTATTTTCCTTCCTTTTAAGAATTTAAAGAAAATGCACAACAATATTGCTCCACCTCTATCCCATAATGCATTACTATAAAAATATCATCCACTGTCTACCAATTCTCAATCGGCCCAACTTAAAATAAACACAGGTACCTTTCCAAATACAAACAGAATTCCAAAACATGCTCGATTACACACATTCTTCAACATATCAACTAATAGATTTTGCAACAAAACCATACTCAACATAAAACCCGAGCCTCATCACTGTCAATGTGACCATTTATAATATGCACGATGATTCAATAATATATGCACAATGAATATAACCAAATACACATAACCACCAATTCCATAATTTTCTATAACCCCGATCAGGCCTAGTGAAACACACAGGTGTTTCCAATTTGCAATCAAGACCACATTGTAAGAACACATTGAATGGAAGTATAATGAAAATGAGTCATCCCTCGACTGCATATCATTGTCCATTCCCAATTTGTAACTGTTCAATCAATTTAATCATAGGAAGATGAGATAGGGACTCGACGAAAAAATTCCATAACCACTCCACCTGATAAACCAATATTTGACAACCAAGAAGATGCCCGAAAGGAGCAAGAACAGTTGGAAGTTTAAAATCGAGCTTTGTCGAAAACAAATACAAGGAGACAATCAAGAGCGTGCTCATTCATCAATAGCACAGAGAACTGGAGGTCGTCAAAGACATATCAACCATAGGAAAAAACCCTTTCGATACAGACACAATAGTAAGCCACAGGGTCTTCTTATAAATCCAAGTCTCGGCAATGGAACAAAAGTTAGCCACAGAGGAAACAACGACAGGTAGGGTAGAAAAATTCTGATGCACATAGTGTGTTTTACGTTTGCAAAGGAGAGGCGAATGTCAATTGAATAGTGATAGTTACCAAGAACACACAGAGATATAACCTCTGTCTATTTTCTTAAGAGCCGAACCATTTGACAATAATATTGTTGAGGATGCCTAACACCAGGGCATAACTTATATCAGCCCATAAAACCATACAACATATATATATATAAACGTTATGGCCACCCTAAGACCGATTCTTGAGATACTTTGGTGCCAATACAATGAGAATGAGCCCACGACCATGACTCTGGCATGAAAAATAAACAACAACCAAATAACAATCTGAATGCGACTGAATAGGGTTATACTCATAACTGTGAGGAAGCAACCGACAATAATACATAGAGAAAAACCCTCCACCATTAATACAGAGCGATATATAACCAATTCACTTATTATCCACATAGACCCACCCTAATTTTAATCAACAGAGCAACCAATGAATGCACAACTCAACCAAAAACCAATTCTTTTGCTTGAAATCCGAACAACCAGTGTCATTAAATGAATATTATTTGAGATATTTAAAGAGAAAAAAAAATGGTATGTTTGAAGTTGGTCTTGCAGTATACTTTAAATAGTATGTCAGATGACCAAATATGGATAGTAATAATTTTATGAGGTTGAAATCAATATTTTATACCTACAAGAGGTTCACATAAACTAAAACATTAAAAATCCATGAGATTATGTTTAACATTCATAAATTCAAAAGTCAAATTTTATACTATTCCAAATAGAGACAATTTTAATGTAAAAAGATAAATAACTTGAATGGAAAGACCCGTGTTAACATTTGAATATAAATAAAGGTTATGTTTGTTGTAGACATATGAATAACATAAGACATTACAACATATGGAGACCAAAAACACAGTAGGATGGGGAAATAATGTATCAAGTTGACATGTATAAAAGAAAAAGGAATTTCATATTAGTAATACTATGACAATGAAAAATTAATAAAGTGATTAAGTTGCATTGAATGACACATATCAACATTTCAAGACTAATAACGGTTATGTTTGGTGTAGGTATTTGAATAAATATGTGACATTGCAACATATGGACAACACTTACTGAATAGATAGACCTCTAAACAATATGATAATTTGTGGTCAATATCTTTAAAACAAAAATAAATTATACTTCAAAAATATTATGGTTTTAAGTACATAAAATATGGTATCCAAAATCCAACTGTTTTGAAAATATCTTAAATGGTAAACATAAAGTAACCTATTACAAAGTACAACTATACTTATGACAAATACAACACCAATTAACATCTACATTAACTTGATGACCCCATTTACAAAATTATAGAAGATGTGAATGATGATGAATTGGTCCTTAGATCATCTTGAGTGGTGTTGGAGGTTAATGAAAGGGGGAAAAACTTTTTCAAAACTCTGAGGATATAGTGGAATGAATATATAGACATACTTTCCACTTACAATACATAAATAAATCCAATGATTTTCAAGAAACAGGTTATATCTAAGCTATAGGAAGCTTTTCCAGAGCAATGGTCAATGAGACATGTCAGAGTTGCAATAGCAAAAACATACAACAACAACAAAAAATCATTCAAAAAGTAATATTCCTAAAAATTATTTTCTATAATATGTATATATTACTACAAAGCATTCATTTATTAATATCAATTTTGTTATTTTTAGTTTTCATATTTCAATATTAAAATAGTTTATGGTCATGTAAAATTTTATAGGAAGATTATGAAAATCTCAAAGGATCAACGAGTTGATATCTAATATACCAATAGGAATGTCCAAAAGAGTGTACAAGGAGATGGCCAAAGAAATAGACATGATTGCATCATAGGAGGAGTCATCTCAACAACAACTTGCTTCAAATGTATGAAATCAATGAAATTTTCTATTAGGTACATATAAATAAAAAATTTAGCATTAAATATTAATTTTCAAGTATTTTCTTGCAAAAAATAAAATCAAATGGAACCCATTCAACACATAAAACAAGATGACGAGGAAGAAAAGGGTTGATAGCAAAGTTTCTGAGTAATTGTTATTTCCTTATAACAACTTCAGATTTCGTTTTTGTATATTTTAAGTTGTTTTGCAGAAGCCATCTTTGAATGTCTTCAAACAGGTGCCAACATACAAAGAAGAGTCATCATAAGAATTGATTGACATTGGGTTAAGTATGGGTTCTAAGTATATGTTGGCATATAAAAATTTAATTGTGGAATTTGTACTTATCTATGTTGTTTTACTTCTCTCATTTTATAATTAGTGGAACAAATTTTTTTTTTCTATTAAATCTATGATTTATTATGGGGTATAAAACATGCACGAAACAAAGTATGGAAATGTGTTAACATAAAATTTGTTGACATAAGGCATGAGATTTGGTTTTGAAAGAATGTGTATCATTCATGAATCAATTCTTTCTATGGTATGTTGCTTTTCAATTTACATTCATGTATATTATTTATTTAAATTTTCATTATTCTCACCAATGTAGATACACTCACTACACTTTATTTTTATTTTTGTATATGGAACTTGAATAAGAGGAAAATAATGGAGGAAATTGACAAAAAAATCAACCAAATAAGCCAAGTCATGGAAGTAGCTCGAGCACTGACAAGAGTTCCAGCGAAGAATGATGATCAATATATTTGGATATTAATGCAAGCTGTTGTATTTTTTTAAATAATTGTCTATGAAAATCAAACATTTTTTTTAATGTAATGGACATAGTGTCCCAATTGAAAGACAAGGGATTACCAATAAGTGTTCCATTTTGTATGACAAAGAGATTTTTATTCATATATAATAAAATATATTTTATTTTATTCTATTGTGTTGTCCAATGTCATTGTGAAATGTTACATCGTTGATTAAATATATGGATGATTAAATACTATAATGAAGAGATGTGAAATATGATGATATAACAAATTAATCCAAACATCATATCCAAATGCACTGCTCAAAATTTAATTGATAGGAATACTATTATAAGATATATGCCAATTTTGTGATGAACAATGGAATTAAAAAAAGAAATTGCACTGTCATAGGTCGATGTTTCTAAAAAGAGAAAATGAACACTGGTGCGTTTAGTGCTAAGAAGCACTAATGTTGTAATAAAATGTGCATTGGTGTTGTAATACAATGAACCATGACCAATCGTAATACTATTTTAACAACAACAATTATAATAATAAAAATTAGCCTTTCGACGTGTTTAATTAAAACTCTGCATTGATGCTTTTGTATCATACTTTTGCATTAGCGCATTCTAAATTTCATGCACCGGTCGGGTTTGTTTTGTAACGCACCAGTGCATGGTATCATAGATTCGATCGATGCATTGCTATTATTAAAGCACTCGTGCATTATTATTTCAAAGAGCATCGGTGCCCGGATATTTGTTTGACTGCCCTGGTGCTTTCGGTGAAATGTAAACATTGATGCTTTAATTTTTAGAATGCACTGATGCGTATACACCATGAAGTGCACTGCCTATAAAAACATCTTGTAAAACCTCTCGCTACCCATATTTTTTTTAGTTATAATGAAGTTCCATTATAATCTCTGCAGAAATTTCCTCTACCAAAAAAAAATGTTTTAGGGGAGGTTTTTTTGACAATTTTTGCCAATTTTGTAACACTAAAAATCTCCACTAAAAGGTATTTTCCTTGTAGTACCTATATATACAATGAAAAATAAGCTTTCAAAAGATGAAAAAAAAAATCACGATGTTAAAATTAAAGATTCAATTAAATGGTTTTCTTTAGATCAAATTACACTTTATGAAGTTTAAAACAAAACATAACCACTTCGTAATTCATAATAATAGCATAACCATGACTTTTAATAATACCTTTCTTAACCTAATTCATAATAATACCCTCGCCTTTAATAATATGCACATAAACCCTCTTTCCCATGAATTAGAAAAATATATTTAAACAATAATTTTGAGAATTTCCAACATGTAAATTAATATATATTTTGAATCACAATAGATTATGATATATAATTTTAAATTGGACTACATAATAATAATATATTATGATATACAATTTTAAATTGGAGTAAACAATAATTAGTTATAATATATAATTTTAAATTGCACTATATTATAAATGTTAATACATTATCTCGATTTCCGTTTTCATTTCATGTGTTGTTTTATTGGTGGTATGATGAATCAAATTCATGTGTTGTTTTACTCTTGGTGTATGAAAATGTTATTTAATGACGGGTAGTGGATTTTATGTGAGTAATAAGATGAGAATATGGATCTTTCAAGTTATATTCATATGATCAATCTTTACACCAATAGAACTATTTGTATGGGTAGGCAAAATAATGAGATGTGATGGAAGACAATTATTTTTCCTACCCATTCTAGACCATCTATCTAGGTAAAAAATGGTGAGCCTGCCAACTTCTTTTGACTTCAACATGTACTTAGTTTTTTTTATTTGATGAGTCATTCCTCGTGTACTAATCTTATCTTTGGATATAGCCTATAAGTTATTCCGTGTGGAATCTATTGAAATCCACATATCCTTATTTGATGAGTCATTCCCCATGTATGGATATTCTCTCCTAGATATTATAAATTACTACATGTGGAACCAATTAAGTACATTGAAATCCACATATCCATTTGGTGGATGTCAAAAACAAGAATATATATTCTATGATAACAAGAATATATATTCTATGATAATTGAGAAAACAAAATGACAAAGGATAAGAGTAGGTAAATAATTGAGCAAATTGAACTTAAAACATGATAATCAAGTAATTGAGAGAAAACATAATTTAACTAATTAACCAATATATCTTGTAACTACATAATATTATCTTTGAGTATGTGGTACTACATGAATATTCTTTTTCACTTGGTGCATAGGAAATCGAAATAAAGGTAGAATAGACTTGCATGTATAAGCAATAAAATGACATTCAAAGACACACCCATACTATTTTTAGTATTTTTTAAGTTTCATTGGACTAATATATCATCGAACCTTAATAAATCAACAACCTATCTATTAATTGTGAGCTTGAATAACTATGTTCATAATTAAGCACAGTCTACAAAGAAATGTATTGTATGATTCAGGATTAGAAGAAACTATGAAGAAAAAAAAAAAACAATTTCTTTCCATCTCTCAAATGATCAAATGATCCGATTAGAAATTAAGAAAAAATAATTAAATAATAAAACAATATAAATTAAATAATAAAACAATGACATTGTTTTATTGAAAAAAAAAATATATTCTATACTCATGCATCCACTAATTTACTCTCTTAAAACCTAATTCTAACAAATGTAACAAAACCCTATTTTTTTCATTTGAAAAAAAATTCCACTACAAACAGAATGACGAGGACTTGTGAGGAAGGTGTCTTACATGTGGCTATAAGTAGAGAGTGAAGTGCCAATTTCTTTTTCGAATGACATGGTCGAAGGTAAGTATAAAGATTCCATAATGCAATCAATTTGGGGATACAAAAACATTCACAATTTCATAGTCAGTTTCACAACTTGACCTAGTAAAAATAACATGTAAATAATGTTTTCTAAGCATGACAAGTCACATCAACATATATCAAACTTAGACAAAGTTAAATTAATGATTTGTTTTATTCTGCACTACTTGCATCTTGTGTGGAACCAAGCTGGCGAGTACGATCATTAAAAACAAAGAATTATGTGCATCTTCTGTGGAACCAAGCTGGCGAGTACGATCATTAGCTCTATTTACAATTGGGACCACCCACATTTTGAAAGTACGGTATCACCCCCCTACGAAGATACTTCTTGGGCTACGACTCATCCCGCATAATTATGTAAATCAAACTCACACACCAGGATTTTCTCTCTGACATGACATGTACCAGAAACTTTTATGAAGTGGTTAAAGAAATGCTTCTCTTCTTTCATGGAGAGTGAGAGTGGGCAAATTAATATAAAAATGCTCTTCTTATGTAATTGTATTTTTCATTTTTTATATATGTGGAGAGGGTTGTTTAGTTGTTCTAAGAAACGACTTATTTTTCACGAAATACCCTTTACCCAAATGAATATATATCCCCAATGTAAGAAACTTTAGTAATTTAAGAGTTATCTTGATTTGCTTTAGTGAGGCAACATAGACCAAGTGTAACATCTGCTCCTGGCCTTCCTTTCTCTCCATCCCAAGAAGATTTCCCAACTCTAGCTAAAGAGATGGATGGAAATAATCTATCTTGACTAATGAATGATTCCTTTCATATTAATTATAGAATATTGTTTAAGTGATTATCAAGTAATGTTTAGATTCAAATCGCACTTTCTTAGTGGGAATTTGGATCAATTAAAAGTCCTCATAAAGTATTGTCTTGATTACGACATTTTATAGTGTGAATTTTTAAAAGAAATATTTTATTCTGTAAATTTTTGACTTACCGTAACAAGTTAAACAATGCATTCCCACTTGTAATTACAAGCTCACGGGCACAGCCTATGCTCATGGGATTACGAAATAAAATCTCCGTGTTTCTCATTTGTTCTCGTTTTATTCATGAATGTATGTATAC
>ML805689.1:0-17401 GCA_009831015.1 Picea engelmannii
CTATCCAATCTTCTTGTACCTCCTTTTTTCTCTGCAAGTGACGTGATGATGTTGAAGTTCCCTGCCATGATCCATTGGAGGTTGTTGGATCGGGTTTAAAGGTCTTCTAGGTCTCGTATCATTCCTCTCTTTTCCTCTGACACCTAGGGCCCATACACATTAGTGCATATAATCTCCTCTGTGTTTCCAATGATTTGCATGCGGACCGTAAGGGTGTGCCTGGTCACTTTGGTTGCTATTAGGCTCAGTACTTGTGGGTTCCACAAGGTGAGAATACCTCCTGCCATTTGGTGGCCTCCGATAGCCACCATCTTGTACTTGCGCCATTGTTGTTTATTGATTGCCTCCATTCTGTCTGTACTGCATTTTTTTCTTGAATGAAACAAAGATCCGGTTGTTCATGCTTTAGTCTATTTCTAAGCATTCTCTGCTTTATGGGGCTATTTAGGCCTCTTATATTCCAAGTTATAACCTTCATTTAAACACGTGGGGGGGGAGTTGGGGAAGAGTTTCTTGATCTTACCTGAGTTTATCAATAATGCTCCAAGCTCCTGTAGGGATACGTTGTTTGATTTCCTACCTTTTTTCCTCCTTGTCTGCTTGGGTGAGAGCTGTGGTTGTCCCTCGTCGACTTTGACTCTTAGGTGTCCTATCTGCCCGTGTGTACGCTTTAGTCCTTTATATTTGGCTTCCTCCTTTAGGAGAAACAGGTACTGAATGCGGTCAAGTTGCTCTGTTGGTACGTTGTCTACTCCTTGTCTTTTCCATTGCTCCAGTATGTTCGGGAGATCTATCCCTTCCCTTTCCACAAGGTCTCTGAGATCAGGGTCTTCTGTGCCTACTTCGCTTGGGGTCATTTCCATATCTCCCTCTGCTTCTTACATGGGGGTGTTGTCATCTCTGATTTCTCCATCCATCGGGGTTGCACTACTCCCATGTTCCTTCTTGTTACTTGGCCGATCGATGGGCTCGTTTGTTGCTTGTTCTCTGACTTCTTGAGCTTTTGTCGAATCCTTTTGTCTTTTGCCCCTTTATTGGTTTTGTCCCGTCCTTCCGTTTTATTCCGGGTCTTCGAGTTATTTCCTGCTGGGGTTTTACTCTGCTTTTTTTTGCTATGTTTCTAGGGTTCGATTTTATAAACCCATCCTCATCCTACTGTGGTTTGGGGTTTTCTGCTTCCTATTTTTTATTAAGAGGGCATTCTCTAATCAGGTGTCCATGTTCATGGCATCTTCTACATCTGAAGGGGATTTGTTTGTAATCTATGTTTTGGATCCATTCCTCATCCCTGAATTCCAGACTTATGGCTTCTGGGAGTGCTCCCGACATATCCATCTCTATGCAGATTCTTGCGTAAGACGTATATCTCCCTTTTAGGGTGGCTTCTGAGGTCTTCACATATTTCCTCAGTTTGTTTCCTATTGCTTCAAAAGTAGAGGGCAACCAGTAGTCTAGTGGTAAGGAATAAAATCTCAGCTAGACCGACACCTTTTTTAAAGTCTCTTTTTCTGGGGAGAAATTTTCCTTCCATGGCCGCATGTACAGTCCTGCTGAGGTGTGAAAGTATGGCCCTCCCTCAAAGACTCTATCCTTGTCCTCCAGGTTCATGAATACTCCTGTGAAGAACCCTTTCGAGCCCAGGTGGAGCTCCACTTCTCCGCTTGGCTTCCAATGATATTTAATCCAGTTGCGCAACATTCTTTTTGTGGGCCACAAACCCATGAACTTGCATATTAGCGCACGCGTCTTCATCTTGTCCCTGTAGAGTTGCGTTTGTGGATCCTCCAGTATCACCTTGGGTATCATTGTTGTTTTGGGTTTGCACGGGTTGCACCCTTCTGGCCAGTTGGGCTTTGCTGTGTCTTGCGCCTCACTCTGAGTTTCTCTGGCTTCTTCTCCCATGCACTCGTTTTTTCCCTGGTTCCTTTCCTGACCTTTTTCTGGGTCTGATCCCGAGGTGCCTGTCATTGGTGCCTTGAAAACTACGCCTCTTGGCCCTTCTCCCCTATCCACCACTACCTATTTGTATGAGGGGGTTCCCTAACCCCCCCCCTTTGGTGCTCATGTTGTCCTTTGCTATGGCCGCGACTGCCAAACCCTAGCTTGTAGTTGCTCCAAACCCTAACAGTTTCACACAATTAATTTAGGTTTGATGTTAACTATATGTTGAACTATTGATGTTTATAGAATGGGTTTATAATAATTATTCTAGTCATTAGGGACTTGGTTTGATAGTTAAATGAGAGTGGTTTGGTCTAATAGTTGAATGAGAGAGGTGATGTTCCACATCATTTGTGTTGATCAATGATGCTTGGGTATTGTCAATGGTTGGTTGAATCTTAGCTCAGCTTAATATTGAAGAAATTACTATTTTGAACTTAGAGTTGAGTAGGAGATAAGGTGCTATGTTGCAAGGTGCATTCTTTCTAACAACAATTTGGATATTTTACATTACTATATATGGTTGATATTTCTATATAACTCCCTAATATTATTTTTGAAATTATCCTATTTAATTTAATGTTTTAGAAGTTCATTTATTTAATTCTTTTTAGAAAAAAATACAATTATAAGTGGATAATAATCTCACACTAACTTAAATTTTTCCATGAAAAATATTTTAACAAAAAACCTATTTTATATATCTATTTGAAACCAAAAATTTCAACTTACAATAGAAAAAAAAGAAAAAAAGAAAAAATAATCTATGGTGTTTTTAACAAATTTTATAAGAATTTGTTTTAAGGAGATTTTCCAAACCAATTTTAAAAATATGAAAGTACCTCCATATTTATTGAATACGCATAAGTAAAGAGGATTCCTATTATAGGCATGTCGCACCCACACCAAAACATCAATGCTAGCACTCCTACCAGGACATTAAAAATCAGATGTAATTATGAATCATCTAAGCATTCTTTCCTAAATTGTAAATTTCACCTATGGGATAGTAAGACCTCTTTCTTCTACCAAACATTAAAATCACATACTTTATAAGTCATTTAAGCATTTTTTTTCTAAATTATACATTTGTCATACTAAAACTTATTTCTTCTTTTCACATGACATGCATGTATAAGAGTGGTCCTTATAATATTTTTACAATTTTTTGCAACAAATTACTTGTAGATTCAAAAATGCCTCTCGGTTTGGAAATTTAAAAAAATCATTATTTGTATTTAAAAAACATAATGAAGCAACCAATAAATTTTTTAAAAAACTTAAATTTTTGATCAAAATTAATATATTTCTTTTAGTCTTTCTTAAATAAATTTCTTAAATAAAGAAAAAATTATGATTTTAATAGTTTAAGTTTATTATGTTAAACTATAGTGTCTTTAGCATGTTTAACTAGAAAATGTTAATCACCAAATAAACATTTAATCTTTTGAGTTTGTAATCAAAGCCCTAATTAGTTGTTGTAGACTCCCACCAACCTATGGCTACGCCACAACCCAATGGACAAAAGGAAAATGTCATGCCTTAAAAAGAACTTCGAATGAGTCTGACTCGATATCATGTTACTTGATAATATTCTATAACAAGAGCTTTATTCTCAAGTGAATAAACATATGGAGATTTTTTTCTTGATAAGGATCTTATTACAAAAGCAGGGTTGAAGCACTAGAATCTCTAATATGAATTCATTGAATAATATCTTCGGTATTCTGTTAAATGGTGATATATTAGGATATCACACCTTGCAAAAACTTAGAAGATGAATCACAAATTCTGACCAGAAATAACCCTTGCAAGGCTTGAATGTCAACTATGCTTAAGGCATGCAAATCCTTCTAAACAATTCTCTCTCTAGATACTTTGTAAGCTCCATCAACACATAAAAAACCTATTTAATTACATTTAACTTCAATATTCTTCAAGGTTTCACAAAAAAAATAAAATTGAAGCATACATCAATTTGGTGGAAAGATAGAGCACCTTGTATCTCTGCATTCCAACAAGAATAAGTGTGTTGAGACTCATTATGATAATGTTGAACCCTACAAAAATAACATATTAAGAGTAAATGCACTAAATGCACTAAATGCACTTTTGAGCACTGTGATATGATGAGACTCGTTATTATAACACTGACCTCTACAAAAATAACACATTAAGAGTAAATGCACTTTTGAGCATTATGATATGATGAGTACACACTAAGCAAAGAGAAAAACATAGAACTGAACCACAACATATGAAATGAGCAATAAATTAGAAAATAATCAATATCATTATATCAAGGTTGGTTCTCCCATTTGACAACAATTTCAACTAAGAGTCACATGTCATGGTTCATTAAAAATGTTAATCACCAAGAATATATACTATAGTAGAACCCACTAACATTCACTTTCAATAGCAACATAAGATTTAAGTTAACTTCCTTGGATACTCTTCTTTGTAGTGTTCCTTCTTTGTAGTTTCTTATATTTTAGTTTCTTGTATAGCCCAAGAACTTATCTCTGGTTTCTAAATTAATTTTCATTCCTAGAGCCTTATAGAATAATTCCACGATGTATCTAAACTTCTCAACAACCCTTTTGGAGCCCTCGTGGAATATTAGTATGTCATCAACAAATAGTAAGTGGCTGATATTACATGATTGTCCAATTTTAACCCATTTAAAACTACCATTTTTCAGAAGCCTCTTTTAACAACTTTCCCAAGCCTTCAACAATTAAAAGGAAAATGAGAGGGGATAAAGGGCACCCATGTCTTAGGCATGTTCCTAGCATAAATACGAGAGAATATGCCTCATTCATCATAACGACAAATAATGTAATTCATTACCCATACTACAAAGTAATGACTAAAACCTAGATGAATGAGAATAAGCCTGAGATATAGCTAGCTTACCTTGTCATATGCTTTAGAGAGGTCCACTTTGACCACCATCAATTTTTGGTTTCTGACTTTGATTGAGTCGAGTCCTTCCTGAGCAATCCCCATAGCCTCATGCATTTGTCTCCCTTCTACAAACCCTATTCATCTTAAATTTGCCTTGACAAGACTAGTTTTGGAAATGTATGTTTGTATTACGATGAATGGATGAGGGCCAAATGATGTAATGTGAAAATATTGTACATTGAAAAGAATAATAAAAATATATCACCAGTTGCAAACAGACAAGGACAAACACATGGGGGGGGGGCTAAAAGGGGCCAATACAAATTATTAATTTATTCCTAGTATTTTCCTATATTATCTTATGTGATACCCACCTTGGAGTTAATTTGGAAAGTAGTTACTTGAGCTTCTTGGGGAGGCCATGTGGTGCATTGTTGTATGCAAATATAAGCCAAATTTGAAGGGCATGCAAGGGGTTATTTGATCATTATTAGTTCTTGATATTGCATGGTATGAGAGGCTTGGAGGGAGAGTTGAAGCTATAATGGATGTAAGAGATTACTTAATATACCGGTTATGAGAGCTACATGAGAAAGTTTGCTTGTATGCATGGAAATATTTATAGTTGAGCAGAACTAACCAGAGCTGAGAATCCTATGAGTTTCCAGCGTTGAGATTTCCTGGCCAGTCTATGCTGGAGACCAGGAAAGAAGTGGAATAACCTAATGGGACTAAGCTGTAGAGAAGGGGATTCACTTTGTTGGTTTGTGCAGGCTGAGGAAAGAGAGTTGGCAAGTTGGGGGTTGTTGTGAGAGTGAACATACTGTAACAATGTGAAATCTGAGCTATGTATGTGAGGATTAGAGTCTGTCATAGGCACCCATCCTTGTGGACTCATAGCCCTAGCTCGGGGGTGGCCTATTGCAGAGAAAAATAGTGCAATAGAGCCTACGATTGGGAAAAACATTTGATGTTTATAGTCGATCGATGTGATTGCCTCATAAAGATAAACGTTATGTTTATTATATTTATGTTGTGCATATATTGTGTTTAAATGGTGTATACTGGATGAGAAATGGCATTTGTGAATGTGATTGTTTTCTTGATAGTTGCATGAGCTTGTTTGTCATGTTGCATGCATTCTTTAATTATTTAGAAATGGTAGCAGAGTTATGTTAAGTCGGTGAAAGAAGAGGAATTTTTGAATTTACCCACCAACCTAGTGGGCATGGAGGTGGTAAGGTATGTTACAATTTGGTATCATACAAGAGGTTTATAGCACTAGGGTTGTGTAAAATATCCATGAACATATACATTATTAAGTCATTCAAATTACAACTTGGAATTGAGAAAGATTGATTAATCCTCATGTTATTAGTTAGTCTTCTTTGCATTCCAATCAATGGTTCAAAAAAACAAAGGTCTGCAGGTAAGCTTTGATTTGTTCCAGGTAATTGATGGGGGGACCTCCCACCTACTACTAGACATCATGGTTTCTTCTTCTGGGGTTTTTCACCATAGAAACCCTTGATTTTCATTTTTCTACAAAGCCAATGCTACCAACCTTGGGCTAAAGAGATCAACACTCAGATGTTTGGATTTCATAGTAAGGTACTTGTGGACCTGAGCAATGGATTTCATTGTTTCTTTCAATGGATTTGATCATTTCCTCGAGTTCATACTGAGGAATCTTCATAAATGATGTTCAGGATCATTGAATGTAACTCTATCATGAACAACATGATTCTCAAAACTGAACTGTTAAAAACACCATCATGCTACCTAATGGCGTGATGGAAAATGTTTGTGCCAACTATTACATCACACCATATATCCATGTCTAGGCCTATAAATTTGTCATTGGAAATGTTGTACTTTGCAGGTGTGTGTGTGTGTGTGTGTGCACACACACACTTAAAGATGTCATAATGTCATAATGCTTATAAAAGGACCAAGAAGGACCAAGACCTTGCAAAAGACACAAGGTAGATGTCATAATGCTTATAAAGTGCTTTTTCAAGGTTTAAAAGATTGTTGAAACATAAATAGGATTTTGGACACCTCCTTTTCTCATTCCATCTCAATGCAAATAGTTTCTGCTTTCGTTTAGTGTTTTCTGCTACACCAATCACTGGATAGATTCCCTTAAAAGTTTCTAGAGAAGCATATCTCCAACATCAAGCAAATTGCAATACTCACATCCTTTTTTATAAATTGTGGGTTGACAATGGAAGTACAATATAAAAAAAAATTTGAAGCCCAATAAAATTAACATTGTTGAGACTTTGAAATCTCTGAATAACTTTGATTACTTTTAACATTGTTTCTAACTGACAAGACCCAAATTACATGCATTGTTACGTATCACATTTGATAACATTATTTGAATTTGGATCAAAATGACTTCAAGTTCAATGACATCCTATTTGAGGGCACCATCTAACTAAGTTGGAAGAAAATCTACCTTAAAGAAGGATAAATAGAGATCCATGGTCCTGGAAGGTTACTTGCATGAGTTAGGATAGACCCATCCATCACATAGTGGGTTTCCCATCACAAATATCTTATAAAGCTTCCCAAGGGTAGGCTTTGACTATAATCCTAGTCAATCATAAAATAGTTATATTTTCAACACAACCGAAGTCAATGTGAAGTTGGAACGATACTGACTAAAAGGTCACCATAGGTATGCCACTCTTATTGTTCGTAATTTCAAGGATTTTAAATCCTTGCGAGTCTGAATCGTTTTATATCCTTGAGTTTTGTACTCTAGAGAAGGCTCAATGGTCAAATATGTTGAAACATCGTTAATAATTCAATTCCTAGTTGTTGTCAAAACTTTGTTCCACTTCAAGTGACTAAGCTATCTTTGTTTGTAGCCATCTCATTTAGATTTAAAATATCTGCAATTCATTTATTCAAGAGAAACCCACAATCATGAGTATAGATTATCTTAAGATTGTTGTCAAATTCTTGAGCTCTTCGGTTCATAATAGATTTACTGCATGTGTGCAACATATGTCAATTCATGATTTTGAAAATAAATAGTCCATTGTTAATCAAGAACACAAGTAACATGAAACTATTTAGCAAAAAATGTTTGCTTCAGATCTGCAGAGTTATAACAATTATTATCAAACAAAGAACAATATTACCATTTAATGCCTCAAATGTCGCCAAGCACAGATGAAGAATAGTTGTTAGACTGGATTATTTCATAATAGCATTTTAAAGATTTATTATAACACCAACACTTGGGAGAAACAACAATCCAATAAAAGGAATTCCATAACATTGCCCATATTAAACATGAAACCAAATGCCCTTAACTACAAAAAATGCAAGCTAAATATAGACTATTTTAAGGCTAAACCAACACAAATCGAGCAACATTTAAGGGTCAAATTACCTCTACAGAGAAGGTAACATATCACTGTTGACCCAAAATTCTTCTTTGGCATCAACATGATGTTTATCACTTTCATTTCTTCACAAGATGGCCCGAGGGTTGCTTTTAATAGCCCCTTATGCTCCGGTTCCAGTCAAAGAAAATGGTAGGAGTCATAGTTACTATGGACCTTTCCCATTAAAGAGTATCAGTGGGTTGCATTCAAAAGTTTTATATGAGCACATAGTGACTTATCATACACTAGAAGAGTATCAGGTAGCAACTTCAAGTCACTTGATATCAGTTCAAGTTAGTCACAAGGTGTTAGATTCAGTTGAGTTAGTGCCTCCAATATCAATCTAAGGGATAGTAGGGATAAACATATTTCAAATTCATGATGTTCCCTAGTCTACTATCACCTATTGAACACCTGCATAATAGTCAACAATATCATTATTTATATAAAACATCTTGATGGCACCCAAGCGGGCTCATTCCAACCTTGTCCGACTTGTCACATGAACGTGTTCTTTTTCCCCAAGGGGAGGCCCTCCCAGGATTATTTTTGAGTTCTAAAACCATCCCATATCATAATTCCCTATGTCAAGGAAGCTTAGTGAAAAATTTATGAGCTGAGGACTCAGTTTGCAAAAATTTCAATATTGGCCCCTTTCACTTGTCACTAGGCGGGTCCCGTGACAACAAGGTATTTTGCATAAAACAAAATGGAATTTGTTCAAGGTGTGGAAAATATAGTTGTTCAATCCTGTAGGGATTAAGATAATATTTCCAATGGGCTATCACGAGTCTGATTCCGAGTTCGTATGACCAGTCTACGAAGGGTACAACTTTCACATCGCCTAATTGGCCAAAATCCATAGCAGTCACTTCTTGGTCAGTTTTTGTTTTGATAAATAAATTGAAAGGAAAATAATGCCTAGTGGTGATATACAGAAATGTGATACCTTTCCAACGTATATCTTATGCTTGGTTTTGACCCCCAGTTGGTGAGAATGAGCCATTGCAAATTCATGACTAGTTTCATGGTCCAGGTTGGTAACAATGGTTCATGGTTAAAAATTTGTTGTTAATAGGCTATGAATCATAAAATAAGAGATTCCATGCTACAATAGACTCATAGGCCTTTCCAAGGATGCTTCATTTTCTTCATTTCGACATCAGATGACCCATTTAGAGTTGTCGCAAGTCTCTGAACTGGTTGAGACTTGATGGTCTGACCGACTGACATGGTAGAGTTTCAGGGAAATCAAAATAGGGTTTAACAACCTCATCACAAAATTTCATTGCCACCCCATTGAATTACTCGTCTATACATTTCCATCGATGCTTTGTTTGTCTTGATTGGACATCGTATGACGATGTGGCACCTTTCGCAAGATTGAGCATTTTTTGGGCCCCATAAGCAAATCAGGGTTTTAGACTATAGATGTTCTTGGCTAAAAAAAAAAACCCTTCTCCATACTAAAAAAACCCACCTTTTTAAAGATATTAAAATTGGGGGTAGGTGCACCACCCAACCACACATGACGCTCCTCCTCCTAGGATATGCCCTACCTTAGCTATGTGTGCAAGCCACCCCCACGACCACCACCATTGGTATGCAAACTATAAGGGTGTCAACCCTCTGCACTCAACCCTGATCCACCCCTCACCGCCAACTCCAACCCTGTCGTCGGCCTCTGCAAAACCTGGCTTGAGCCCCCCTTTGCTCTGCCTATGTTATGGGACAAAATCTCGTAGGGATCTCACTGAATAAACAACAAGATGCCCCTAGGACCTACCTATTGATTCTAGACAGAAAAGGGTAGATTCTTATGGTTTTTCCAGAGTCAAGAAAGTGGATTCATAGTTAACCTAAGGAGTGGTAGAGATAACATACCTTAATCTATAGGATGTCCTTCGTATATCTTGGCTGATGTAGATCTGAAGTTCGAGCTCCAGTCTCCACAATTTGCTTCCTACACACCAAAGACAAACAATGCTCTTCTACCTCTCTACTTGGTGTTAGAATCCTAGATCTACTTGTCTCTAACCTGATCTATGATGAAATGAACCAGATCAAAACATTTACAAATGAGATACAAACATATTAGGGGAAAACCAATGATCTATTAGATTATCATAAGGAAATCACATCAAATTATCATACCTTTGGATGTAGATGCAAATCTCCCTTGACTCCTTGCTCCTTGCTCCTACTCAACTTATTGATCAGGCTAGGAACTTTTGATTTATGGTTGTGATGGACAGGAAGAGCTCCTCTACAAATGGACAACATAACAATACTCTTAATTCCTCCCCCCTTGCTCAAGACTTGCCTCACCTATATAGATCCTTAGAAGAGGCTTGGGAGAGCTTCTAGATCTTCTAGAGACCACTGGAGATTCTAATGTTGTGAGTTCCTAGGCTCATGCCACGAAGATACAACTCATCCCTTACCTGTCTGTTCGTAACTCCACGAATCTAGAAGGTTTGACAATTCATCACTTGTTGCACTACTACTGATGTATTATGATCATCGCGTGTTGTACCCTAGTAGACCTGTAATGACCTCCAAAAAAATCTCAAATCTCAGGCAAGGCATGCATTTTGGCTTTCATATTCTTGTGAACTCCCTTCTAACTTGTAGGGTGGAAATTAAGGCTATAACAGATGCCCCCTAATGTGTGAGGTCAGGAAAGGAATGGATGGCCAAACACATTACAATAAAATAGTGTCCATGTGAGGTAGCGTGAGGAGAGAGAAAAGGAGGTTTGGAAGTCAAAGAAGTCTTGCAATAAAACACCAAGTATGAGAGTATAAATAGACCATCCCCTAGGTAGACATACTCAAACTTTGACTAAGCATGGCTGCCAAACAATACACTGCAAATCCATTATATGAAATGCTAGACCATGGCCACAAAAGAATACACGGTGGATCCATGTTATCAATGAGACCATAGACAAAAGACAATACAATGTGGATCTACGTCATAAACACAATCATAACCACCAACAAATACAATGTGGATCTATGACACAACATATATAGATATCAGGAAGACAATGAGCACTAAGGAGAGTACCCCCGAAGTCTTCAAAGTACTCATATACAAGTGATATACTCCATTACAACTTGGGAGGGGATGTTGTAAAGGAAGGATATGGCCCCCAAACGCAAGGTCTTCGTCGCAAACCCTGATGGTATGAATCTACGACACGTAAATAGATGAGTGGATGTCGAGCATGGTAGAAACCATCTGATTATCGGTCATTGATGTATACTGTTAACAGTTGCGAGGGGACCCATCGATGATGAAGATGGACCCCAAGGTACCTAGTACAATCTAGCGAGTGTGAATAGATGAGATGGTGTCAAACACTCATAGAATCAGTCGATCAGGAGTCAATGATGTAAACCCACCGTCGATCACAAGGAGGCCTACCACTGAGGATTGCAAGTTCCAAAGTACTAGCTTGTTTCCAGATCCTTTTCCTAGATAATGTGTTGAAGTTGATAGGAAGAGATTTGTCGAAGGAGGGACTTGATGCATCCCCCATCAATCGACACAAAACATACACCAAGAGATGATGTGAAGAGAGAGTACCACTAAGTACAACTGACACAGGGATGGCCAACTAAAAAAGTCAACAAAACAACAGATGGTCGACTCGGGCTTAAAATTCCCTTAACACAATGGTGACTTGGCAGTGAGACACAAGAGTTGGATGAATATAGTGCAACAACGCATGAGGCATTGAAGCACCCTCCATGATGATTGGAAGAGTAACCAGCTGGAGGAGTATCTCTAACTCATATTACTAGGGCGGATCCTAGGCAAGTTGAAATCCAACTGTATGATGAGGACTCAAACAAGTGCCATGTTCAAGGGCAACTCGACTGATGTTGCCATTTCGAAATAGACCAATGGTGAAAAATCCCCATTCTTTTTTTTATATTTTTTGCCTCCTTCATGGTTCAACAAGCGCGACAGAGGAATAAAAGTATGCTTGGTCTCCTTCATGGTTTAAAGAGCATGAAAGAATGATGCAAGTATGCTCAATATGTTCCTTTTTTGTGTCCTTTTACGAGGCCGAAGAAGAGATAAAAGTATACTCGGCGGGAGAGAATGAGTGGCTTAACAACATGCTCCTATGTTCCAAGCGCATGGAACTAACCTAAGAAAAATGAATGCAAATGGTATAGGCAAGCGAGATACACCCTTAGCAATTGTTCTCTCCTTGGGTAGGTGGATGCAAAATAAAGGCCAAATAATGCAAAAGGTGGATTGTCAAGGGATACTGCAATAGCAGTAAGCGAGATATGAGCAAACAACAACGCAACGAAAGGAGGCATGACGCAAGAAATAAATGCATAGGAAACCATTAAGAAACAATAAAAATTTCCAAGAACCCCCACGGGATGTGGCCAAAATATAGATGAAAATAGAAGAATTAGGCTCAACTTCAAGTCATGGGAGGGCTAAAGGAGGGCTCCCAGGCCTACGAGAAATTGCAACATGGGCATCGAATGGAAATATGGGTTCTAACTAGGGCACCCATTAAGAGTAGGCATTACCAGACTAGTTACGACGTGCAACAAGAGTGGCTAATGTTGCAACTGACCGAGATTGAACCTAAGACATAGTGTTGGCAGTATGGGAAGTTGATAATGCAAAGCAGGAAATGTAGTGAAAAACGTATCCCTATATGTCAGTTGGGGAACACATACCTCAAGTTTAGTGGATGTCGCCATCTTTGTAAGAAAAGTCTTTGTCATCCTGTCACGGTGCATAGGATAGATTCCAAGGTCGATTAATTTAAAAATGGCATTAAAATAATAACGAGCTCAAATAATTAACAAAAACTCACTTACTTGGTCTCATGGTGAAAAAATAAATTTTTATTGCTCCAAAAAGTTATAAAAGGAAAACTCACCTTGGTAAAAACTCATTCTTCATTTGCCAAGAGAGAAGTGTGGAGAGCTTGCGGAGGAAACCCTCTTCCAAGTGCAGGTGTGAAGCTCATTGGGGAGATTTTGCTCAATCATCCAACTAACTATCAAATCTAGGTAAGCATGAGACATCCCATCTTCATTTCCTTATTGTTTTTTCTGGAGTTTAGTAGGGAAATGTGTGGTCCACATGCTTGTTAAGCAAGAAATTAAGCCCGATTTTAGGGCATCATCGTGTGTCTCCTTGTAGGGGTCAAGGGTCACACGATGACCAAGGAAGATTTTTTGGCTCAATCTACCATGTGCATAGGTTTGGGGTGTGTTTTTTGGACAGGTCGCGTTTTAGGTGTATCTGTGCTAACAAGTTGCTTATGTTTTTGTTTCCTCGATGTAGGTAACCAACCAATACGATTGAATGGAAAGAAAGATCCCATGAGGTTGATGATTGTGTTGCTCAAGGGGATGCAACAACGTTGGTAGCCCTCCGGGAGTGTGGGCTACTCAAGTTATTTCGTTGTCCATTGCTTGACTCCCATGAGTATTTGTTGCACCAACTCATTCAGTACTGGGGCACTGACCATGACTCCTTTATAATCCTGGGTAATTTTTTGCGGCTAGACATGGATGATGTGTACTTCTCCACTGGATTGTCCCAGAGGGGTGTACCGTGGCAGGTGGATTATTTACCAGGTGGAGATGAGTGTTTAGTCATGGACTTCATTAAGGAGTTTTGTCAGTATGGTTCTCACAAGACGAGTGATGAGATCCCAATTTGGGATATTGTACATCTACCACTCAAGACCATCCTATTATGTATCACTCATGCTGCAGGATAAACATGCGAGCATTTAGCATCCAAGGCCAATATGCAGGTGGCCCTATTGTGTTTGGAGCCAACCCTCTTCAACTGGTGTGAGGGAGTTCTCGCTAATATGAAAACCCAAGTATTTAGTTGTAAGAGAGGCAAGAAAAAACAGTTTGGGTATGAATCCCTCTTAATGACCATTTTCATGGGACCAATGCCTCAACTAAGGCCCCAGACAGTGATGGGTGAAGCAGCACCCTCGGACCCATGGATGATGTTGTGGGCGAAGCACATGGGGAGAGTACCGGGGGGCAACATCCAGATCGATATGGAGTGGGCTTCCACATTTGGTTGCACCATCAGATTGTTAGTATTGAGGATTTCCCCTGTTAGTGCTAGAAGTTGCCCCTAGACTGCTATAGGGTCAAGCCTAGCACATCTTAGTTATTGCAATAGTTTTTTGTAGATGGAAATTAGATTTTGGATAGATTTGATGGATCAATGAGTCTAAATGAGAAAGGAAAAGGGAAATAAACTAACATTAGATCAGAGATATACCATTGGGCATGGAGTCAAGTAAACACCCTGTTAGATTGAAGGCCAGTGAATTGCATATTAGACAAAATACTTATATGATGGTGGATGGAAGAATGAAGAATGTGACAAATAGTAGAACATCCACCAAACATAGATTCTCTCTGCAAAATGGATTTGACAGGTACTTGAACAAAGCACACAAGCAATAGGTAGATCACAACAAATTCTTTGCTGCTCAAGAATCTATTGTTTATGGACAACCATTGTTTCTCAATGTCTATAACTCATTCAAGCAAGAGGGAAAGCAGAATGGAAAACAAAAATATCACAATATGATAGCACAATTCATAGGGATGTTCAATGTCAGGAATGACTACTTAATAAAATTGCGCATAGGCTTACAATGATCATACACAGGCCTCTTCCCAAAATCACCTCTCGGGTCTCCTCCCCCTCACTTTTTCTACTAATAATGGATTTTATATAAAATTACATCAGACACATAAGTTATCAGTTTGCTAAAAATCTGGGACTGATGCAATCGAATAACTTGAAATCTGGATTTGATTTCTTCCGATGATCCTCTGAGATCTGGAGTTGACTTGATTTCCTGGAAATGGAGATTCATTGCCAATGATGAAAATTTTCCCCTCCTGCCATATGCTCTCTCACTAGAAATTTCTAGAAAATTTCATCCTAATCAAATGCAGATTTCTCCAGAACCGTTGAGAAATTTCGCAAACCCTCAGGGGTGAATGTAAATGGATCCATTTGGGAGGTGGGTTTTGAATGGTTTCAACAAATTCTTTACAGTTTGTTCGAAAATTAAGCTCGAAATTACCCTCCTGAATAATGACGGGAATGCACAAAACCTGGGATGATCTTTCTCCATCGAATGCTTCACTTGCAGTTGAATACTTTCAAATCTGGAAAATATTTCGACCACCTACTTTGTCTGTCCATGAATTTCTGGAGGTCTTCTTTTTACTATTAACAAAATCCCTTGAAATCTGGGAATGACCCTCTAATTGTCGATTTTTCTTCTAGAGATATAGAGCATGATCTATTATGATTTCCATCTCTTACTGATCTGGAACAGGTTAACTTGGTTTCTGGAAACTCCGTCACATGTCTACTAGAAAACTTGGATCTGCTTGCTAAATTGGTGCTCAAAATCCGGATTCATGTTATCAGTTATTTTGGCGAGGTTAACACCATCATCTTGCTTTGAACCCAAGAGGAATTGATTCATTTGCGTGTGGCATCAGATCTTAATAAAACTTGGCAAATTGGAGCTCCGAGCTTTCTCTTACAATGCTATGTGGTAGTTCACTATTCTACGCTTAAGACAGACTATAAACACTCTGAATTTTGGAATATAACCAGTCTCAAAAATCACGAGATTCCTTTTATAACTTGCGCTTGTGCATGATGTAGCAGGTGACTTGTCTCTAATTATATTTGTGGCACCATTATTGACTTCACTGCCATTGAGGATTCCTAGACAAACATTACCTCGAGAACTGATGACCAAGTAACCTTATGGGAGAATGTCAAACAGTTTGGTCTTAATAAGCCATGGGTTGCCCCCAAAATCCAGGGTTAAAAAATTGTCTCACATCTGCTATAGACCTGATAGAATATTTCGCCTGCCAACACAATGGTAAGAAATGCTGATATATATTGTTGATTCTAATAATGTGTTGTGTTGATGCAGGTTTTGGGCACAATGGTTGTATGGAGATTTTTGGGCTTGCTGACCCATCTTTATAAAAATCATAAGAATGCCTTCGGATAGTCTCCCTAGCACTTGGGTTTAATAATAAACCACAATTTTATCTAAATAAAATAAGCAATCTAGATATGGCACGAAAACAAAACATGGTGAAGAATTCGAAGATTTTTTGGGAAGTGATATAATGTTTTATGATGGCGCTGCAGGAATATCACTTTTCTTGTAGCGTTCCTATCATGACCAAAAGTCCAAATTGTAATGCTGTGAATTTGAGTACTAACATCCCCTATGCGGGGGTTGGCTTCCAGCAAGATTTGGAGCTTTCACTCCCCTCAGACGAGGCATGGGGCCCCATGGGTGAGTGTGTTTTTTGCATATTTCCATTTTTTTTGTATTTTTGGGAAACATGATTTTTTTGGTGGGTGCATACTGACACAATTTTGTGTTTGGTAGATGTAGGGCTGGAGCATCCAGAGGGATGGGCCCGAGATCATCATCGGAGCAACGATGATATTGAGTTGAGTGCATATCAACCTGGAGGGGATGACGATGGGGGTCCCCCCCATGCCGGAGAATGAGATGTCACCACACTTGCGGCAACATGCAGAGGGTGTTTCCCACCCCTTTCACCGACTTTTCTGGAAGGTGGATCGGGTTGTCTTGTGCTACCATGTGTTGATTAAAATTGGTTGGCATTGATGTCAACCCTTGAAGAAAGCCCCACAACACAAAGGTTTGGGTAATGGACCCAAGATTATTTGATGTAAAGATGACTCATTATTGTCTTGTCATGGTTGATAAGAAGTAAAGATGAATGAACTCCAAAGTGGTCCCCTTATGGTGAAAGCCCTCACGGGAAGACGCTTTGCGGAGTAAGAGAACCCATGCTTAATTGTGGAATAATGAGATGAAGGACAATGAATTTGTCAGGTAAACTATCCTATATGGATAGTGATTTTCATTCCATTTCCGGTGGTATGTGGAACGTCACATAACTCCTCACGGTTAGAGAGTTATGGCCATGAGAAGTTGGAGACCTCAGGTTTGGGTAATGGACCCAAGTTTGTTTGATGGATAACGGTATGAGTTATGATATATTTTCAGATAATAATATTCTATATGGATAGTA
>ML805689.1:18346-31558 GCA_009831015.1 Picea engelmannii
TTGGTTGAGGTACATGTTGAGTACATGGTTGAGACAAGTAGTTGATGAGTTGGCACATACATGAGGTGTATATTTGATGATGTTGGTACATATTGATGAGTCATAGTTGATGAGTAGTTGAAACATGATTGGTACATACTTGGCACATGGTTGGATGCACTTGTTTATGGTACAGGTTGATTATAGGTTATTTGGTACAGGTTGGTGCATGGTTGATGCACTTGTTTATGGTAGAGGTTGATTACAGGTTGAGGTACAGGTTGATGCATGGTTCATATTTATTGGTACGGGTTTACAACCGTATATCTCACAGTGACAGGTTGACAGTGGTTCCATCATTCTACTTCTACTTCAGGGCGGTTGGACGGGCAAGGACAGGTGGTTGTAGCCACCTTCCGGTTGTAGCCGGAGAACATAGGGGGTTATAGCCTCCTTCTGGTTGTAGCCAAAGAATTGGCAAGTTGGAGCTTCCCTCAGGTTGTAGCCTGAGAAACTAGTGGGTTGGAGCCTTCTTATAGTTGCAACTAGAAAACAAAGGAAGTTGGTGCTTCCAATGAATGTAATTCTTGAAGACATATAAGAAAAAACATTCTGTGGTTTTCTCCCGATTTGGGTTTCCACGTAAAACGCTGGTGTACTGTGTATGTGTGCGTTTGTTCATTTGTTCATTGCTTATTTACTCTACAGTTATTGTATGCTAATGCTTCATTGATATAACAATTGTATTATATGGTTAAAAGGATTATATTGCTCTATTACTGATTCACCCCCCCTCTCAGTAATCCAACACCATGGTGGTCAACATGAGGATTGACTAGCCAATGGCACCCCATTTTGTATTAGACACTGATATGAGCCGGTCGACACTACATGTATCAGGAGGCCAGTAGAGCCCCGATTTTGTATATGCACCTCTCTTTTGAAGGATGTAATCACACTTTGCGAATATATATACATGTTTTGTTTCAACTTCTACTTATGGTTGTTTAAATGATGTGACCGATGACCCATGTTTATGTACATGTGTTCTTAAATACTTAATTTAATGAGACAAATTCCAATATAACACGAGGTTAGCCAATGAATCAACCAACACATTAGACCTTCTTTGGATGTGGCAATATTCAATATTCTCAAAATAACATTCAAGAAGACACACCCTCAAATACTTATGAAAGAGAATGAGATGTCATAACCTATATGTGTGATTCAATTGTGATACCACGAGATGGGAGTCCAATCTAACAACTAGATGAAAAATTCCAAGGTTGAGCACTTCAGACAACAGTTCAATGACAACACTATACTTTGCAATATTATTGGTTGCAGGCCCAAAGTAGACACCTCCTGAACTCACTAGCTCATCAGTGGGAGAAAAGATCACCCAAGTAGTGGAAGTAATGTTCGAGGGACTACGACTGAGACCATCAACATATCCCACGTATTCTAAGGAGCACAATGACATCTACAAATCAAGCATAAAGCATGATAAGAATCTAATCGAGATAGTCAACAGACACAAAAAGCAAAAGACACCACTCCAAAACAAAAACACACCTATGTACAAAGCATCATGTGGTAAGATGGCCTAGGCATAATACTTTTTAAGATAGAGCCCATTGCGAGGCTCTGAAAGAGGATTTCCATTAGAGTCAACTAGCTCATAGGCCCCTCTTTTCAAGACAAGTTTAACAATGTAGGGACCATGCCAAAGGGGTTCAATTTTACATGCACCTAACATGTCATGATCCTGGTCATAAAGCAAAACCATGTCACCCTTTAAAAAGACACAAGGATGCACAAATTTTTCATTTTGGGCTTTGACGCGCTTCTTGTATGTTTCATTGGCCAAAATAACATCACGACATTATTCATCAAGATAGGCCAAGTACAAGAGATGTTCCGCCTCGGTAGAGGTGTTAGGAAATAGTTCTACGATGAATTTCAATGACGAGATTTCACATTCAATTGGTAACACTGCCTCCAGACTGTAAACAAGTCGGAAATGGGTAAATCCAATGTCAGTTTTAGTAGAGGTACGGTAAGCCCATAATGTTGAAAATAGCATAAGATGCCAATTTGTCTTGTGTTTTCCTAATATCCTCTTAATCATAGTCTAAACAACGTGATTGATGGCTTCTACCTAGCCATTGGCTTGAGGGTAATAGGGTGTCAATTTCTCATGGTGAAAACCCAACCTGGTATCTAATTTGATCATCATATTATTACGAAAATGGGACCCATGGTCTATCACTATGATCTTAGGAACACCAAACCTAGTGATAATATGATTGAACACGAAAAGAGCAGCGATGGTACCATCATTGGGAAATTTAGGCAAATCCTTGACCCATTTAGTAAAATATTCAAGAACCACGATGATGTAGCTAGGACCATTAACTGAGGTAGTCTTACATGTCATGAAATCAATTCCCCACTTAGCAAAGGGACCAATGGTCACCACTGGATGAAGTGGAGCAGGATGAGAACACATCTTACAGGTAAAGATTTGACAAGAATGACATTTTTGGACCGCATTCATACAATCTTTGAAGATTGTGGGCTAGAAATAGCCAGCGCACAATATCTTCTGGGCCATGGCCAACCCAGGGAGATGATCGTCGCATGCCCCAATGTGGTATTCATTCAAAACTCGTTCAACTTCCTCATGGATAAGGAAACAACGTAGAATCAAATCAACTCCTCGATGATAAAGGGTGTCATCCATAATAATGTAGTGTCTAGCATGATGCCTTATGCGTTGACGTTCATCACAAGAGAGCTGAGGATAGAAACACTTAGTTTGGAGGTAGACCAAGACATCTCCATACCGTGGATCAAACGAGTCAATAAGGAATACAAACTCATCAAGGAAAGAGTCATTAACCATGGGTTCCTCATCGGCTCGGGGAAGTATGGACATCAACTCTGTGAATGCCAATGATTTCTTAGACTTGGAGGAAACAAACTCTAGGTCGAGCTCTTGGAGGATCACAATCCACTTCAAGTACTTGCCCCCAATGATTCGATGGCTGAGAATATGCTGCATGGGGTTGGCATAAGAAACTATAGTGGTTTTTTGCAAGATGATGCAATGTCGTAAATGTTGTACAACGTATACAACTACCAAGGACAACTTCTCAACATGAGAGTATCAAAGCTCAGGATTAGCAAGTCATTTTCTAATATAGTAAATAATGTTCTCTCATTACGCATCGTCTTCTTGGATGAGCACCATGTCGATGGTAGATTTAGAGGCTGAGAGGTAGAGAAAAAAGTCTCGACTGTAATCAGGAGGGATCAATAAGGGAGTCGACATCAAGGCCTTCTTCAAGGTATCAAATGACCATTGGGCTTGGTCGTCCCACACAAAAGGTACACCTTTCTTCAACAAACGCATAAAGCCTTTTGTAATCTCAACATAATTGGCAACGAATCTACACAAAAAGTTTGCCTTCCCTAGCAAACTTTGAAGTTGGTTGATGGTATAAGGAGGAGGAAAATTGACAATAGACTCATCCTTCAAGGGATCAACCATGATCCCATACTTGGACACAATGAAGCCTAGCAATCGACTAGACACCGCACAAAATATGCATTTAGGTAGATTCAAACAAATTTTATAGTAATGACATCATATGAAAATGGCCCGCAAGTGACTTGGGTAATCCTCGTGGCACTTGGAACGAGCAACCAAATCATCTAAGTATGCCTCTACAATTTGTTTGATGTCGTGGAAAGCATATGACATGGCCAACTAGAATGTGGTGCCAACATTTTTAAGACCAAATGGAAACTTACTATAAGCAAAAGTACCCCAAGGACAAATGAAGGCAGTATTGTGCTGATCCTCTGGTTTGATCTTTGATTATAGCCGAAGAAACCATCCATGAATGAGAAGATTTCACTACCGATACATACATCGATAATATGGTCAATGAATGGGGTGGGATAATTATCCTCTGGACACACTTTGTTCAAATCCCTATAATCGAAATAGACCCTAATAGTGTCTTGTTTCTTAAGAACCGAAATGATGTTGAAAACCCATTCGGTCAAGAGAACCAGATAGATAAACTGTGCACGAAGAAGCTTTTCGACCTTCTCCTTGATAACAACAACTTTCTTTGGGTTGACTTGTCCGAGCTTCTGCCGGACTGACTTGGCTCCTTCATACGTCTTAATCTCATGTTTGACAATCTGGGGGTCAATGCTAGACATTTCTTCATAGGACCTGTTAGCGCTCAAATGCACACCATTAAAATTTTGACTCCTTCGCCAGTTTTGTCAAAATTCTCAGATTCTTAGCCAGGTCCCACAACCTCCAACTTTTCCATCAATTCTGATAATCTCTCACTGATTGTTTTTACCCGAAACCCTATGGTATTTGTCCTCTTGACCTGCAAATAAAATGTTGTAATTCTTATCGTAATCTGTTAAAGCTACAAAACTTGTTAAAACCTCTTATTCTCTTAAAGCCTCATTATGGAGATATTTAGTGGTCTATCTCTTCCTCAATAATTCTCTGCCATCCAGAACAAAATAAAAAAGAAATTGCAGTAGACACACAATGATTAATAGGAAGTGGTCGTTGCCAGAATAAACAAAAATGCAATGAAGGGATGAGCATTCTGAGCGCATAATCACAATGGATTTGGTTTCAAAGACCTTTTATTCTGAGAGCGTCCATGATACCTTTGAGTCTCAAGGCATTCACTTACCTTCCCATCACGAACACAAGGACAATGGTTGTTATTGGTTTTTTCTCCATTGACAATTGCATAGGTGTTTAGGGCCCCCTTGTTGGTCTACACCACTACTTGATGTTATTCTTGATGCTAACATTCTCTGTTTTTTTTTTAACTATGTTAAATTTTCTGGATTAAGGCTTGGAGCGAGTTATATGTTTACCATGGTCGTTGGTCGACTTCTCAAGGTTATGACATGTGTATCAACAATCCTTCCTTCTGCACGGCCTTGATGTGATTCTGCTTGATTTAATGTTCTGACCATCCTCATCCTTGGGCACAAAAGTATTTATGCCATATTCATCCTATCCTAATATGTTTTGTTAGCTTCTTCAACATGATATGGTTAGTGCGCCTGTTGAAGGGTATCTAGCTGAAATAATACTAGATTGGGGATGGATGAAATTTCTAGTCATATTTTGAGACCCATAAGTCTATCGACAACAGAGGAGAGATCATGGTTCAACACTTTGAAGCGAGCTGGTGGTGGTTGCAATGATCTTGTTCATATGCTTGTTGCAATACTCACATCAATGCATAAAGTCATTGAAGATAAACGACATTTGGAGGATAGAAAGCAACAAAATTCTATAAATGAGACACCTGGAACCTTATCCTCAAAGCCTTCGAGTTTTTCAAGGTCTTATCCTCATGATATATTTAGAAACAGTTCCACAATTGAAGGCATTATTCCAGCGTTTGATGCGCATTAAAAAACAGATTGAAGATGGAAACTATGATCTTTGTTTTGAAAATGTCAAGAATGAAAATCAGGATATGATGATTCGATGAGTCATAAGGTCCTGACATATGTAGTAATCATATCTCTATTCATGGCATAAATTCAGCTCGATGGTCACAAAATAAACAATCAAAATGATTACAAAGCAACTAAGGATGAATTTTCAGAGCATTTTTAGGATTTAAGGAGCATAATCAACAGGGCACAGTGGGAAGCTCAAGACATGTTGCGACCACTCTTTATTTCAGTTTATTTGAATTAATTTCCTTTCCAGTAAACTGGGAACAATATGTTATTGTTTTGGTTATTAGGAAGACCCGAGAGGGATTAAGAAGCACAAGATGACTGTCTATTTTTTTTTGTAAGCTTGAAGGGCATGGGCTGTAAACTATTATGTTATTGAAGATTCAGATAAGTTATTTTATCAGATTTTGTCTTCATGTTTTCCTGTTCTATTCTTCTTCTCGTTTGATTGTAATTTCATTGGTTTATGGATTCCTAAAGCAACAAAAGATCTGCTGTAAACTTTCCCATCTATCATTGTTTACTTTTCAAGCATTTGTTAGTTCTCTTTGCAGAGAGGATCTTTACTTAGCGAATGTTCATCTTTATGTCAATTCTTATATTCTTCCCTTTATCATCAAATAGATCCTTTTTGTGTTAGGTAACTTAAATGCCTTCAAGGAACATAGTGCTTATGAATCCATTGCCCAATGGTCCATCACTGATATGTAGTGACCTTTGTTATATTTTCCTTACTCTATCTTATTGATCCCTAATCTTAAACCTATTCAAAACAATTTTTTGGTCACCAATCTTACTCTCATTTGCAGTATGGGAGTGACTCTTGGAGGCTAACATGACCAAGTGAAAACATCATGGAATTATTTGAATAGGGTTGTGTATAGTTCGATTTCTTGGGGTGAACATTCGACAAGTATCAGGATGTGTTCCACGACACCTGGCTTCTGTGAAATGTCAATGGGGATAGTTTTGGAAATATTTTCCAAGTTCCCTTCTGAAAAAACATCATGTATCATAATGGGAGACTAGAACCATTGGACATTATCAGTGGCAAGATGATTTTTTATTTCTTCCTCTACCATTCCAAATCGGGGAGAAACTATGCGTGATGTTACAAATCCTTCGATGACATATCAGGTGAAGACGTGACCTCCAGGATAGCTTCGTCAGATGGAATTTCAAGATATAGGATGTCATTAGAATCGAGAAGAGGAGTGATGGCCCAGGAAGGCCTTAGGTATTGACTAGACTCCTCATCCTAAAGGGAATCTAAATAAGGACCAACAAATGTTGACTGGATAGCCTGATAGGAAATCACGATCGGGGTAAGTGGCATGGATGCTCCATATGAATCAACATCCTTAGGATGAGGTACCACCCAATGATCAAAAGACCCAAGGGATCCACTAGTAAATGATGAAATCATGTTGATCGGAGTGATATGTGCAGTAGGAGATGGTAGGGGAAGGGAAAAAATTCCCATCAACAAAGGATATTTGAACATCCCTGCACCAATGTTCATGAAATATTGTTTAGTATCACCGACAAAGGGTATGTTTGACAATGCATTGGATCCAAGGTCTGGGGTGCATAACGCGAGTTGATCGAATAACACCATTTTACCTTGATGAGGGAAGTGTAATACCCTAAAGAACGATGAGACAAATGAAGTCATCTCATAGAACCAAGTACACCTGAGTAGTAAATTGTAATCAAGAGGTGCGTCGACAACCTCCACGATAATAGAGACAGTCTTACCACCAAACTCGATGGGTAAGGCGACAATGATTTCATGAGGCTAGAATATGTGTCCATCGAATGCTTTAATAAGTGTTGTAGAAACGTCAATCTTAGGAGAGACAAGGGCCTTCCAACAAGAAATATACATTATGCAAGTCGAGGCTCCTTCATCCGCCATCGTTTGATAGATGTTTTTCCCCATCGATCGCACTATGATCTGGTAGGCGACCTGATGGGAGAGCCTATGAATAGCCTTAGAAGAATTGAAGGTCATCAAACTTGATTCCGAGGGATCAACCCCACCTATGGCATACATTAAGGCTTTTGGTTGCACTGGGCAGCTTTGGAGAACTTCAAGAGCCGACATGGCACATGGTGCCTGGGCCAAGTCTTCCAAAATACTATAGTTGTGGGTGTCTTGTGTGTTGGGATTATGCATTGTACGTCAAAGAAATCCCTTCATAGGGCGAAGGGGTGCGTCAAAAGATGGATTCTCAATATAAAGAGGGCCACCGGGTTGGGAAGAAGATGTTGCTTCTAGAGCTACATGGGAAGGCTCAGAAATGTCATAGTTTTTAGCCCAAGTCTGCAAATTAACCATTTCGTCACACATAAAAATGGTAGCATTTGAGGAAGACCCCTCATGATGAGGGGTACCTTCCATGCCCCCTTGCGGAGGGGCAATATTTGTTGCAACCATATGTTCAGGTTGAGGAGGGAAAGGATGAGTTAAGACAACAAGATGATAAGGGCCCTTTTGTTGTGCTAAATAGTGATGAATCTCATCCTTCCGAGGACACTAATGAGTAGGGTGGTCCTCCCCACAAATTCTGTAGGGAAAATGACTCTTCTTCTTTTCTCTAGTTCCCCCCTCCTGGGTGTTCTGGGTGGGAGCAATCTATTTCTCAGTGTTGGAATTATTTTTCTTGTTCCTTTTCTTATTTCCTCCAAATTGTTGAGGATTCTTCGATTGCATGGAGTGCATTGAATTCACCTCGGAGGTATAAATAAGGATCACAACAGTTTGAGCACTAGTACTAGAAGCTAACTTAAGAGACATCTGAACCATCTAATCAACTAAATGGTTTATAGAGGCTTGGGATCCAAAAACAACCACACCATCGACATGAGGTCTTGGTGTTGGCTTCCTTGGTTCTGCCAATGACCTAGGAGAATTTGGAATGATGTCATAAAGTGTACTTGACTGAGAGTAAATCAAGTCTAAGTGATAGGCACATAGAATGGCCTGCTCCTCGATTGTCACCCTGACCATAGCTACGTCTCGGGAAATGGGTGGTAGGAGGGACTTTGTGAACCACTCCATCAAGAGTTTGTCTGGGATTTGTGTCTTAATCATCCTATGTCTTCGTCTCCACTCATGTATATGATCGAAAATGTGAGTGGCATTACCTCGAAATAGTGAAATTAAGAGCTTTTTCCCTATCTCGTACTGTATGGGCAATTTGTAATGTGTTAAGAATGCCATTTCCAGGTTGTTGAAGCTTCTAAAGGAGCAACCTTTTAATTCAATGTACCATTTTGCGGCAATTTCGGTCAGGGATATCTGTAAAAGACACAGCCTCACACTGTCATGCATCAATGTGTTGGATGAGCACTATAAGTTGCATGTCATGATGTGTGTAGAGGGGTACTCTCTCAATTTTCCATTGAACTTTAGGATATCGGATGACAACTTGGAAGGCATTGCCGACCATAGAGGGTCGTGGGAAATAGGGTCATTTGTCAATCATGGCAAATTAGGTAAGTCTAATGTTTCTAGGACAGGCAATGTCGTAAATGAATACTGGGAGGGAGGTGAAGTCTTTGATTTCCCATATGGACCTTGTGGTCCCTCTATATTTGTACTATTGGAGGGTTGAGGCATTCTCGAAAAGTTAGTCCCCCCAAGAATGGTGACACTTTTAGGAGCATGACTTCTCCCAGAACCAAACATGCCCCCATGGGTAAATGTGGACCCTACAAAAAAAAACAATCCCAAAATTAGTCATAGGGAAGAAACCCCCAGGACTAGATGTGTTAACAAAGGGAAGGCCTCCCCATTGTGAAAAATTCCCCCCAAGGGATGTGCCCCCGGGTAAGGGTGTGCTAACCCAAGGAAATTTGAAATCCCCTGATGTATTATTGCCCCCAACTTGACTAGGGACAACCCCAAAACTACTAGAAATATTCCACCCAAAAGGTACACCCTCACCTGATGATGTCGAGACGCTCATAGGATTGGAAAAGTTGGAAGGATTTCCACCTCCCATGCCGAAACCAAGGCTCGACCCCTCACCAGGAAAGGATCCAGAAGTGGGCATCGAAATGGATGGGAGGAGCATAAGAACACTATGAGTACTAATGGATGGAAATGATGACATAGTTGGCATCCCCCGGATTGAGGGGCCTGTAGAAAAAGGCATGGACGATGTAGGTTCAATGGTGCTAAGAGATGGTAATGTGGACATCATGGGGATTCCCCTGAGGGGATTGTCCCTAGTCCCACTTGAATATGGGCTCGATTTCTCAACCACACCGGATGAAACACTTGGTCCTGACATGGTGGGAGGATGAATAAACAAAGAAAAAGGCTCACTAAAACTTTCCCATGCTTGGATAAGTAGAGGTGCATCTAGATCAGTCAAAGGAGGATTAAAATTTAGTCTAGGACCTTCCTCTACCACTTCGATCAAACCAGACTCATCAAATCAAAGATAAGATCCTTTGAATTCCTTGTCACGTATCTCGCATTGCTTTAGAGGTGGTTGCACCTCCATAATGGGCTCAATTCCTTGTAGTTGACGTGATCAATGCAGTGATTCAGCCACAGTGAATGTAATAAGTGAAAATCCAAACACAATTCAACTTACGATCGATCTAGAATCAGACTCAAAGAGAACATCCCTAATCAATTTAGGCTAACAACAAGCAAACCAATTGGCTTAGGGCCTTCCGAAAACCAACCCTATGGGGGGGGGGATGAAGTCCCCACAAGATTGTCTAGTGAAGGTATGAGGAGTAGTTACGATGATCTATGCGAAATAACCTTGACCAGTCCAAGCACCCTTTATCAAGGCAAGCACCCTTCCGGGGAATTGTGATCATGAACAAACGCCTGCCCTAGCCACTACAGAAACGTCCTTGCTACAGTCACCTCTATGAATATTTAGGAAAGGTCACTAACGCTACCACCTCACAAACAATGATCGGGCGAACATTCCTAGGTTCAACCGCACGTAACGACATGGTAACTAAGTCTGAAGCTTCGGAGGTGTGGAACCAATGAAGTCCCCATAGATGTAGCAATCGAAGCGGTACCACAAACACCAAAACAAACAAAGAGGGGTAATCTTCCTACTTGCCTCGATGTGACCTCGTGCTTAAATCCTGTGTTAGAAGAGGCTCCTGACACACTCGTTGCAAGAATGGATTTATCACTCTTTAATGACTCCTAAGTTTCGTTTTGTGGCCTTGGAGAGTTTACTCTCCAATCCTATTCCAAGGCCCTAAGCCTAACTAATGTTGGTTCACTATGAAAGAAAAGTGTCTAATAAATTTTAGATTATGCATTTTCTTTTTAAGGTTGTTGCTTAAGTCAAAGGGAAGAGGATGAAACTTTTGGTGATGTTATGACTTTTGACCCAACCAAGCAAATGCAAAAATGGCAATGTAAATTTTTTCGATTCAATGAAATCTAACTATGGGAGGAAAAGAAACTTTTTCCTTTTTCTTTGCAACTTTGGTAAATGAAACCTCACACCCTAAGAAACCAACAAGAAATTCAGGTCTTAAACTTTTTTCAAGAATTTGAAACCAAACAATGAAGAACCAATGCACTCTTTTCACTATTGCTCAAAAATCAGTCAAACATGCAATAATTTTGTCTTGTTTTTTTTTCCAATTGTAATGCAAAACGATTCATGATCTAAGCAAGAATACCAATGCAAAAGGAAAACCAACAACAACAACAAGCAAAGGGGATGTATAAATTTGGAAATGATGCTTTATTAGCTCACTCCAATGTCTCTACCAAGATCACACCCAAAACTCTCCTAGGAGGATGGATATAGCAATGGATAACAATTACACAAGGACAAACCAATGCAAGTAGTATCAAACACTACCAAATCTATTTAGATCTGTTAGGTTCTCTGCCCAACTTCATTGAATCTCTCATACAAAAAACAAACCTATCCAAGAAATGCAAATAGGCCACGCAAATGCACTCAAAACACCACTTGAAAGCAAATCACACGAAAAGATAATTCAAACAGAGGCAAGATCACTCTCAGAACAAACCACTCACAGACTTTTTGGATCAAAGGAACCAATTTAATTTTAAGAGCCTGGGTATTCCTGCAACTCTACAGTTTTTATAGATCATCATGGGACACAAACTAGTCAACCAATGATGATCATTGCGTGACTACTATGTTGCAACCCGCAATGATGCAGAAAAAAAAAATTGATTTTTAGGAAATAATGGATATGTTCTAGATTTATCTCAGATCTATCAGATCTGATAGATCTAAACCCTGTAGGAGTCTATGGATGAAAACAAAACCAAATAACAAACAAGAAGAGGATGAATTAGCAAATAGACCCAAATTAGAGAAGATCCTTCCCCAATATGGTCAGCAATTATGTTATGGGACAAAATCTCACAGGGATCTCATTGAATAAACAAAAAGATCTCCCTAGGACCTTCCTATTAATCCTAGACAGAAAACGATAGATTCATATGGTTTTCCCAAAGCCAAGAAAGAGGATTCACAATCAACCTAAGGAGTGGTAGAGATAGCATACCTTAATTTGTAGGTTATCCTTCATATATCCTAGCTGATGTAGAATTGAAGTTCCATCTCAAGTCTCCACAATCTGCTTCCTACACACCAAAGACAAACAATGCTCTTCTACCTCTCTACTTGGTGTTAGAATCCTAGATCTACTTGTCTCTAACATGATCTATAATGAAATGAACAAGATACAAACATTTGCAAATGAGATACAAGCATATTAGGGGAAAACCAATGATCTATTAGATTTTCATAAGGAAATTACATCAAATTATCATACCTTTGGATGTAGATGCAAATCTCCCTTGACTCCTTGGTCCTTACTCCTCCTCAACTTCTTGATCAGGCTAGGCACTTTTGATTTCTAGCTATGATGGATAGGAAGAGATCCTTTGCAAATGGACAACATAACAATACTCTTGATTCCTCTCCCCTTGCTCAAGGCTTTCCTTTGTTATATAGATCCTTGGAAGAGGCTTGGGAGAGATTTTAGATATTCTAGAGACCACTAGAGAATCTAATGTTGTGAGTTTCTAGGCTCGTGCCACAAAGATACAACTCATCCCTCTCCTATCTCTTCGTAACTCCACAAATCTAGAATGTTTGACAGTTCATCACTTGTTGCAATACTGTTGATGGGTGAAGATCATCGCATGTTGTGCCCTAGTAGACCCACGATGACCTCCAAAAAAGGCTAAAATCTCAAGCAAGACATGCATTTTGGATTTCATCTTCTTGTGAACTCCCTTATGTCCTGTAGGGTGGAAATTAAGTCTATAACAATCTGTCCCTTTGCACATGGAGGCCGAGCCACCCTCCTCCTTTGTCGGTCGAGCTTGGGTCCCTCCTCTGCCTCTATTTAGCTAAGTCTGCACTGCCGTTAAAAAATACATGGCACAAGTGGGGGGTTGTTCAGCTGTCGTCACCCCTCTGTCGACCTCCAACCCCCTCAATACACAACCAACACCACCATCATGGATGCATCAACAACAAAATGGTTTGGGGTAGGTGGATCTCCAGCCACTAGGGCTGAGCCATAACCGCCCAACCCATTGGGTTTCCAACCTATAAAAACAAGTTTAATGCATTTTGATTGAGGGCTTATGATAGGGGCCAATTGGGGTTAATACAGTCACATGGGCAACCAAGAGCTCAAATGGGT
>ML805689.1:33453-47726 GCA_009831015.1 Picea engelmannii
CCCTAAGGTCATTGGCGAATTAATTATGTATCTCCCTCATCCGGAGGCTTTCCACCTAGAAATAGTTGAAACATAGAACTCATCCATGACATTCCCCTTAAAAAAAATCATCCCATATTTTTAGTGAAGCATTCCAGAGTGACAAGGACCCTAATTGTCCTGGAAACATGTGTCAGAACGAGGCCTAATTGGAGGCCTCTCGGGCCAAATAAATCTGAACAGAAAGAAACCCATTTTAGCTACAGGAATGTAGGCCCGTAGAAATCTATCAATTATGGTGTCCAATCCATAAATCATATTTAATATCAAATCTTTCCCTGATAATCCCTCCAACGAGCATTTACTTGTGAACATTTCCAGGGCTATAACTCCCTCATCTGGAGCCCCATTTGTGCCAAATGAAAGGAAATGGAAAGATGGTGAATAGAGATACATCATGGAGGCTTAAAAAATTAGATTTGTGGCTATTTGGCATGAAGGAAAAACCTTCCAAGGTTCAGGCCTAGGTGGTCCCTTAACCAAATCAAGCCCATATTGAAGCCTTCCTTCATCGGCTCTCAGGGGTACTTATAGGCAGCAAGGAGGGAATAAAATCAGGTCTGAAAAGTGCCTGAATAGTGGGAATTTTCTTAATTTCAATGTCCAAACCCAAGACCCCTCTACCCTCTAAAGAAACCCAATTTTTCCCTAATCCATGGGTCATCACCCCCCGTAAACCTGGTAGTGATTGATGGCCTTGAACATCATGAAGACACCTAATTTACAACTGCAAAACATGGAAGCAATAAATATGCCATTAGGATGGCACAAATCCCATGGAAAATGATGAGGTGGCACCTCAAATTTGTCATTTCCAAAAATGACTTTTTGTAAAAAGTTGTCTTAAATGATTTACTTTTTGGATTAAAATATTGTAATTAAACTATCAAATGAGATCAAATTTGATTTCTTTTGGATAAGAACAAAACACTTTAGGGTTTGTCCACTTGTCACTTTTCCAAAAGTGACAAGTGTCTTATGAACTAACCCTAGCCTTGTCCTCTCCTTTATAAATAAGAGGAAGGATTTGTACAAAAGGAGACTTGTTGAATAAAGCATAAAAGCTCTGCTGAATTTTCTCTAAAGACTCTAAGTATTTGTTTGTACTTGTTCTCCTTTTGGTTGTTGGACTTGTTTGCTTGCTAGTTAAGGGTTGAGGGGTAGTAGTAAATACTTTTTATTTTACCTATCCGCAAGAGGGATTGGTTAGCTTGGTATTTCTTGTTGCTTCTTTGGGTTTAACTTTCTGGTTTTCACTTATTAACAATTATTTTTAACTTGTTTATAGTGGTTTTGTGCAGATTTCCCGAAGGATCTAAGTATATTCAACTATAGCTAGTGGTTAGGAGATCTAGGGGTTCCTTAGGACAGCCCTTAAGGCTCTCTTTTCTTTGCTGGTTATTGTTGTCTATTTCTTCTCATTTCATTCTTCTTTTAGCCTTAGATTTTTTGCCATTTATATTGTTGTCCCAAATAGGAAAATTGACCATTTTGGTCAATTTACCCTTCCAGGACAACCATCTTAGTTGGATGTTATATTGCTATAATTTGCAATTTTTTATTTTATTTAGTTCAATTATGTTATTGAAAACCACTAAATTTCATTGCTTATTTGATAGGAGTTAACCGATTGCCTATTTTGCTTCTCCTAAGCAGTCAAGAACCAATTGAAGACCTACTTGAGGTAAAGAGGACAGTAGGGTAGCAAACAAAAACTTCAAGACAGACCTGTAAAATAATTCCCCCATTCTCAACTTCACACTTATTTTGATTTCACTTAGTTTCATAAACCTTGCACATGCTTTATTGTTATTATACCATGCTTATGTAAAGAATTTTGTGTTCATAAATAATATGATATTACTCTTTGTATATTATCGTTCATTCAAATTGTATTAGATAAATTTCAACCCTTAAACACAAAACTAGTCAAGGCTGTCATTGATCCAGGTGGATATCAGTGGCCACCCACCTCTTCTAGCTAGCTCACATACAACTTTCATCTTGGCAGTTACATTTTTAATCTTAGTATTTTTTTCTAGATTTTCGAGTCCTAAACTTCCGGGGCCGTTTTGAGGCACTAAAAGACATTTTTTTGGATTTTTGGGGTATCAAACGCCCCAAGTGAAGATTGTATGCAAAATTTATGACCCTGGGAAGTTGATGTACCAACTTACCCGAACGGGGCCCACATGATTTTTGATGCTTCATCTCCTAGGGTTAGGTTTTTGGATGTCTAGGGTTTTGGCATTCATGTTTGATGTAAAAAGGCTTTTGGAACCTCACTGTACTCATCTTCTTGCGAATGAGCACAACCGTCACTTCTCTTCTTAGAGATAAGTTGTGGCCACCATTCTAGAAATCTTGTTTTTAGTCTGCATTTTATAGTTTCTACATATGTCTTATTGAATAGAAGCTCATTTTATTGTATCTCTGTTATTGTTCATTGTGTCTTTGTATTAATAATAATAATAATAATCTGTGTTCATTTCGTTCTGCTCATAAAATCTGGATCATTGGTATCGGAGTGGTCTGCTCATTGTCGTTCTTAGTGCATGTCCTCGATGAGGTCAGGGTACAAAGAGTTGGGTCTCGAGCTTGTTTCTCTTGTGGATAAGATCTTTCGCACTCCCAAGTGACCTTCCATGGAGAGAGAAAATAAAGACGACGGGATAGGAGATCCTTTCAAATTGTTGCTCGAGGAAGCCCTCGCGCAATGGAGGAATAAGATGATGGATAATTTTATGCAAATCCTTCGACGACTACCAACAGGCGATGCATCTTCCTCGAGCGGAGGCACCACCCCCTTCAAGGTACATATCAACTTTGATATTCCTATATTTGAAGGTCAGATAGACATAGATGTTGTAGACAAATGGTTGAATCTACTAGAAGGGTATTTTTCTATCCATAACTTTTCGAATAGAGAAAAGATCAATTTTGCACTCCTCAAATCCGTTCCCCATGTCAAAGATTGGTGGGCGATTTTATGTGAACAAAAGGCAATAGAGGAACCCTCATTATTTACACTCGCACTCACCTAGGAGTCATTCAGGGATGCTATTAAGGAACAATACTACCTTGTTGGAAGTTATGATGACCTGTATACAAAATGTACCACACTGCGGTAGGAAAGGGACCAAGTCATGCCAGAGTTCAAAAATATCTTCCATACCTTATGCACCAAGCTGGGTATCAAAGGTTCTGATCGACATCTGGTGCTCAAGTAGCATGGTGGTTTGCATAGATACATCCAGGCAGAAATGGAGTTTCTGGACATCTCATCCTTGGGCGCGACTTATTGATATGTCGTCAAAATCGAGCAGAAGATTAAACAAAAGACACGTCAGTTTGGGTCTGGGAACCCCTCACAATAGAAGCAGGGCAAGGGCATCCCCATCTTGTAGAACAAAGGGCAGAGAAAATATGGACAACCTCAGGATAATTGGTCTAAGCCATAAACAAAGAAGGACAATGGAAAGATGAAGAAAGATACCGGGAAGTGGTGCCACTTCCATAAGATCCTGGCATAACACTGTTGATTGCCGCTCAAAGCAGTCAATGGTGGCTGAGGTGAAAGCCTCTGAATCAGATGGGGCTTCCGACTCTGAGTCGGATCCAGAAAAGGGGAGACAGATCATTGACACGGAACCTAGTGCCACCATTGCTACCACCAAGATCCATACTAGTGAACCTGATAAGTTAGAGGAAGGCAAGTGCCTCTTTCATTCACATATGTGGGTGAAAGGCATCCTGTTGCACTTCATCGTTGATAGCGGTAGCCAGAAGAACCTCATCTCAGTGGAGGTCATCAAGCGGCTGGCCCTGCCGACAATGCCGCACCCACAACCCTACACCATCAGATGGCTTCACCAAGGAAGCGATCTTCACGTTAGTCAACAATGTCGCTTGTCCTATGACATCAAGCCCTTCAAAGATGAGGTATCGTGTGATGTTTCTCCCCTTGAAGTTTGTGATGTTCTTTTGGGCCAAACTTATTTATGGAAATGTCATGCTATATATGATTCTAGGCCTCGCAGTGTTATTATTACTTTGGACGAGAAATTGTATAGGATACCCGAGGTAGTCCCACATAGTGCCATTTCCTTGATCTTTGCCAAGTAATGTAGGAAAGTCATCTCTTAGACCGGGAAGTTTGTATTCTTCGTGATTCACTCTTAGAGTGAGTGAAAAATTGCAACCACATCCATGGCCTCCGCGGTCAATCTCTCCATGTAGCAGAAGCAAGTGGATAAGGTCGTGGAAGAATAAAAAGACATCTTCTCCTCACCTACTTGGGTACCTCTGCATTGTCAGGTCAAGCATTCCATCGATCTGATCCTTGATGCACTGCTATCCAATGGGCCATTCTATCATTTCTCTCTGTTAGAAGATGAGGAGATCAAGCGTGGGGTCTAAGAACTTCTCCAAAAGGCATACATCCGACCCAACTCATCACCTTGTGGAAGCCCAATTGTGCTTGTGCAGAAGAAAGATGAGACTTGGTGACTCTGCATTGATTACCGAGCCCTAGATAAAATCATAGTCACGAACTGGTGCCTGATTCCCTGAATCGACGATCTTCTTGATCAGTTCAAGGGGGCCAAATACTTCAGTAAGATTGATCTGAAGTCTCGCTACCATCAGGTCCCAATAGAGCAGACAGATGTATGAAAGATTGCCTTCAAGTCAAAAGAAGGTCTTTTTGAATGGATGGTCATGCCCTTTAGTTTGAAAAATGCCCCAACAACTTTCATGAGGATGATGGACAATATCTTGCGACCTTTCACCAATTATTTTGTAGTGGTGTATCTTGATGACATCCTCATCTACAACAAGACTTGGGTGGAACACTTGTAACATATTCAACAGGTTTTGCACACTCTGCGGCAGCACAAGCTATATGCCAACTTGGAAAAATGCTCCTTGGGCATGGACAAGGTCTAGTATGTGGGCTACATTGTTGATGAGCATGGTGTGCATGTGGATCCAACCAATATCCAAGTCATCTGTGACTGGCCATCCCCAACCACACTCATTGAACGTTGGAGCTTCTTAGGCCTTGCCAATTTCTATCGCAGGTTCGTGTTGGGATTCTCCCATATTGCATGGGCCCTCAACCAAGTAACCATGGGTGGTGGTAAGGTAAAGTTTGTGTGAGGCATGTCCCAACAACAAGCGTTCAATGATTTAAAGCAGTGCTTGTGCTCAACCCTAGTGCTTTCATTACTTGACTTGCAAGAACCCTTTGAGCTTGAGATAAATGCTTCAGACTATGCTACGGGAGCAGTTCTCACTCAACGCAACCACCCCGTGGCATATCATAGTGAGACACTATCAGATGTCGTCCATAAGTACCCTACTTATGAAAAATAAATGTACTCCATTGTGCAAGCCTACCGCTAGTGGAGGCATTACATTCTTGAGAAGGATACAATCATCCACACTGATCATAAGCCACTGCATTTCATGCAGACACAAGGAAAATTGCAGAATGACCACCATCAGAAGTGGTCCACATACTTGCAACAGTTCCACCTCAACATCAAGTATAACACATGAAGTGCCAACCACGTCGCTAATTTTCTCAACTGACCTAAAATCGTGACACTCACCATGGTGCTAGACTCTTGCGACCACGATATCTATGGATGCCCCCAACTCTATAAGAAAGATCCTAGCTTCGCAACCACCTACTAGATGTTGGGTGCAAACACAGTTTCCATTAATTTCCATCTTCAAGACGTGTTGTTGTGCCATCTGGGCCATCTATGTGTTCCATCAAGTGAGCAAGAAAAGCTAATTTGGGACACCCACTACATTCGGGTGGTAGGACACTTCGGCGTAGAAAAGACATTGGCATTGCTGCAACAACATTTCTACTGGCCGAAACTTCAACAAGTTGTCAACAAGTATATCAGGTCTTGAATTGCATGCGCTATTGCCAAACCGACCAATAACAAATAAGGCATGTACACCCCTTTTCCTACTCCTGACAGGCCCTGGGAATCCATCTCAATGGACTACATGTTGGGCCTTCCATCCACCAAGCGGGGAAATGACTGTGTTTTTGTGGTTGTTGATCACTTTTCGAAAATGGCGATTCTGCTACCTGCAAGAAGAGAATCACAACAGAGGCCACTTCCAATCTCTTCAAACAAGTGTGGGTACATTTTGGGATACCACAAACCATCATCTCAGATCGTGACAGTTGGTTCCTCAGCACATTATGGTCGAGCCTCTGGTCGAAGTTGGACACAAGGCTCACTAAATCCACTGCCTTCCACCCCCAAACGGATGGCCAAACCAAGGTCATCAACCAAATGATTGTGCAAATCCTGCGCATGTACAATTACAAGCATCCCCGCACATGGGATGATATTCTTCCCTATGTTTAACACAACTACAACATACATAGCTCAACCGGCCACAACCCCTTTCAAGTGGGGTTGGGATTTCAACCATTGGGTCCCATGGATGTTACACTACCCCTTGCGGCCACCCAGGGAGACTCCTCTCATGCTCAAACTGAAGTCGACAAAGCTACCCAGTTCATTGAGCAGATCCAATGCATCTGCCAATAGGTTGAGGATATTTTACAGAAGTCCAATGCAAAGTATGAGCAATGCCATGATCAACACTGGGTGTCACACAAGTTTCAGGTGGGAGATAAAGTTTGGTTGCACTTGCAGAAAGAACGCCTTATGGGGCCCCATCGGAATCTTCGTCCACTCTGCTATGGACCTTACACCATCACTAAGGCTGCGGGTGAGAATACTTTTTATCTCAACATTCCCCCCTTCCTTGGATTTCACCCAGTATTTAATGTGGACCTCCTTCGGCCATATTTTCCACCATTATTGGACACCTTAGAGATAACAAAACAATTGACACCAACAGAGCTCAACCCTGACTGGATGGAACAGGAATCCACTGATCATATCATGGACACACAGGTCAAGGGAACTCGCCAACGAAATCTTTAGCTTTATCGGGTTGTCAAGGAAGGGCAACTCCTGCACCAAGGCAAGTGGCTCACCCGCGACCAAATTCAACAAAAGTTTCCTCATCTGATGGGGGAACTCAACACAATGGAGACCATTGCTTCCTAAGGAGGGAGGATTGATCCAGGTGGATATCGATGGCCACCCACCTCTTCCAACTGGCTCACATACAAATTTCATCTTGGCAGCTACATTTTTCATCTTAGCAGTTGTTTTCTAGATTTTCGAGTTCCAAACTTCTAGGGCCATTTTGAGGCCCTAAATGATGTTTTATTTATTTATTTTTATTTGAATTTTTTTTGGGGCCATGTATTAAAATTAACATGCCCTAACGCTTGACTGAAGTTGTACTTCTTGGATAGATCTTTTTGACGAGGTATCAAACGCCCCAAACATAGATTGTATGCAAAATTTACGACCCGAGGAAGTTGATGTACCAACTTACCCTAACGGGGCCCACATGACTTTTGGCACTTCATCTCCTAGGTTAGGTTTTTGGATGTCTAGGGATTTGGCATTAATTTTTGATATAAAAAGGATTTTGGAGCCTATTTTACTCATCTTCTTCCGAATGGGAAAAACCATCACATTTCTTCTCAGAGATAAGTCGCTACCATTCTAGCAAGCTTGTTTTCAGTCTGTATTTTATAATTTCAGAGTGTCTTTATTGAATAGAAGCCAGTTTTACTGTATCTACGTGTTAATAATAATACCAATCCGTGTTCATTTCATTCTTCTCATAAAATACGGATCACTCATGCACATGGCGACTATGCGTCCCACAAAGAGATTCAACCCCCTTCCTTTGGGTTGAATATCACAGGTGTTTATTAAATCCTTGATTAAATTTATTCGAATACCACTCCACCTAAGATGAAGGAAAAAAGGTGCATAACCCTGTGATTGGGTGATGGTTGGGTTTCTGTGCCATCATACCTTGTGTGTTTAATGTCAAGATTAGTAGGGAGGGTGAACTGGTATTCATTTGCATTATTTATTTCCTCTTTTTCTAACTTACAAGTTGTTGCTCCTAAAGGGGCCATTAAAAAAAAACAAAAAAAAAAGCACCAAAACATGCAAAAAACTTGAAAAGAAGAGGCAGGGGTACGCCCCACGAAACACAAACCAAAAACACTATATTATCTAGATACTATATTTATATTTATACATATATTTATATCATATATAAGTTAGTTAGATTTCAAATTTTGTTGACCAAAAGACATTATTGTGAAAGCAAGATGCGATCTTGGCACATGGATGGATTGGAATTTCAATTTATGCAATTTCCATTTCTAGAATACTAAGAATCAAAGCCAAGAAATCTTCCTCAGGAGCCCCTCGAAATTTGTCTACTTGGTATCATTTGAGTGTTCTCTATTTTCTCTTGTAAATCATGTGGTCAAGAAGTTGATTAGATTAGCTTGGTTGGATTACTACTCTGCATGGGTAAGCTCAACTAAAACTCCCTCGGGGGTTCCTAAGCCTCTTCCTTTACGCAAGTATCCTTCTTCCATCGAAGCTGCTTTAAGAGCCTGAAAATGTTAGTGATGAGAAGGGGCTAACCCCTCCTCTAAAGTGCATGGGGCACTTTTCGTTTTAACCGAGTGGTCTACCTAAGCTCACTCCTCTTATACTAAGTTGAACAATTGCACGATAATAAGTGTTTGCCTGATTGGGAGGACCTTCAATATGGTATGGTAACCATTGCGTGTGATAATCAACTTAAAAATCACAATTAAATACAGGTTTAAAGTCTTTACCTTTCATCAGTTCACCCCATACCTCGGTTAATACTAGTTTGCAGTGAGTTATATCCCTTTTTCATAGTTGTTGCAGCTTACTAAAGGACTGTAATTTTATTTTCAAACCCCTTTTTCAACTTTGAAAAATACTGGGACTAATTTACTGACATTTCTGGGTAATATTGGACCATTATGGGCTTGTTCCCACACATTACGAGTCCGGAAAAACTTGTTATTCATCACTTACAACCACCTTAAAAGACATGGCTATATCTTATTAAAGACATTTTGACTCTTATTTTTCATTAATTTTGCATAATTTATCCACTAGGCAATTTCTCAGAATCCCAGTTTACCATCAGAACCAATTTTGAACCTTTGCCCAAGGCCATAAAGGAGTGAACAACGTTTTGTTCACTTTTATTAGTTTACTAGTCCAAAAATCAACAAGCTCCTTTTCACCCCTTTGTCTATAAAAACCAACCCCCAAGCCATTTTGGCCATTGAGGAAGCTGAGGGAGTAGAATACCCAGGTTAGGTGGTCCTAAGAGAGATTTTTTGTATGTCTTTCATCTCTCCTTTTCCCTCTTTTCACCGCCTCAGACACAAGACCATCTCAACTGCAGGTCGTCTTTGTCTCATGACCGAGCTATCAAAGAGGCTGTAATCGAATTCACATTCAAATAGGTGGGATCCATCTCAACGGATGGATTTCACTCATAACACATCACTTTTTTGGTGAATCCATTGGGGAGCCTCACAAATCTCTTTTGTTTTGCTTGCATCCAAAACTTTACTCAGCATTGGACCCAAATTCTTTGGTTTCTTTTCCCCTCATCTTTTGGCAGATTTTTGGGACAAGATCATTAAGGGATTTATCAGATTTCCTTGGTAATTTTCATAGTTCAGTTCCCTTTTAATTTCATTGCATCGAGGAGCCATAAATACCATTGATTTTTCCTTTTCTCTTGCCTTGTTAGTATTTGATTCTACTTGTTCAAACTCACGTGATTAGTAATCAACTGTTATATCTTACCTTTCACTTGGGGAAGAACTAAAACAAACTTTTGTTTAAGTTTGACTGCTTTAACATCTCGTCAAAAAGAGTAGGATTATTGGTATGATAACTCTCTTGCAATAAAATTACTTACTTGATCCCCTTGCAAGTTGGCAGGGTGAAAACATCCTAAGACTAGGGAAATAGTTTCCCCCAAGATTACAAGAAGCCAAATTTTACGAAAGAAAACAAATAGTGAGATACATACATTTGGTAAACCAGAGAAAATCATTACCCTTATTGTACAAACTAAGTCACCCTCTTCCTCTTCTCCTATTCAAAATACTAAACTAAAACAAACACCAATCAATCCATCAACAATTACCAACCCTCAGGTTATTCCCTTAATTGTTCCAACAACTATTGTTTTTCCTCCCACATCTGTTCCAATGGAAATTCCTTGGTAACCCAGGACCCATTTAAGGTTGGCCCGACCTCTACATGACATTCCAACAGATGCCCCAAACTGACTTCCGAAGTTTAGTGGCGTTGGTCCATTGAATGTCGAGGAATATATACAAAATTTCTATGATGCATTAACACTTATGGACATAACCATTCCTAATGTCATCATTAGGATTTTTGTAAGGACATTTTGAGGGTGAAGTAATGAGATGGTATTGCTTGCTTCCCAATGATAGTATCCCATATTAGGACACTATGGTACAAGAGTTCAAGAAACATTTCCAAGGAACAGATGATGTGGCTTCCCTACTCAGGGATTTTACAATCATCTCCATCCATGAGGGAGAGCCAATTCGAAATTTCAATAAACGCTTTACCTCCACCTTGAACATGATCCAAACTGCTTCCCAACCATCTGGGAACAATTTGTTCCACTACTACATGACCTCTATGAATCCAAATGTAAAGTACATATTGAAAGACAAATCAATACGCACTTTCGATGCAACCAAGACTAGTGCCCTAGAAATTGAGAGAAACATGGAGGAATTCAATATGACTCCCTCACCTCTAGTGCAACCTCATTTCAACAGGAAGCCTAGGAATGAAGTACTCCAAAATGAGGGTTCTCAATATGAGCCGCTACCTTCCCAAACTTCAAGGATGGAAGAAAGGGAAAGTTTTGAAATGTTGAAATGATTAATGAACATGAACAATAAAATACTTTGCCTAAATCACAAAGTAAATGACTTACAATTTACTGCTCCTTCAAGGTCAAGGCCACCTCTTTCTCCTACTACCCCTCCCAAGTACAATGTTGGTGAAGTGGATTGGTGTCACTTTTGTCAGGACTTCCATGATCTTGAGTATTGTTACTTGTATACACATCACTTCGAATTGTCGAAAACGAGCAAGGCATCTTTACCTCCAATAAATAACATGCTTACCTCCACTTCTCATAATTATCAAGTTAACATGGATGAATTTGTGCTTTACAATGATAATTCTCCTCCCATTGGAAGCTTTGTTGTAGAAACTAGGAATTGGGCCTCTAAACCAAATACGCAAGGAGTGGAGGGGGCCAAAACTGATCCTAAAGACAGTGGAAGAAACAAGGCTATCATGAGTGGCAGATCACCTTCCCCTCCAAATAATTGAGTTCCTTAGACTCCAAACAAGGTTTTAGCTAATGATCCACCACCACACTTCTCAATACCAAGACCTTACAATATAGTTGAGGATCTAGCGAAGCTCCCAACTCATATGACATTATTAGATGCTCTTAGGACACGTGTTCAGTTTGAAAACCTTTCATGTGTTCTGCAAGCCCCTCCTACTTCATGAATAGAACATAGAGATCCTCTTTCCAAAGAGGCCTATTTTCAACCAAAGGAGGCACATGATGCCATTGATTTAGACCCAGGAGTTCCTCCTTTCTACTTCTCAGTAAATATTTTTTATTTTGTGCTCCATATTTGTGTCATTGACACAAGAGCAAGGCACAATGTCATGCCTCTTCGAGTTATGAGGAGATTGGGGCTTGAGTGCACAGGTTCTTGTAAAGTTCTGCTAGCTTTGGATTCAAGGACTCTAGAACCATTGGTTACATCAAGGATTTATCCATTGTTTTCAACCAAGCTCCTGATGTGCACATGCTCATAGACGTAATTGTAGTAGATATACCTAAAGCATATGGTATGATTTTAGGAAGAGAGTGGTTCTCCAAGGTCAAACGAGGTTTCTACTTCATGGAAGGAACTCACTTCACCTTTCCTCATAAGGGTGTAGAAGTTGTCATTAAGAGAGAGAGAAAGTACCGAGATCAAGTTGGCTTTCTACAACACGAAACATGTGTCTTTTCAAGACATGGGGATGGGTACTTATACTGTGTTATCTGAAGATGTTCATATCCCTCCTCCTGAGCTAGAAGAAGTGACGTGGAGCACGGATTTTAATGGTGCCAAATACAAGCACATATCCGATGTTGGGGTCTTTTTATGTGATCCAAAGGAAAAGGAAATCCCTTTCTCTTTTCGATTAGAGTTCCCTAACACCAATAACATGGAAGAATATGGAGCATTAGTTTAGGGCCTTCAAAAGGCCGTAGAGATTGGACCAAAAACACCAACAATTGAACCATATAGTAACAAAGACTAGCAAATCAATTGGATGAAGCAAATACCTACAACCAAGCCAATGCAAATGGAGAAGATTTTGGACGACAGATTGGTGAAGAAAACCAAAGGCAAATATTACTATGAATACCTTGTCAAAAGGAAGGATCACCTAGTAGAGGATGCTACTTGGGTCTCTGCTGCAATTATACAGAAAAGTGACAGAACAATTGAAGACATCATGGACGAGATTCCTTGAATAATTTTGTTCCTTGGGAGTTTGATGCAGGGGCATTGAGAAAATATCGCGCTCTGACTCTAGAAGTCCTAACCTTATGTTTTGAGCAATAGTTGAATTGTATTTCTTGTTGTAACGAATTGAATAAATAAATAAAAAATAAAAACAAGAGATTAGATCTCTTTGTCTTACTTAAGTTATGGTTCAATTAGTAGTTAAAGAAATAGAAGTCAGTTAGGTTACGGTGGTTTTGGGAATGTATAAGGAGAACTCCAAAAAATAAAGATTTGGGGTTGGATTGGAAAAAAGTTTTGAGAGGGTTCTTCAAAGAAACAAATGCAAAATGAAAGAGGAAAGAACCTCTATAATTTTTTTTATTCCAAAGATTTGAATCTGTGTTAGTCGATTTCTGAAGTTTTATATCTATATTCATTTTTTTATTATTATTGCTTCTTTCAATATTCAAGCTCTGCAAACGAGATTTTGTTTGCATGGGTGATCAAATTTAATCCCTGTACATTCAAATCTGTGATGACAACGAAGGTAACTGTGTAAATTCCAGAAGGGTGTAAAATATAACATATTTTGTTTGATCTTTGTGGGTTTTGACTTGCGATAACAAGAAACATGTGGATGTATAACGTATTTAAAAGAGGGAGAGAAGAAATTAGTTGTTGCCTCCAAATCATACATATAAATACCATTATGACATTCCCAATCCAATGAAAGTCGAGGTTGCACGATTTGGACTGCAGAATACATGTTAAAAACACGTTGAGGTTCTCATCAAACAGAGGGATTCAAAGGGTCTTTTGAAGTGAGGGATCGAATTTGGTGTTTGCTTATATGTAAGTCACAACAACCTCTATAGGTAAAAAAAAAACATTTTATTATTGGTTTAAGTTGATTTGGTCTGATACCAGTGAGTGGTAAATGTGAATGATGGAAAGGAAAATGATCTTAAAGTTTCCAAAATCGAATTTGATTGGTGAAGCAATTTTAAATTGTTACCACAATGATTCTGATTCACGTAGTTCCATTCTTGCTATCATAGTTGAGTTCCTGTCACATCTATGTAATTCCTGCTATAGAACAAAGTATAAATAAAACTGGAAACATAGTTGGTTTTCCCCTGGTGTGTTGAAGAGACAAGGTTGAAAAATATTTATGTTGACTGTGTAATGGTGATCCAATTCCGGTGAATGATTTGTCCAAGAAAAAATGGGCATCTGAATTTGAAAGAGAACGAAGTTGAAATTAGAGTAGGGACATGTGGTTCCTGCATCAAGTGGTATCGAAGCCTAAGAAACAAAGCATAGAGAGAGTTTCTTCTTTGAAGTGGTGACGATAAGATAAGTAGTGATGATTAGAGCTCGTGGTTACGCTCTTTGGAATCCAGTTTTATCTTTGCGAGAATTGAGTCAAACACAATGAGCTTGTAGTAGGATCAGATCTGGGAGAAATTTGACATGTAAATGGTTTTGTATTTTACATTGATTTGATCAAAGAATGGATAATTGCAGGTTGAGATCTTAAGAGGAGAAGAGTCTAAGAGCACATAGATTTTCTTTAAAGTTACAAGGGAAGTAATTCTCCAAGATTATGGAAAAATACTCTTTGGAAGAGTAAGTCAGAGTTTGAAAATTCTGAACAATGAAGAAGGAAGATAGG
>ML805689.1:58077-78384 GCA_009831015.1 Picea engelmannii
CAGAACAATTGAAGACCTCATGGACGTGAGTCCATAAATACTTTTATTCCTTGGGAGTCTGATGCAGGGGCATTGAGAAAATATCCCGCTCAGACTCTAGAAGTCCTAACTTTATGTTTTGATCAATAGTTGAATTTTATTTCATGTTGTAATAAATTAAAATAAAAAATAAAAAATAAAAACAAGAGATTATATCTCTTTGTTAAGTATTAGTTAAGTTATGCGTCAGTTAGTAGTTAAATAAATAGAAGTCAATTAGGTTATGGTGGTTTTGGGAATGTGTAAGGAGAACTCCAAAAAATCAAGATTTGGGGTTGGATTGGAAAAAAGTTTTGAGAGGGTTCTGCAAACAAACAAATGTAAATTGAAAGAGGAAAGAACCTCTATAATTTTTTTTACTCCCAAGATTTGAATCTGTGTCAATCAATTTCTGAAGTTTTATATATATATATATATATATATATATATATATATATATATATATTTATTATCATTGCTTCTTTCAGTATTTGAGCTCTGCAAATGAGATTTTGTTTGTGTGGGTGATCAAATTTAATCCCTGTACATTCAACTCTGTGATGGCAGTGAAGGTAACTGTGTAAAGTCTAGAAGGGTGTAAAAGATAACATATTCTGTTTGATTTTTGTGGGTTTTGACTTGTGATAACAGGAAATATGTGGATGTATAATGTATTTAAAAGAGGGAGAGAAGAAATTGGTTGCTGCCTCCAAATCATACATAGAACTACCATTATGACATTCCCAATCCAAGGGAAGTTGAGGTTGCACGATTCGAATGACAAAATACATGTTAAAAACACATAGAGGTTCTCATCGGATAGTGGGAGTCAAAGGGTCTTTTGAAGTGAGGGATCGAATCTGGTGTTTGCTTCTATGTAAGTCACAACGACCTCTACAGGTAAAAAAAACGTTTTATTATTGGTTGAAGTTGATTTGGTCTGATACTAGGGTGTGGTAAATGAGAATTATTGAAAGAAAACCGATCTTGAAGTTTCCCGAATCGAATTTGATTGGTGAAGCAGTTTTAAATTGTTACCACAATGATTCTGGTTCATGTAGTTTGTGACCCTGCTATCGTAGTTGCATTTATGTCATGCCTATGTAATTCTTGTTATAGAACATAGTATAAATAAAACTGGAAACAAAGTTGGTTTTCCCCTGGTGTGTTGAAGAGAGAAGGTTGAAAAATATTTATGTTGACTATGTAATGGTGATCCAATTCTGGTGATTGATCTATCCAAGAAAAAAATGGCATATGAATTTGAAAGAGAGCAAAGTTGACATTAGAGCAGGGACTTGTGGTTTCTACATCACCCTATCCCATCGATGGAGGAGATCCTCTAACAAGTCTCTAGGGATTAAATGATGTCCCTTTTATATGGTTTTTCTGGTTACAATCATATAGCCCTCAAACCTTTTGATAGTCACAAAACCACATTGACTACCCTTTGGGGAACATATGCATATCACAAGATGACTTTTCGTCTGATTAACTTTGAAAGTAATTTTCAACGTGCCATGGCCATTGCTTTCAAAGGCTTGTTGGGTAAGATTATAGTTGTCTACTTCGATGACCTCACCGTTTTCTCCAAAGAATGAGGTAGTCATTTTGATCACCTTAGGCAAGTGCTTCTAAGATGTTGTCAATTTGACACATCCTTAAATCCTAAGAAGACTATTTTTGGTGTCATGGAGGGAAAGCTCTTGGGTCACAATGTGTCTCAAGAAGGTGTCAAATTTGACCCTGAGAGAGTGGTAGCAATCAAAAGGATACCCTTACCTACCAATAAAAATGAGATGCAATCTTTCTTTGGAAAGATAAACTTCCCGAGACGCTTCATTCCTGATTTTTCTCAAGTTGTCAAACCTTTATATAAGTTATTGAAGAAGGACATTTGGTTCAAATGGGACCCTTTGACCTATCATGATTTTGATTCTATTAAGCAATTCATTTCTTCCGCACCTCTAATGATCAATCCTCATCACTCTAAAGACTTTGTCATGTACACTAATTCATCAGAGGAGACTATTTCTACAATATTATTGGAAAGAGGCCATGAGGAAAACCTTAGACTAATTGCCTTTGTAACCTAGAATTTGAAGACACATCAACTGAACTATTCTTAACTTGAGAAACATGATTATTATTTGTATAAATCTCTGGAGTTGTTTCGACATTGCATTCAAGGCCACAACGTTCTGGTTTTTGTGCCTACATATCTCTTAGTCACTGCTTTGAACCATACAAAATTGCATAGTAAGAGGTCCAAATGGATCATGCGCATGCAATAATATGACTTATATATTAAACCAACAAAAACCATAAGGAGAACAATGTTGGCTGAATTACCGAATTAGTCCCATGCCTCGTTCATAATTGAATCACCTCAAACATAAGACTTCATTTCTAATGAAGAAATGGTTAACAAAACTGATTTAGCCTCACAACCATGGTATGAACCTATTGTATATTTTTTGATGAATGGTGTTTGCCCACCGAACATCGATACTAAATCCAAGCAAACACTCTTCTTACAAGTTGTCCAATATGTCTTGCAAGACCAAATCCTTTATCGGAGAAACCTTGATGGGTTTTTGTCACATTGTATGACTCTTGATCAAGCCCAAATGGCACTTGAACAATGTCATTCTGGGGTTTGTGGAGGTCACTTTTCAACCAAAACTATTGCAACAATTTTTTTACATTCAGGTTACTTTTGGCCTTCACTCCACTAAGATGCCCATTTACTAGTTCAAAAATGTGAAGCTTTCCAACGTTTCACTAGGAAGCAAAAGTTAGCTGCTTTACCTCTTAAACCTATTGAAGTACAAGTACCTTTTGTAATATGGGGTATGGAATTTATTGGTCCAATATCACCACCTTCTAGTGTAGGTCACATATTCATCTTAACTGCTACTAACTACTTTACAAAATGGGTTGAAGTAGTTGCCCTCAGGAATGCTACGAAGCAACAAGTGGTAGAATTCATCAAGCGTAACATTTTATCTCGTTTTGGAACCCTTGCTGAGATACTAGCTCATAATGGATCAACTTTCATGTCTGATGCTATGCTTCACCTTGGTGTCACATACGACATCCAACTTTTTTTGATCTTCCACCTATTGCCCCCAAGGTAATGGATTGGTCGAATTAACAAATAAACATCTGATTCAGATCCTTAAGAGAACGGTTAAAGACAACAAACGTGATTGGCACATGAAGCTAACCTTTTCCTTATGGGCTGGCAGGATAACCCCCAATACAACTACATGCCAAAGTCCTTACACTCTGGTGTCCCCTTCTGTTTTACATGTTCACTTGCAAATCCCAGCCTTGAGATTGGCTATTGTTGAGGCAGAAGGTGATTTCCAGCCCTTGCAATATCGTTTAGACACACCGATTGAACTAGAGGAGGTTAGAAAAGATGAATTCCAACAACTCCAAAGGAAGCAAGACATTGTCGAATGTTCATTCGATAAAAGAGCCACGATGGTAAATTACAAAGTAGGGGATGATGTCCTACTGTGGGACAAAACACATGAGGTCCCATCCAAACACCACAAGTTTGATTCTTTATGTTTGGGTCCTTACACAATATACGAGGTTTTAGGGACTAATGCTTTTAGATTAAAAACCTTGGATGGTGAACCACTCCAAATCCTTGTGAATGGTCACCACCTAAATTTCTTTTATTCTTGAGAAACCTTATCTTTATGTACATATGCCACCACATTTTTATTTTCTACTTGTATGTATTTTCTGTTGTACATGTATTTTGCTTTATTTCAATTTTGAGCTTTTGGCCTATTTTATGTTTTGAGTGTAGGCCCCTTTTGGTTTTCCCCTTTATTTTGACCTTTTTCATTTTAATGCCATAGGTCGCCCACTTCTCCTTGATTTCTGGTTTGTTTGGTTTAATGAGAAAGGTAGTTTCTTTGTCTCCATATGGATGTTTGAAAAGAGTATTATCCTAGGAGTAAGCTTGATTGTTAATAATATAAAGTCAGTGGGGAAAGTCTAAGGGAGTTAGGATAACATTGCCCAGTGAAGCTGAAACCTGATGGCATGATGGCTTACATAGCTATGTGATTGCAACTGCTCTTTGCCCAAAAAAATTGCGATGTGACATTTTCCAATCAACGTTCTTTTTCCTACGAAGTACAATCACTTGATAGTTTTGAGATATTTCAACATCTTATGCAAATGTTTTTCATATTTCTTTACTGCCTTGACTGATTGGTTTTCTTGCAAGTTATTTCTCCAGTGGGTCACTGATTGCAAAAGACCCCTATTTGCTTGTTTGTGTGTTGAGAATCAATGACATACATGAAACTTTGTGTTGAGCCAAGGTTCACCTTAAGCATTGGTTATCACAGTTAGGCCATAATCTGGGTGAGGGACCTGTGTCACTTGGGCCACATTGCTCAACAAAACCTGAGTCATTATTCCTTTTCTTCTATCGTTTGTGAATCTCAGTATAAATTATTTTGTGTAACTTTATTGTACCACTTTCATTCTTCAGTTCATCCCTAATGTGAAAAATAGTCCTCATACTATAGTTTAATTTCCCCCCTCACCCACCTTAGTTACTTTTAAAGTATAAATTTCTACCCAGTATTCCGGCCTGTCACATGGGTGATTCCATTGTTCTACATGCCTTAGAAGGAATTTCCCCTCCAACGCCAAGAATGTTGACCCAAAAATATGTTTTGGCCTCAACATGATGTGTATCACTTTCATTTCTTCAAAATATGGCTTAAGGGTTGCTTTTAGTAGCCCCTTATGCTCCGGTTCCAGTCAAAGACAGTGGTAGGATTCATAGTTACTATGGCCCTTGCCCATTAAAGAGTATCATTGGTTTGCATTCAAAAGTTTTATCTGAGAACATACTGACTTATCAAACACTAGAAGAGTACCGGGTAGCAACTTCAAGTCACTTGATATCAGTTCAAGTCAGTCACAGGGTGTTAGATTCAGTTGGATCAGTGCCTCCAATATCAATCTGAGGGATAGTAGGGATAAATAGATTTCAAATTCATGATGTTCCCTAGCCTACTATCACCTATTGGACACCTGCATAACAATCATCAATATCGTTATGTCTATCAAACATCTAGATGACACCCAAGCGGGCTCATTCCGACCTTCTTCGGCTTGTCATAGAACCATGCTATTTTTCCCCTAGGGGAGGCCCTCCTAGGATTATTTTTGAGTTTTGAAACCCTCCCATATCAGAATTCCCTATGTCACACACCCGACCCCTAAATACCTTTTTAAGGGATGGGGTATAATTTTTTCTCTTACCTCTGACGAATACGGTATCGAGGAATATTCCCTTTCTCTCGATGGACAGTCTCGATGCATGCTAGACCTCCCAAACTACGATTATGATCCATTCGACACCTAAGGTTCACAGATCCTACTGGACCTCACTCAACTTATCAACCCATTGAAGATTACCATGTGCCATCACATTGATGTTCTTAGTCAACATTAATTTTCCATGTCACCGTAGGGCGCTTAGGATTGCTCGACTAGAGGATGACATTTGTCCCTCTTCTATAGTTCAATTAAAATACTTAATTAATATTTCGTAGAATACCATTGTTTGGTAATTGATTACTTAAACCTCATTAAGGATAATTATTCTCCACAACTAATTATCCAATAATTAATTTTTTCTTAGCCTAATACCCATGGCCCAATAATTACCGAGGTTTTTACTTTCTCTTTCCCCCCTTAGAAATAGTTTATCACTAACTCAATAACTTACTCATATGATAATTATGAGTAATTATACTATAACACAATGAGGTTAATTTCTCCATAATATACTTAAGTTGATTAACCTTAATTAAGGTATATAATTCAATCCCTCCTCGACAAACAACTCCATGTTGATTTTTCACGTAATTTAACATATATATATATATATATTCATTTAATGGGAAAAATGATTAACTATATTCAACCTGATATTTATTATTACAAATTGTCCTTTTATTAATTATATTATAATGTAATTCTATTTAATTATATTATAATATGATTAATTTATATCAAAGGAGCACTTAGAATTATTAATATCCATTAATACCTAAGCCTCTGGACTTTGGTGAAGATACCTCATCAGGATTTTATGAATATACCCAAATTTTCCGAACGTCGGAGTTCTGGAGAGGGTCCCACTCATATTGTGCCTTTATGAAACTATAACAAATTTATATTACCCTGCAATATAATAAATTACGTTTAACATTTATTATAAAATTTATGCAACCATTGGAGTACGGGGGGGTAGGTTCGGCCCTTTGGCCCTTCTATGCTTGTTCATTCTATTACCTCAAACATTCCGGAGTCCTGAACTCCCAAAGGGTCCACACCCACATGTTATTACACATTGAATATTAAATTAAAAGGGAACAAAGTTGGTACTTTATCATGTACAAATACCATAATAAGCCCATTTAACATATATTATAATAACCTTTTTGGAAAATGCGCCCAAGTTTATAAAGTCTCCAATATTTTATTAATATTTGACATGAGAGAGAGAGAGAGAGTTCTCTAGGTCAATCTCCTTCGACTCTCCCACACATCCTTTATATTCAATTCTCCTGGAGCCCCAGAGTCCCGAAGCTTCGAAGTGACCCCACTTGCACACATTACCACACCATTTAATATTCAAAGGAGTTGGATTCATTCATGTGTAATCAATTTAATAAATCTTATTATAATATAATATATTTATTATATCTCTCGAAATTTACGCCCAGGTTTTAAAATACTCCAATAAATAATTTAAAATTGGAATGAAGGAAAGATGTCCAGATCCATACCTTCGACTCTTTCACGCAATTCTTCATTCTCATATAACCCGGAGTTCCGGAGTCCCGAAGGGGACCCACTTGTAATTACATTGTGGTTTAAATACAATGAAATAATTTGGATTATAAGATAATATATATTGTATTAAAAGTATATTATATTGAATTATGTTAATGGATCACATTAAATACAATAATTTAATTAATTGTATTTCTTACCTTTACAACCTTACTCAAGGAAAGAATGGGTTCGGGCATTCGACTACTTTGGCTTGTGGAATCCCATCACCCAAACATCCCGGAGCCCAGAGCTTCGAACTCCTGGAATTCCGAAGACCACGAGATGGTTAAAGCATTTGGTCACCGTTCATTGCCTGGTGTGTTTGACATTAAACTAATAATAGATATGTTCTATTTGGTCTCAGGTCTTACGCTCCAGGGGCTTTAATACTCCATTTTCTGAATAATAATAATAATAATAATAATAATAATAATAATCATATGTATATAGATATATATACATATATTTCCATAGTCTTACTCAGTTTTGTTACCTGGAATATTTAAAGGAAATTGTTTTCTCTTACATAAAAATAAGGAAGGAAAAATATATTTTCTCAGGCCTTATAAAGGGATTTAATGAAATTTTGTAATCCAAGGAAATTTCTCCATCGTGGAAATTAAAATATAATTACAATCTCTCCCTTCTCGTGGGTAAATGAGTAGAATTTTATTTCCTTATTACTGTGCTTTACTACTCTTACTAAATTTAAGGTAAATGGTCCTAAGACAAAGATTTACCTCCACAGTAAATTCAATGTTTCTACCAGGATTTACTGCCCACCAAAATTTAAGGGGATTCTTCCCAAATTTAGGAGATTTAAGGGGATTCTTCCCAAATGTTTATTTATGCCGCAAATAGAATTTTGAGAACTTTTGTATTTTAATTCATTTAGACCAATTTCATGTTTATGTCCTAATTATTTTTCCTCAATAATTATTTATAAGGACTTTTAATGTTTTCCCATATTTGGGATTATTTCCTAAAGTCCACACAGATTTGATATCCTCTAACTTTTCTGGCATGGGATTTGAGGACATACTAAAATGGGGCACTATTATGCAGAAAAATCGCTCTCTCTTCTTTCAGAGGTGTTATAGAGATTTTTAACTATTCAGTCATCAATTCCCAAACATGCATTAAACTGTACAACATAGTCAATCACAACATCCACTCCTAGAAATCTTATTTTAGCACACAGATAGTCAAGAGAGAAGAAATTAAATCAAAAGAGCTTAAGCTAAGACATTCTCTTTTATTTTGCTTAAATTTCTCAAGTCACTTTTGTCAGAAATTAAACTTACACAGTTCTAAAACATAGTATAAAATTTTCTCTGATCTAAACACTACAAAGATTTAACCAAATATACTTATCTAGAAACCAGATAGTGATGCAATTGTTGAAAGGGGTTCCCTTTTCCACCCAACCGTAGGCACAACAACTCCTGGAAGGATTTACCTCTAGCCACCCCCTAGCTAGATCATGATGCCCTAAGAGAGATTATTCCTTTTGTTCAACAACAACTAGGGACGGAGGCCACTCTCCTCCTCTCACAAGAACTTGGCAGATTGGTTTTCTCTCCAGCAAGCAAGGGGGTATGCAATGAGTGCTTCTCTAGTCACTTATATTCTCCACAACCCCGTTTATCAGCTTAGACTGAAAACGATGCCCAACAAATTCTTGTACCGAGAACAAATTTGTTTTTCAGTTCTCTTTAAAACTAGAGAGCTCCACATGCTCTCCCTCCTCAGAAAGTGGTCACCAAACCCATCTTCCTCCATCCTCCACCTATGCCCACAAATTTCCACTCTTTTCTTGCCTTTCTTAGTAATATTTCGTGGGTCCAAATCCCAATTTCGTGGGTTAGTTCAAGAAGTTTTCAGATGGGTACTTTGCCCATATCCTCATTGACTCTTGAGGAGGACTTCCCAACTACCAGCCTGACTGGTAATTTACTTTTCTAGGTCAGAGGACCGTTTTAGGTTTGAATAATTTAAATCTAGTAGAGTACTGGTCTGGTAGGGGTCATCTCAACCATTGCTGGTTCACCTCACCATCTCCCTCATACATCATGATCTACCTTGGAAAACCCCTTCAACAGTTATGCAACACTTTCCATTTTATTTAGTAACGTAAATATGTACATTATCTTTTATAACAAAAAGGTTCATCAATTCCAACATCCACACATATTCAGTCTGCCCATAGTATTTTATCAAGTTATAGTTATATTTACAAACTGGGGGAAACAAGGGTATCACAATCCCCTCCCCCTTAAAGGAACATCATCCTCGATGTTCTATCTTATGATGTGCTCTGTATGTACAACAATAAATAAAAATGGGTATGCTTGTTTCATGGCATCCTCCATTTCCCACGTAGCTTCATCTGGTCCAAAGTGTTTCCACTCCACCTTGACCTGTGCAATGGTTTTGTTCTTGAGTGAGATTTCTTTCCTGTCTATTATGCATTGTGGCTCTGGCAAGGATTATCCCTCTGGTTCCACCTGAACCACAAACCAATCAATTATATGATTAGAATCACGTACATATTTCTTTAGCAATGAAACATGGAAAAAATTATGCACCTTCACTGTGGGAGTAAGTGCTAGTCTATATGCTACAAGTCCCACTCTGTCCAAAATTTCAAAGGGTCCACAATACCGAGGTGTTAGCTTGGCACAAGCTCCCATTCTCAAGGAATTTTTTCTGGGCCTAAATCATAGATACACATGATCCCCTGCTTTGAACTCTCTAGGAGTCTTTTTCCTGTCTGCATAGTTTTTTTGTCTATCCTTAGCTACTTTCAGATTCTATTTTATTTGAACTACTTGTTGTTCTAATTATTTTAGCATATATGGTCTGAGTGTAATTTTTTCTACTGGGTTATTCCAGCTGATTGGAATATTGCATTGTCTATCATAGAGGGCCTCAAAAGGGCTCATCTTCAATGACTCTTGATAGCCATTGTTATAAGCAAACTCTACCAGTGGTATGTAGTCTTCCCACTTCTTGGGCTGATGCATCACATGCATCCTTAACATGTCCTTTAACACTTGGTTTATCCTCTCTGTCTTCCCATCAATTTGAGGGTGATAAGATGTACTAAATAACGATTTAGTTTCAAAACCAACAAACATATATTTCCAAAAATTTGAAGTAAATTTTGTATCTCTGTCTGATATGATTTCCTTAGGCATGCCATGCAGTCTAAATATTTATTTCATGAAAATACTGGAAATATCTATTGCCTTGCAATTTGATTTGATGGGATTAAAGTGAGCAACCTTGCTCAATTTTTCCACAACTACCATAATGGCGTCATTATGCTTGGTTGATTTTGGCAACCCTGTGATGAAATCCATAGAGATGGTTTCCCATTTCCACTCGAGAATTGGTAGGGGCTGCAACAACAGTGTTGGATGCCGATGTTGTGCCTTAACCTATTGAAATTGTAGACATTTAACTAAGTAATCAACTATGTACTTTTTCAGTCCAGGCCAATAAAACAGTTTCCTAGTGGCTGTGATCATTTTCTGATAAATAGGATGACCAATATATGGTGTTTTATGTAAGTTAGCAGGCCATCATTCAACATTTGATAGCCCTCACACTTCAACTCTATGGGCCCTTGCTTTAGGTATGATTTCACAGTCTTGAAAAATGCATATGTTTCTTGTGCACTTTTGACTCTCTCCTTGATGTCTGATTCACAAGTGGTTACAACTGCCTAGTGAATCACTTTCATACTTATACTAAGGGAATCAACCACCCTATTTTCTTTTCCTTTAATATGTTTGATTTCAAAATCAAACTAAGTGAGGAGAGCCATCCACCTAGATTGTCTAGCACTGAGTTTTGGCTGATCAAACAAATATCTCAACCCACTATGGTCTATCATAAGTACAAATCTTCTACCTAGGAGGTAATGCCTCCACATTTTTAAAGCATGTAATATGGAAGACAATTCCAAATCGTGGGTCACATAATTTATTCCATGCTCATTCAATTTTCTGGATTCGTAGCAAATCACATGCCCTTCTTGCATAAGGACTCCTCTGAGCCCTTCCTTGCAGGCATCTGTACACACAAGGAAGTCTTGGTTTGGGTCTGCAATCTTTGGTGCAGGTGCATTGGTTAGAAGGTATTTCAGCTGTTGGAATCTCTCCTCACATTCTCATTTCCAAATGAATTTAACTCCCTTTTTCTGAAGGGAGGTGATTGGGCAACCAATATTGGAAAATCCCCTTATGAACCTTCTATAGTATCCAACTAGGCCCACAAAGGATCTGATATCAGATACATCTTTTGGGGTAGGCCAATCCATAATGGATTTGATATTTTCATGATCAACTGCCACTCCTTCTTCAGAGATAACATGGCCTAAGTAATGGATTTGTTTTTGGAAAAAGTCACACTTACTAAAATTTGCATATAGCTGATGTTCTCTTAGCACTTGAAGCACTAACTTGAGATGTTCTTCATGCTCTTCCCTACTCTTCGAATATATTAAGATATCATCAATGAAAACCAATACAAATTTGGCCAAGAACTTATTGAGTACATTATTCATTAAGCACATAAAAGTGGCTGGTGCACTGGTAAGCCCAAATGGCACCACCACAAATTCATAGTGCCCATATCTTGTCCTAAAGGCCGTTTTGTGGATGTCTTCATCCTTAATTTGAACTTGATGGTATCCAGACCTCATGTCAATCTTGGAGAAAATTGTAGCACCCCTTCATTGGTCAAACAAGTCATCAATCCTTGGCAAGGGATACACATTCTTAATGGTCATCTTATTGAGTTGTCTATAGTCTATGCACAACCTAAGTGTGCCGTCCTTCTTCTTCACAAACAGAGCCGATGCTCCCCAAGGAGACGCACTAGGCTGAATGTAACCTTTGTCCAACATCTTCTTTAGTTGTAGTTTGAGCTCAACTAGCTCTGGTGTACTCATTCTATAAGGTTCTTTAGACATTGGCACTGCTCCGGGTACAAGTTCTATTGAAAAGTCAATATCTCTTCTTGGAGGTAGACTTGGTACCTCTTCTGGAAACACATATTTATACTCTCTTAATATAGGATGGTCCTCTAGGATTTGTTTATTGTCCTCAATAGAGTTCAAGACTTGTATTGCATACAAAGGACAACCTTTTCTGCAATACTTCTTCACTTGAAGGGCTGATATTTTTCTCACCGAGACATGATTTTGAATTCCTTGTAGGGTTATTTTTCTCCCTTCTTCATATTCACACTCCAAAGTTTTATTGTAACAATCCAACTTGGTTTTATGGGTAGCCAACTAGTCCATGCCAATCAACAGGTCATAAGTTCCCAAAGGGAGCATGTTTAGGGTTGCTTGCGTGGGTAATCCATTCATAATGAATTGGCATGCTGGTATGACCTCTGTTACCTTTCTTTTGGTTCCAGTGGCTAGTTGTACCAGCCATGATTTAGCATGTTTTACTTGCTGCAATTTACATTTCTCAATAGTTTGAGGGGAAACATAACTTATATTAGAACTAGGGTCAATTAAAATGGAATCTAGATGGTTGGAAATCATACCTTCCATCTTCACCACTAAATCTTGGTGGTCAACTTGTCTATTATCCAAGACTGCATAAATTTGTGGCATCATGCTCCTAGCCACATCATTGACTGCGGTAGCCTCCTCGATGTTGTAGACTCTCCGATTTTCCTGTTGCCTATGTGGGAAGTCCCTCAACATATGTTCTTATCCACAACCCCAACATTTCAAGGGTTCTCTCTTTGTATTATCAATCTTACCTAGGGTTGATCCAAAGGGTTTATTACCACTTTGAGATGGAAAATTCTGCTGATATACACTTTTAGTAGGAAGGCTCATCTTAGAGCTTTTCACATGATTCTTAAATCTTGAGTATTTAAACCCCTTCTTCTTGAATCCCAAATTACTTTTCTTCTTCTAGTCCTTATGAGGTTTTTCCTTATTTTTGAATTGCTCATAGCAGTACCTTGCCTTCCAGATAGTGTCTTCTAAAGTATTTGGTTCATCAAATTCAATTTTGGCCCGAAAGAACCGAGGAAATCCACTAATATACCGTTGCATCTTTACCTTTTCATCCTTTATGTAGGGCACATACCTCATCAACTCAAGAAATTTGTTGATATATTCATCTATTGTGAGCTTTCCTAGCTTGATTTCATAGAACTCCTTGGTCTTCCCATCAAAGTATTTTTCAGACAGATACTTCTTCTTAAAGTATTTCTCAAATTGTTTCCATGACAAGTTATTATCATGGATTCCTTTCACATTCCTAAGGTACTCCCACCAAATGGAGGCCTTTCCAGTCAAGTTGAAAATGGCTATTTGGGCCTTTAAGTTTTCAGAGTAGTCATGGACTCTGAATTACTTCTTCAAGCCAAGTAGCCATACTTCTGCTTCTTCTCCCTTTTTAATTTCTCCATCGAAGGTGGGTGGTTTGGATTTATTAAACTCTTCAGGGTCATGGATCTTGGAATGTTTCCTCTTCTTTTTTCTCTTCTAGGAATGTGAACTAGTATCACTACTAGATAATTCCTTGGAGTTGTCAGTTTCCTCAATAGAGGATTCTTCCGTTGAATGTCTCTTGGATCCATGTTAGGCCTTCTTTGAGGTGCCCCTCCTTGTGTGACCACTTTCAGGACCATGCTTTTGTATCTCAGGTGGAATTTGGGTTTTATTAGTATGATGTCTATCCACATTACTGGTTGTTGGCCGATGTTGTAACTGCCTTTGTATATCTGATAGGATTTGTAGTAGGAATGCATTAATTTTAGTTTGTTTTTACTGTTCCTTTATCAGCCTTTCATTGTTAGCCTTACAACTCTATAATTCTTCCATGAGGCATCTTACAGTTTCAACCAAATCCAGAGGGGTTTCCACCGCCCTCCTCTCATCAAATTCCTCTTCTCTATTGTGGGAGATTTCCCCCAACTCATGGCGTGTCACCATTCTATGGGTTGTAGTTTTCCATGCTGTCCACTAACTGTTTGAGTGTTGATAAAACATTTTCTGTTAGTTAATTGTCTACTAGTTTATGAACAACACATGCAATTTGTAAGGTGAAGTCAGCTTCATTATTTGGAAAATCTAGCAACATACATTTCATATTTTAACTCATGTAGCAACAAAAAAAAGTTTCATTACTATCTTCAATAATAGATTCTAAATAAGCTCTTATAAATGGGGTAAGATAGGGTGTTACCCCTTAAAAGTTTTGTAGTAAAATTTTATTCAACTCGTTCATGAGCCCAAGAAGGCCAAGTGTTGTTGCCCACTCTGATACCACTCTATCACACACCCGACCCCTAAGTACCTTTTTAAGAGATCGGGTATAAATTTTTCACTTACCTCCGACGAATATGGTATCGAGGAATATTCCCTTTCTCTCGATGGGCAGTCTCGACGCATGCTAGATCTTCCGAACTACAATTAGGATCCATTCAACACCTAAGGTTCACCAATCCTACTGGACCTCACTCAACTCGTCAACCCATTGAAGATTAACATGCGCCATCACATTGATGTTCTTAGTTAGCATTAATTCGCCAGGTCACTGTAAGGCGCTTAGGCTTGCTCGACTAGAGGATGACATTTGTCCCTCTCCTATAGTCCAATTAAAATACTTAATTAATATTTCGCAGAATACCATTCTTTGGTAATTGATTACTTAAACCTCATTAAGGATAATTATTCTCCACAACTAATTATCCAATAATTAATTTTTGCTTAGCCTAATACCCATGGCCCAATAATTACTGAGGTTTTTACTTTCTCTTTTCTCCCTTAGAAGTAGTTTAACACTAACTCAATAAATTATTCATATGATAATTATGAGTGATTATATTATAACACATCGAGGTTAATTTCTCCATAATATACTTAAGTTGATTAACCTTAATCAAGGTATATAATTCAATCCCTCCCCGACACACAACTCCATGCCGAATTTTCACGTAATTTAACACACACACACACACACACACACATATGCATATTTATTTATTTAATGGGAACAATATTAACTATATTCACCCTGATATTTATTATTACAAATTATCCTTTTATTAATTATATTATAATACAATTCTATTTAATTATATTATTAAAGGAGCACTTAGGATTAATAATATCCATTAATACCTAAGCCTCCAGGCTTCGGCGAAGATACCTCATCATGATTTTATGAATATACACAAATCTTCTGAACGTCGGAGTTCCAGAGAGGGTCCCACTCATATTGTGCCTTTATGAAACTATAAGAAATTTATATTACCCTGCAATATAATAAATTATGTTTAGCATTTATTATGACATTTATGCAACCATTGGAGTATGGGAGGGGGGGGGGGGTAGGTTCAACCCTTCGACCCTTCTATGCTTGTTCATTTTATTACCCCGAACATCCCGAACTCCCGAACTCCCGAAGGGTCCACACCCACACATTATTATGCATTGAATATTAAATTAAAAAGGAACGAAGTTTGTACTTTATCACGTACAAATACCATCATAAACCCATTTAACATATATTATAATAGCCTTTTTGGAAAATGTGACCAAGTTTATAAAGTCTCCAATATTTTATTAATATTTGACATGAGAGAGAGAGAGAGTTCTCCGGATCAATCTCCTTTGGCTCTCCCACACATCCTTTATACTCAATTCTCCCGTAGTCCCGAAGCTCCGAAGTGACCCCACTTGCACACATTACCACACCATTTAATATTCAAAGGAGTTGGATTCATTCACGTGTAATCAATTTAATAAATCTTATTATAATGTAATATATTTATTATATCTCTCGAAATTTATGCCCAGGTTTTAAAATACTCCAATAAATAATTTAATATTGGAATGAAGGAAAGATGTCCAGATCCATACCTTCGACTCTTTCACACAATTCTTCATTCTCATATAACTTGGAGTTCCGGAGTTCCGAAGGGGACCCACTTGTATTTACATTGTGGTTTAAATACAATGAAATAATTTGGACTATAATATAATATATATTGTATTAAAGGTATATTATATCAAATTATGTTAATGGATCACATTAAATACAATAATTCAATTAATTGTATTTCTTACCTTTACAACCTTGCACAGGGAAAGAAAGGGTTCGTGCATTCAACTACTTTGGCTCATGGAATTCCATCACCCAAACATCCCAGAGCCTCAGAGCTCCAGAATCCCGGAGTTCCAAAGACCACGAGATGGTTAAAGAATTTGGTCATCGTTCATTCCCTGGTGTGTTTGACATTAAAGTAATAATAGATATGTTCTCTTTGGTCTTAGGTCTTTTACGCTCTAAGGGATTTAATCCTCCATTTTCTGAATAATAAATAATAATAAATAATAATCATATGTATATAAACATATATACATATATTCCCATAGTCTTACTCAGTTTTGTTACCTAGAAGATTTAAAGGAAATTATTTTCTCTTACAGAAAAATAAGGAAGGGAACCATATAGTTTTTTAGGCCTTATAAAGGGATTTATAAAAGTTTATATTCCAAGGAAATTTCTCCATCGTGGAAATTAAAATATAATTATAATCTCTCCCTTCTCGTGGGTAAATGAGTATAATTTTATTTCCTTATTACTTTTCTTTATTACTCTTACTAAATTTAAGGTAAATGGTCCTAAGACAAAGATTTTCCTCCACAGTAAATTCAGTGTTTCTACCATGATTTACTGCCCACCAAAATTTAAGGGGATTCTTCCCAAATTTAGTAGATTTAACACAATTTAAACATAATTGTTTATTTATTCCCCAAATAGAATTTTGAGAATTTTTGTATTTTGATTCATTTAGACCAATTTCATGTTTATGTCCTAATTATTTTTCCTAATCACTCTCACTTCTTTTAGAGGTGTTATAGAGATTTTTTATTGTTCAATCATCAATTCCCAAGCATGCATTAAATTGTACAACACAGTCAACCACAACATCCACTCCTAGAAATCTTATTTTAGCACACAAATAGTCAAGAGATAAGAAATTAAATCAAAAGAACTTCAACTAAGACATTCTCTTTATTTTGCTTAAATTTCTCAAGTCACTTTTGTCAGAAATTAAACTTACACGGTTCTAAAACATAATATAAAATTTTCTCTGATCTAAAAACTATAGAGATTTAACTAAATATACTTATGTAGAAACCATATAGTGATGCGACTATTGAAAGGGGTGCCCTTTTTCACCCAACCGTAGGCACAACAACTCCTGGAAGGATTTACCACTGGCAACCCCCTAGCTAGATCATGATGCTCTGAGAGAGATTCTTCCTTTTGTTCAACAACATCCAAGGACGGAGGCCACTCTCCTCCTCCCACAGGAACTTGGCAGATCGGTTTTCTCTCCATGAAGCAAGGGGGTCTGCAACGAGTGCTTCCTTAGTCACTCATCTTCTCTACAACCCCGTTTATCAGCTTGGACTGAAAACACTGCCCAACAAATTCTTGTATCGAGAACAAATTCGTTTTTTAGTTCTCTTCAGAACCAGAGAGCTTCACATGCTCTCCCTCCTCAGAAAATGGTCACCAGACCCATCTTCCTCCATCCTCCACCTATGCCAACAAATTTCCCCTCTTTTCTTGCCTTCCTTAGTAAGATTTTGTGGGTCCAAATCCCAATTTCGTGGGATAGATCAGGAAATTTCCAGATTGGTACTGTGCCCATCTCCTCATTGACTCTTGAGGAGGACTTCCCAACTACCATCCTGACTGGTAATTTACTTTTCTGGGTCAGAGGACTGTTTTGGGTCTGAATAATTTAAATCTAGTAGAGTACTGGTCTGGTAGGGGTCATCTCAACCATTGTTGGTTCCCCTCACCATCTCCCTCATACATCATGATCTACCTTTACAAAACCCTTCAGCAGTTATACAACACTTTCCATTTTATTTGGTAACATGAATATATACATTACCTTTTATAACAAAAAGTTTATCAATTCCAACACCCACACATATTCAGTCTACCCATAGTATTTTAGCAGGTTATAGTTATATTTACAAGCTGGGGGAAACAAGGGTATTACACCCTATGTAAAGGATGCTTAGTTCATATTTCATGAGTTGAGGACTGAGTTTGCAAAAATTTCAAAGTTGGCCCTTATCGCTTGCCACTGGGAGGGTCCCGTGAGAATAGGGTCTTTTGTAGAAAATAAAATGAAATCTATTCAAGGTGTGGAAGATACAATAGTTCAATCCTGTAGGGATCAAGATAAGATTTCCAATGGGATATCATGAGCTTAATTCCAAGTTTGTATGACTAGTCTTTGAAGGGTGCAACTTTTACATTGCCTAATTGGCCAAAATCCATAGTAGTCGCTTCCTGGCCAGTTTCTATTCCGATAATTGGTTTCGATCCCAGGTTGGTGAGAACGAGCCGTCACAAAATTATGACTAGCATCATAGGACAAGTTGGTAATAATGGTTCAGGGTTAAAAATTTGTTGTTAATAGGCTCAACTCATAAAATCAAATATTCCATCCATTAACAGACTTAGAGGCCTTTCCAACGATGCCTCCTTTTCCTCATTCTAACATTGGATGACCCAGTTAGAGCTGTCACAAGTCTCTGAACTAGTTGAGGCAGTATGCTTTGATCGACTAGCATGGTAGAGTTTTAGGGCAGTCAAAAAAAGGATTAACCAACTCATCACAAAATTTCATTTCCACCTTGTCGAATTACTCATCGATACGTTTTTGTCAATACTTCATTTGCCTCGATTGGACAATGTATGACGTTATAACACGTTTCACAATATTGAGCATTTTGTGGGCCCCACAAGCAAATCAAGGTTTTAGATTGCAGATGTTCTTGGCCAAAATTGAGGACCTACGTGGAATCATATCAGATTACTGATGGCATATTCTCAACAGGCTCGTTGAGACATTTTTAGCAACATGCTCTGTGTTGAATTTTGCCTCCATCTTATCTGACATCATTTTCAAGCTCATCTAATGAGATCATGGTCAAAAGTAAAACTTTGACTAGGCACACATTTCAAGGAAATGTGAAATAAAAAATTAAAATTTAGAGGAAAAGGGGGAGCATGCCACACAACCCACCATGCAAAAATTGGTAGATTAAAAAAAAATTAAAACAATTCAAAGGGGAAAACCCCTCTCCCCTCTCTTGCCCCCATTTTCTCAACGCACAATGAGGGATTATGAGCTCTACAACTACGTTTCAAGTGCATAAGGGACCTTCATGCTACAAATACAACATAGCAGTAGGTGACAATCTCAAAACAACAACCAAAAACACCACAGGAACAGGTACCCATGCCTCGCATATCCACTCACTGGTTTTTGGTTGCTCAGAAATATGAAATCGCTGGTTGTGATGGTTTTCTTCCTGAAAATAATGGTTTGCATGTTATTTTTTGTTGGTTCACATTTTTTTTTGTTGGTTCAGGTGCCCATGAGCGGTGGTTCATGGTATCATAGTGTGCAAAATTAGCAAGGGAGAGGGGATTCGAACCACTCTTGGGCACCAGGTCCAAGCCCCAGGTCTCCCTTAAAACCTTTTAAAAATGTCTGAATTTTGTTCATGTGCAGGACTATACTTGCCATTTTTTAGGCTAGGGGGTCTGAAACCCTGACCTCCCCCCCTTTCTCATACTCAAAGCAGCAAAAAATGTTATAAAATGTGAATATGAGAGGGGAGGGGGTTGAACCCACGACCTCACTCTCTCTTCTCCATAGCAGAAAAGGCCCACTTTTTTAAAGATATTAAAAGTGGGTGGGGGTGCACCAACCACCCACCATTGATGTTCCTCCTCTTGGGAGCTGCCCTACCTCAACTGTGCATGCATGCCACCCCCATGACCACCTTCATCGGTCTGCAAACGTCAAGGGTGTCTACCCTCTTCCATCAACCTCAATCCACCCCCTCACCGCTGACTCCAACCCCGTTGTTGGCCTTTGCAAAACCTGGCCCAAGCCCCCCTTTTCTCCGTCGGTATCTCTACACATGGCGGCAAAGCCACCCTCCTTCTCTGTAGACCAAGATAGGGCCCCTCCCTCACCTCTATTCCGCCTTTCCTACATCGCCATCAATAAAAACTGGGCATGGGTGGGGGGATGTCCAACCGCCATTTCCCCTCTATCGGCCCCGACCCCCTCAACACACAACCAATACCACCATTGTGGATGCATCATCAACAAAAGGGTTTGGGGTAGGTGGCTCTCTAGCCACCGCCTCCTTTCCCATTGGGTTTCCAATCTATATAAACAAAATTAATTCATTTCGATTAGGGGCTTATATTAGGGTCCAACTGAGATTAATACAGTCACATGGGTGACCGAGAGCTCAAACATGTTTTGATATTTCATATGTTTTATGGTTCGGAGGGG
>ML805689.1:79443-106999 GCA_009831015.1 Picea engelmannii
AAACGTCATTGGTGAATTAATTTTGTATCTCCCTTATCCAAAGGTGAATTTTTGGCTAGGAATAGTCGAAACGTAGAACTTATCCATGAAATAACCCTTTAGAAAACCTTCCTAGAGTTTTAGTGAAGCATTCTAGAGTGGCAAGGACCCTAATTGTCTAGAAACATGTGTCGGGAGGAGGCCTCTGGAGCCAAATTGAACCAAACAAAAAGAAATCCATTTCAGCTACAAGAATGTAGGCCTGTAGTAGCATGCCAGTTCTGGTGTCTAGCCCCAAAATCATATTTAATTTCAAATCTTTTCCTGATCAACCCTCTAACCAACACTTTCCCGTGAACATTTCTAGGTCCATATCTCGCTCATTTGGAGCCCGCTTTGTGCCAAATGAAAGGAAACAAAAAGCTGGTGAACAGAGCTATAGAATGGAGGCTTAAAAAATCAAATTTTTTGTTGTTTTACATGAGGTAACAACATTCCTAGGTTCAATCCCAAGGGCTCCCTTCATCAAATCAAGTCTGGATTGAAGCCTTCTTTCACCGGCTCTTAGGGGTACTTATAGGAAACAAGGGGGGAATAAAACCAGGTATGAAAAGTTCTTGAAAAATGATCATTTCCTTACTTTTAATGGCCAAACCTAAGACACCCTTGCTCTCCAAAGTAACCCAATTTCCCCCCAGTCCATGGGCCTTCACCCTTGGTGAACTTGACAACCATTGATGGCCTTAGACACCATGAAGCTACCTAGTTTACAGCTTCAAAAAAGGGTAGGAATCAAGATTCCCTTGGGATGCCACAAATCCCAAGGTAAATATTGAGGTGACAACTCAATTTTGTCATTTCCCCAAATGACTTTTTGTAAATTTTTTTGTCGTGAATGATTTACTTTTTGGATTAAAATATTGTAAATAAAGTATCAAATCAAATTAGATTTGATTTCTTTTGGATAAGGACAAAACACTTTAGGGTTGGTCCATTTGTCACTTTTCCAAAAGTGTCAAGCGTCTTATGACCTAACCCTATCTCTTTCCTCTCCTTTATAAATACGAGGAATGATTTGTACAAAAGGAGACTTGTTTAATAAAACTTAAAAATTCTCATGAATTTTCTCTAAAGAGTCTAAGTGTTTGTTTGTTCTTGTTGTTCTTTCGATTGTTGGATTTATTTTCTTTCTAGTTAAGGGTTGAGGGGTAGTAATAAATAATTTTTATGTTAGCTATCTCTAGGAGGGATTAGGTAGATAGGCATTTTTGTTGCTTCCTCGGGTTTAATTTGCTTGTTTTCACTTATTAACAACTATGTTTAACTTGTTTAAAGTGGTTTTGTGCAGACTTCTCGAAGGATCTTAGTATATTCAACCATAGTTAGTGGTTAGGAGGTCCATGGGTCCCTAACAACAGCCCTCAAGTCCCTCTTTGTTGGTTATCGTTATCTATTTCGTCTCATTTCATTATTATTTTAGCCTTAAATTTTTTGCCATTTATATTGCTGTCCTAAATAGGGAAATTGACCATTTTGGTCAATTTACTCTTCTGGGATAGCCATCTTAGTTGGTTTTTATATCACTATAATTTATAATTGTCTATTTTATTTAGTTCAATTATGTTTTTGAAAATCATTAAAATTTCATTGCTTACTTGCTAGGAGTTAATCGGTTGCCTATTATGGTTCTCCTAAGTGATCATGAATGAATTGAAGCCCTGTTTGAGGCAAAGAGGCCAGCAGGGCAGCAGACAAAAACTTCAAGATAGACCTGTAAAATCCTTCCCCCACTCTCAATTTCACACTTATTTTGACTTCACTTAGTTTCATAAACCTTTCATATGCTTTATTGCTATTATACCATGCTTATGTAAAGAAATTTCTATGTTTTTGTGTAATTTTCTATTCATAAATACTCTGATATTACTCTTTGTATATTATCATTCATTCAATTTATATTAGATAAATTTCAACCCTCAAAGAATGAACTAGTTGAGATTCTCATGTACATGGCGACTATGTGGCCCGTAAAGAGATTCAACCCCCTTCCTTTGGGTTGAATAGTGTAGGTGTTTAGTTTATCCTTGATTGAATTTATTTGAATACCACACCACCTAAGACACAGACAAAAGGGTGTATAACCCTGTGATGGGGTGATGGTTGGGTTTCCCTGCCATCATACCTACTGTGGTTAACATCAAATTTAGTAGGGAGGGTGAGATTGTATTCATTTGCATTGATTATTTTCTCTTTTTCTAACCTACAGGTTGCTGCCCCTAAAGGGGCCATTAAAAAAAAAGCATGAAAAAGACTGGAAAACAAAAGGTAGGGGTTCAACCCATGAAATACAAACAAAAAATACTATATTATCTAGCTATTATATTTATATTTATACATATATTAACATCATATATAAGTTAGTTATATTTCAAATTTTGTTGAACAAGAGACACGCTTGTGAAAGAAGGATGTGATCTCGCCATATGGATGGCTTGGTCTTTCAAGTTATGCAATTTCTACTTCTAGAATACTAAGAGTCAAAGAAAATGAATCTTCATCAATAGCACCTTGAAATTTTTCTACTTGGTATCAATTGAGTGATCTTTATTTGCTCTTGTAAATCACATGGTCAAAAAGTTGATTATCTTAGCTTGGTTGGAATACTACTCTGCATGGGTAAGCTCAACTAAAACTCCCTTGGGGGGGTTATGAGTCTCTTCCTTTGCACATGTATCCTTCTTCCATACAAGTGATTTTAAGAGCCCGAAAGTTCTAGTGGCGAGAAGGGGCTAACCCCTCATTCTCTGAACTTTATGGGGCACTCTTCGTTCTAACCTAGTGGTCTACCTAAGCTCACTTATTTTATACTAAGTGGAACAATTGCGAGATAACATGTGTTTGCCTAATCGCGAGGACCTTCAAAACAATATGGTAACCATTGCATGTGATAATCAACTTAAAAATCACAATTAAATACATGTTTGAAGTATTTACCTTTCATTAGACCACCCCATACCTCGGTTAATATTAGTTTGTAGCTAGTTATATATCTTTTTCATAGTTGTTACAACTTACTAAAGGACTGTAATTTTATTTTTAGGCCCCTTTTCAAACTTTGAAAAATACTGAGACCACTTTCCTGGCATTTTTGGGTAATATTGGGCCATTCTGGGTTTGTTCCCACACATTACGAGTCTTGAACAACTTGTTGTTCATAACTTACAACCACCTTAAAAGTCCTGGCTCTAGCTTATTAAAGACGTTTAAACTCTTAGTTTCAACTATTTTGCTTAAGTCATCCATTGGAAAATTGTTCGGAACCCTAGTTTACGCCAGGAACCAATTTTGAACCTTTTCCCAGGGCCATAAGGGAGAAAACAACTTGTTGTTCACTTTTATTAGTTTGCTGGTCCAAAAACCAACAAACTATGCAACCCCCATGCCATTTTAGCCACTCAGTTTGTCCTAAGAGAGATTCTTCGTAAGTCTTTCACCTCTCATTTTTCACCTTTTCATCGCCTCAGACACGTGACCATCTGAGGTGTAGGTAGTCTCTTCCTCATGTCGGGTTATCAAATATGTTCTAACCGTATTCACATCCGTATAGGTGGGATCTGTCTCAACAGACTAATTTTGTTGATAAAAATTACCTCTTTTTGTTGGGCATCTTATACTCCTCACCCACAAAGAAAAACATTCCACTAACATCCCGTCAAACACTAATTTAGAAAGAATCCCTACCCACTGGATTGAAAGATGTCATTAGGAAAGAATGGATTCTCTTTTTTAGTGGAGGTTGGTTTGGTATTAACTACATACAATTCTCAGTCAGTGAATACATATTTTCCCTATTCATCATTCAACTTGTTTATGCACATGGGTTCTCATGGACGCCAGATTTCCATCAGAGCACAACGATAATTTAATTTATAGACTGAGGAAAAACATACGTAAGTATTTCTTATAGGGAGAAGAACAAAAAAATGTTCTTTCATGTACATCAAAACAATGGTTATATATATACAATTATTCCCCAAAAACAAACTGTATATTAACTTCCCATATAGAAACAAGTTGTATAAATAATTTTTGACATAGAAACGTTCTAGCCACATTTAAATTTAATCAATAATAAATATAGATGAATCAAAATGTATAAACAGAGATAAACTTATCTATTGAAATGGGTAGGTTAACAACCAACTGAGCAAGTGTCTTTCACCCAACCATAGGTAGTCCGTAGTGGACACCAACCCCTAGTCGAGCTTTGATATCGCCAAGGAGAAGTAGGACAATAACACCTTTGAATTACAGACTTGAACAACTTCAAACCAATGATTTTTACTACTTTTTTTTTTAGGATAGAGCAACACTAAGGCGCCCTCATTACCTGCCCCACACAACACAAGAAGCACCTCCTTCTGTGAAAATCCTCAGAAAACCCTCCTTTTAGTGCTATTTAGCATGTGCATAGAAATATCCACGTTGATATTCAAAGTTTAGGCATAAATTATCTTGGTTTCTTGGCAGTTTTTCCATCCAAAAACTTTCTCTCATGGATGGTTTGTTCTATATGGACTTGACTCTCAATTTTCTTCTCTCTCTTCTCCAAAAACTCTTTTTATCATACTTTCCTAATAGCCCCTTTCCTCCCCTTCGAATTTCCTTCATGCATGATGGAAAGAGAATTCAAACTCAACTTCTTTTCCTAGTTTCAAGAATGTAGGGGAGATAACTTTCTAGATTTTTGGAAATGATGGCTTAGATTGAGGAATTTGTTTCCTCCACTCCTCTTAACCCTTTTTAACTTTGAAATTTAAATTTTGAAATGGGTGAGGGTTCAAGGTAACATAAGGTAGATGTTTTTAAATATAAACCCCCATTAGACCCCCTCACCTTTCCCCTCTTATGGTATCATATCCCCTATAGGTGCTCAAGCTCAACTGATCTAGATATTCCTTTTTATTAACTACAAAATATAAAGCTTACATATTCAGAACACCATGGTATATCTATCCCATGGAGTTAGTATTGTAGTGGAACTATAGAATATCCATGCAAAGTATTTAAATATTTAATCACATATAATTCAAGGAGTAAAAATTGGAATATTACATCCATTCCCCCTTGGAATAACACCGTCCTCAGTGTTCTATTACTACAACAATGTTTATGTATTTATTCTTCAGCTATACTTGCAGTGTGATCATGTTCATTTTCTTGGTACATATCCAATCTCTTAGAATTCCAACATATCCCTACAACAATAATGAAAGTAAAGTTTAAACATATATATTAACAACAATAATAATAATAATCTATTTTTAAGGTCACGACCAATCTAGACACCAAATCGGTTTATGAGACCACCCCCTTTGCACAATGATTTGACTGCTAAAGTCTATAGAAGTATACATACCCTACCCCCCTCAGCTATACATAATCAATATGAATCCAATCTATGAATTCCAGCTCACAACAAAAATGTAAATAAACCCAAGATAAAGTATGCAATCCAATACAATAGTTATCTATATGAATATGTATCTGCTCCATATGAATGCCATGGATAGAACTCGGCTCACTTTTTTCTCAAATGCACCCAATGCACTCATGATACCAGATGGCATGTAACATGAATCATTCAAGTCTCCTCTTCCTTGCAATCACTCACCCTCTAGGCTTAGACATCCCCTTCTTTGCTACACAGTTCCTCGGGCCATCAATCATTTGCTAAGGCTTCCTCGCACAAGAAGAGTACAATGAAATATAGAGTCTTACAACCAAGGAATCCCTCTATATTTCTCTAACATATCATAGCACATCTCAATGACAATCAAGGCATATAATAGGGTGCCAATATAGGATAAAATTATTTCCATGATTTCCAGCTTTAGCAACCATCATCTGTTCTTCCTAGATAGATTAATCATGTCATCTGTATAATATGCATACAATTACCATGAGATATCATCATTAATAATTTCAATCATAAATATTTTATTCCAAACCTATTTCATACATAAATCAAATTTCACAAGTATGAGATTCTTCTCATAATGTTTGGTTCTTACATGTGGTAGCACATAGTCTTCGTTATGGACTTAAACTCATTTCCATATCAAGGACCATCATACCTACTAATGGACCTAAGAATAAAAACAATAATACTACTGTATCCTTGGATTCTTACTTTACTTTGTCAACTCGGGGTTCATACAAACTGAAGAGGTGTTGTGCAATACATATGTAGTGTGCATTGGCAACAATATAGGTCTGAAACTGATCAAAGGTTGGGATTCATGAAGTGGTCAAAGAAAGCTGTAACTTACTGTTTCGAAGGAAAACACAACAAATTGAAAGGAAAGTTAATCTAAATTGCATAAAAGGAACTTAGTCTAATGGCAGTAAAGCATACTGAATCATAAAGAGAAAACTGAAAGCAAAAGATGAATTCATTCTAGTTTATGACCAAAAACTTCAATTAAAGAAAAGTTAAACTAATGCATGAATAAAACAAGCTATTTTTTCTAACCCCTTGGATCAATAGCAAGTCGTATGTATTTTTAATGTTTATTGATGTTTTTATGAAAAGAAGATTAAGATAAAATGAAATATGGAACTAAAATAGTTCTACAGGAAGTTTCTACAGGAACTATGCAATTTATACAAGAAGCAAAAAGAATCCTAGAAAGCTAGTGTAAGTCTTTAGAAGCATCAAAAAAGATAGACTATAATAAAATGAAGTAGATCTAAGGTTCTTGGCCTTGGGGAGGCACCTAAGAGTGCTCTAAGAGGCTGTTGAACATTTCTACAGGATGCCTGATGTAACTAACCAGTCAATGATAACCTTGACATAACTAGAATTAATCACCCAAAACTATATTAACCTTCAAAATATAATGAAATGCAAGATAATCACTAACTAACATGCATAGAAGCTAAGGAAATTTAAATAGAGTCCTTGAGCCCTCTTGAGTTGGCCCTACCCAAGCATCGCAAGGAGCCTTGAGAAAAACTCTAATAAACTGACGGCAAAACCATCTTTATTTCATTAACAATAGTAATACATTAAGAGCAAAAAGGCTCTAAATCTTCAACAAAAGTCTTCAGAACAAAGTCTCAATATAATACTCTCCAAAAACTATGTCTCTTCTCTCCTAGGCTAGAGGTCTATATATAGGCATGAGAGTTCAACCTCCCTTGCTTAGATTGAGGAGAGAAGTGGGGAAATGGGGAATCTTAACCAATTACATCTTTACCTTGAACTTCTGCTAATCATGAGTGGGAATTAATGCACAAGGAGTGCTTTGGAGGTAGGCGGGGACAATGTCCCTTGATTCTTGGATGGTAACACTCTGAGGGAGACAAAATTCCCTGTTTTTAGGATGTTGGCATATATATTAGAGAAAAAAGATATATTATACACAAAAATCCACCTCAAAATACATTTACAAAGAAACATGCAAAAATATCCATGAATTACTATTAAATATGGTAAAAAAAGAAGTAATAAGTCATATTATGGTGGAAAAATGTTCCTAAGATGAGCCTTTGGGATAAGCAATAATTGGGCTCGTTATCACCCCCCAACTGAAACTTTGCATACCCTTTGTGCAACAAAATCTTGTTCCTTTTCTCTCATTACTATTGTTGTTGTCCACTAAACTCCTAACCATTGTTAGGCTATTGCCCTGTACCTTTCTGTCATTCACTAAGCTATTGTTGTTAAACACCTTGTTGTTCATTACCCTTATGTTGTTCATTAACATGCTATCGTTCACTAAATTCTTGCCTCTGTTGGTTGTGGCGCCTGATTATCTTCCTAATTCAGAGGTTTGTTTCAGCCATGCTTGGACCCCANCCTAACGAGGGGTGTGGGGGGGGGGGGGTGGCGACAAAGTTTGTAGCCCCCCCCATCGGGGGATTCAGGGGCTGCACCCCCAAAGTGAAATTTTGGAAAAAAATTACCTCTTAAAATATTGTAATTTCATAGTTAATCTGGACTGCTAATTATAAGGTCACAGATTTAACGGTAAAAGTTATTTTAGGGTTTTTTGCCCTAGAAGAAAACCCTCTTTTATGAGGGAATTGCATTCCAATTGTGTATTATCGTGATTATTGTATTTTGAGAAAGGAGATTGTGAGAGAAAGAAGATGAAGTTACAACAAGTGTGCTATAGGTTATATCCCTTCATTTTGCTGGATATTAATAAGGAAGGACCTGGAAATTTCTCTAGTGGACGTAGCCCACACTGGGTGAACCACGTATATCTGTGTCTCTATTGTATTGTGTATCTTTTGTGTTTTATTTCTGCATTTGTTTTATTTTATTGCTCCGCGATCTTGTTTTTCTAACAACTGGTATCATAGCGAAAAGTAACTCGCAGGAAAAGAGGGTTCCTGGTTCGAGTGGGAGCAATGGAAGAAGATGGAAAGTTTAGGGTTGAGAAATTTAACAACCAAAACTACCAGTTATGGAAGATGCAGATGGAATATTATTTATATCAGAAGGATGTATTCCTACCATTGGGGAGAATAACAAAGAAACCGATGGCCATGAAGGATGAAGAATGGGAGGTTCTCGACAGAAAGGCACTAGGAACGGTACGATTGAGCCTAGTAACATCGATAAATTTCAATATTTCAAAAGAAAAGACAATAAAGGAGCTGATGGACACATGAAAAACCCTCGGTGTCCAATAAGGCATTTCTAATGAAAATATTATTTAATATGAAGATGTCAAAAGGTGGGTATGTTGCAGATCATTTAAATGAATTTAATACGGTTACTAATCAACTAAGTTCTGTAAAAGTGAACTTTGATGATTAGGTCAGGGCTCTTCTAATCTTGTGCTCATTGCCAAAAAGCTGAAATGGCTTGGTCATGTCTATAAGTAACTATACCTCTGGTTCAAACACTCTAAAATTTGATGATGTTGTTAGTGTTATCCTTAGCGAGGAAATGTGACGGAGAAGCACAAGTGAGACATCAGGTAATGTGTTAAACATGGAGAACATGGGAAGACAAAAGGATAGAGGAAAGGGCTCAGGGAACCACGGGAATTCTAGGAAGGGCAGATCCAAATCCAGATTAGGAAAAATAGAGTGCTTGAATTGTGGAAAGAAAGGACATCCGAAGAAAGACTGCAGAGCTCCAAAGAAAAAAAGAGATGGACAACAGGAGAAAAATTAGGAAGCAAATGTAATAGGTGATGTGTTAAAATATTCTTTGATTCTTTATGTAGATAATATTTCTGAGTCTTGGGTAGTAGATTCAGGGGCTTCATTTCATGCCACACCCCATAGGAAACATTTTCTAGATTATGTTCAAGGTGATTTTGGATAGGTTCATTTGGGTGATGATGCACCATGCAAAGTTGTTGGAATGGGAAAGGTAAAAATAAATCAAAGGAATGAAGACCAATGGTTTTTGAAAGAGGTAAGACATGTTCCAGATCTAAGGAAAAATCTAATTTCAACAGGGCAGTTGGCAAGTGAAGGCTGTATATCCATATTTACAGATAAGGTGTGGACGCTCACCAAAGGATCATTGGTGACATAAAAATGAGAGAAGGTAGGTACATTGTATTTATTTACTGGTAATACAAACTCTTCTATCTCTTTAGATTCTACAGGAGTGGATACAAAACTGTGGCATCATAGGATTGGACACATGAGTGAGAAGGGGATGCATATACTTCAAAAAAGAAATTTGTTGCAGATCTTAAGCAAATTGATTTGGATTTATGTGAGCATTGTGTTTATGGAAAACAAAAGAGAGTCAGATTTCTCAGAGTTCGAAAAAAAGAAGAGTGAAAGGTTAAAGCTTGTGCATACAGATGTATGGGGACTATCTTAGGTATCATCTCTTGGTGGATCTTGTTATTATGTTACTTTTAATGATGATGCAACTAGAAAAACTTGGGTTTATTACATTCGACAAAAATCTGATGTTTTTGATACTTTTAAGAAATGGAAAGCTTTGGTTGAGAATGAGACAAGAAAAAGGTTGAAGTGTCTCAAATCAGACATTGGAGGTGAATATTGCAGCAAGGAGTTTGATGATTACTGTTCATACCATGATATTCGTAGAGAGAAAATAGTTCCAGGAACACCACGAGAAAACGGTGTGTCAGAAAGGATGAACAAGACAATCATGGAGCGTGCAAGGAGTATGAGATTGCATTTTGGGTTTCCCTTACAGTTTTAGGCAGATGTTGTAAATACCGTTGTTTACTTAATAAACACAGGAGCTTCAAGATATTTGGATGGTGGAATTCCATAGGAGGCATGCACATATAAAAAGGTAAACTGTTTTTTTTGAATACTTTCGCTTGTGAAGCATTTGTCCATATTGATAAAGAAAATAGAACAAAGCTTTAGGCAAAATCCAAGAAGCGTACCTTTATTGGATACAGTGTTAGTGATTTTGGTTATTGGTTATGGGATTATGAAAATCACAAAATAATTAGAAGTAGAGATGTCATATTAAATGAGAAGGTCATGTACAAAGATCAGTTGCAGGGAAATAAACATGAAAAAGAAAAACCAGAATACATAGTGCTTGATGAGATCACTGAAAAAGAAATTCCAAAGGTACCAGAAAATCAAAATGTACAACATATACATGAGCAACATGTACCTTAAACTCCTGCAAGTGTTGTTAGAAGATATACCAGGTTAAGTAGACCCCCTGAACGATACTCTCCTTCGTTGTATTATTTATTGTTGACTGATTCCGGTGAAACAAAATGTTATGAAGAGGCAATGCAGGTAGAAACTAAAAAGAAGTGGGAGAAAGGCATGAAAGAGGAAATGGACTCCTTGGCAAGTAACCAGACTCAGGACTTGGTTCAGTTGCCTGCAGAAAAAAGAGCATTGTAAAATAAATGGGTTTACAAGTTGAAGGAAGAAGATGGAGGAAAAAAGCAGTACACGGATAGACTTGTTGTAAAGGGGTTTGCACAAAAGAAAGGTATATATTTTGATGAAATATTTTCTCCAATTGTTAAGATGACTTCAATTATGACTATTTTAAGTCTTGTGGAAGTAGATTATTTGCATCTTGAACAATTAGATGTAAAAACAACTTTTCTCCATGGGGATTTGGAGGAAGAGATTTATATGCAGCAACCACATGGGTATGAGGTCAAAGGAAAGGAGAATTTGGTATGCAGGTTGAAGAAGAGCTTGTATGGACTAAAACAAGCTCCAAGGCAATGGTATTTTAAGTTTGACAGGTTTATGAAAGAACAAGGTTATAATAGATGTCAATCTGATCACTGTGTTTATTTTAAAAGGCTAGAAAATGGGATCTATATTATCTTTCTATTGTATGTAGATGACATGCTTGTTGCAAGGTCTAATATACAGGATATAAATGTGCTCAAGAAGAAATTAGCTAATTCATTTGTGATGAAGGATTTGGGTGCTGCAAAGAAAATACTTGGTATGAGAATAACAAGAGACAGGAAAAATCGCAAATTGACATTGTCTCAGGGTGAGTACATAGAGAAGGTGTTGGAGAGGTTTAGAATGAAGAATGAAAAACCAGTTAGTACACCTTTGGCCAACCATTTCAAATTAACTAAGGAAATATTTCCCAATAAATAGGAGGAGATATAATACATGCCCATGGTTCCTTATTCATCAACAATTGGCAGCTTGATGTATGCGATGCTTTGCACAAGATCAGATATTGCACATGAAGTGGGAGTTGTGAGTAGGTATATGAACAATTCACGTAAAGAAAATTGGGAGGCAGTAAAGTGGATTCTCAGGTATTTGAGAGGTACTTCTACTCATGCATTATGTTTTGGAGGTTCAAACAATGTTCTACAGGGATATGTTTATTTAGATATGGCAAGTGATAAAGATAGTAGGAGGAGAACCACATGGTATGTTTTTACTGTAGGTGGAACAACTGTAAGTTGGATTTCAAAACTACAAAAGGTTGTTGCACTTTCAACAAAATAAGCAAAGTATGTTGCTGCTACAAAGGCTAGTAAATAAATGATTTGGTTACAGGGGTTTACAGAGGAATTGGGAAAGAAGCAGGAGAATAGCAGGTTGTACTGTGACAGTGATAGTGCCATTCATCTTGCAAATAACTCAACCTTCCATTCAAAGACTAAGCATATATAACTTATGTACCATTTCATACGATCCATCTTGGAAGATGGTCATTTGAAGTTGGAAAATATACATACTAGCCAGAATCCCGCAGATATGTTAACAAAGGGAGTAACCAGGGAGAAACTGAGTTCCTACTCAGTTTCGGTTGGTCTTCAAGCATGAAGGTGAAGATGAGAAATTTTCTAGGTCCAAGGTGGAGTATAATTCAGCAAGTAAAACAACAATGGAGTTGTTGTGATCAGTCTCCAAGTGGGAGATTGTTGGTTGTGGAGCGTGCTTATCTTCCTGATTCAGAGCTTTGTTTCAACCGTGCTTGGATCCCATTCCCTAATGGGGGGTGTGGGGGGATTCCCCCTCCACAACTGTCTCCAGAGGGGTCCAAGGGGGGCAACGTCAATTTTTGTATCCCCCCCTTGGTGGGGGATTCGGGGGTAGCGCCCCGGAAGCGAAATTTTGGGAAAAATGCCTTGTAAAATATTGTAATTTCATAGTCAATCTGGATGATTCATTATAAGGTCGGGGAATTGTATTGTGACTGTGAATTACATGATTATTGTATTTTGAGAAAGGATACTATGAGAGAAATAAGAGGAAGATACAACGGGTGTGATGTAGGTTGTATCCCTTCATTTTGCTATATAATAATAAGGAAGGACCTAGAAATATCTCTAGTGGACGTAGCCCACACTGGGTGAACCACATATATTTGTGTCTCTATTGCATTGTGTATCTTTTGTGTTTTATTTCCTCATTTGTTTTGTTTTATTTCTCCGTGATCCTCCTTTTTTTCTAACAACCTCGCATCCCATGCCACATACCTTGTGATGGATTGCTGCTCATGATATCCCTTGTTTTTCCAAATCTTGGCCCACTCTTCTTCTTCTTTTCTTGTGTTGAGTTTATCCACAATTTCTACAGGGAGAAGGAGTGGGGGGTTCATCTTCAACCCAATCCATTTATTCTTCATTTTCCTTAAAGCCTCTTTGTACCAAGGTGCGCTTAGGAGGGCAAGTTGCAAGGTATTGGGAGAGTGAGGCTCTTTGATTTGCAAACCATGTGGCAAGGAGTTCCACCTCAAGGGGTGTGGTAAGATGAGGTTATGCAGGTATAATTCACATAGTATAGCTCTTTCCTCCATGTTACAACCCTAATATGAATCTAAGAAATCCTTGGGGGTATCAAGGTTGAACTTTACCAATTTAGCCAAGTGTTCAATCTAATTCTTATGCCACTGTTATTTTAGGAACAATGTGTATGTCCTATATGGTGGTCTACATTCCAACATCTCTATAGACACTTTAGATATTGTATTGACCATAGCCTCCATAATTTCTACTTGTTCATTCTTTTCATCCAGTTCTCTTTTTTCCTTGTTCAATTGGTGTTGCAACTTCTGGTTTTCCACCTTTAATTTCTAGCTAAATTCCACTTTTTGCATTATCATAATTTGAAATGTTTCCTGTATAAGTTGGAGATGCTTCTCCAAATCTTGAGAGGTCTCTAATTTATGTTTCCTTTTTTTTTCTTCTACCATTCTTTTCCATTTGATGACATCAACTTTGGCCTTCTCTAATTCTAATAAGGTTGAAAATAGGAGCTTCTTTACATGGGTCTTTTTCTTGGAGGTCCTTTCATTAGGGAGTGTTTTTTCTTCTTTTACTGTTGTCTCCTCTTGAGGCTCCTTCCATTTTTCTTCTTGTGGTACTTCTAGACTAGGAGAATCCTTGACCTCTTTCACTTGGGATGTAATGGTGCTTGGAGTAGCTAGTATTGGGATTTTCTTCTTTTGAATCCTCCTAATTATGTTAGATCTTATCCTTCTGGGCTGCACCCATTTTGCACTAGTGATTTTTAAGGGACTAACATAAGGGTTCCTTAGTGCAATTAGAGAATCAACCACTACCGTATCCTTTTCATCCACTTTCTGCTTTTTCTCCTTCTTTTTCTATTTTTATCTTTTGGGCATAGTGATTGTTTTAGGTTCTTCCCCTTTTTTATATCCTCCTAACTCACTGCTGCTTGTGCCTCTTCAAATTATTGCAAGTCCATATTTATGAAATATACCCACAAAATGTTGTGCCTCAAACTCCTCCGGTCAACCGAAACTATCAATTTTATGAGCCCATGATGTGTTAAAAACTCCTATTTTCCTTTCTATACCTTTAGGCTCATTTCCTTTAATGATTGGAGGAGGAAGTAAGGGATGCTCAGGTTCTTGTGTGGTTCCTGATTTGAAAGGTGTCTGAGTTGGTGTAATAGTCTAAAGTGCTAAGCATATACCACACTCATTCTTCCCTCACATGCGATGTACTTGATGATGTGATAAGCCACTTCTGGCCAAGGATAAGGGAGGCTTTCCCTTTTAATGCCATTTTTTTTGTCTTCATTAGGTTTTTCATTTGGGAGGAAGAATGCATTTTTTGCATGAATAACTTCTTGCCTCTCCTCTTTATCCCAAGGGAGGCCTATGGGTAAACTATTTACTCTACTGATGGAGGCTTCATTGATTCTAATTACTAGTCCCCTCACTATGGCGACATACTCCTGCTCTTGTATAGTTTCGAAATTTAGAGAAAATTCTATAGCCACCTCATCATCATACCCTTTGAGTCTTTTAAAGTATCCCAACCAATTGCACTTCTGAAAAATTTCCAGTATTTCTAGATTATCATAAACCATAGAAGGTTATGTTGGATTCCTCTTCTTAAAACCAACTCCCATGGTTGTTGTTGATGAGTTAACCTTTCAAGGACGATGAGTTAATTATTTGAAGGGAGAAAAAAAATGAGAGAAGAATTAGTTATTGGTTTCCTGTAGAGGCCTTGTTCGGAAAATGTGACAACTCAAGTTTTCTTTAGGGACTCATGGTGGTTAGGAAATTTTAACAAGCATTTACTTGGGAGAAAAAAACTGATGGTTTTTCAACAAATTCAGGACATGTTGATCTTTCTAAAATTGTTCCTGTAGGAACTGCTATTGCACAAGTTGTAGGTTTGGTAAAGCCCAAACCAACCACAAAATGACGACAAATTAGAGAACCTACCTACTGTCACCTTAGGCAAGTGTTCCCGTCACTTTAGAGGTGAGGTAGTCACCTCAAGGGGGGAATCCCGATGACCCTAGGGGGATTGAGACAAAAAATGTGATGTATGAATGGATGCCACTAAAGGTCAAGTTTATAGATGGAAAAGGGAACTTGGTAATGAGTCTTGAGGATTTTTTGAGGTTGCTAAAGCCTTGAGTGACTCGCCAAGAGATATAACTTGCCCAAGACAAATGAAAAACCAAGTATACAATGCAATATATCAATTGGACAAACACGTTAAGATTGATGTCCCTAATAGAATCTGTTAGTTAAAATATATATCAGCAATGAAATGGCATAATAAGATGCTAAACAAGTGCTAGAAATCAAGTAAAAGATGCAAGATATAAACTAGCTAAACACTAGTGAAACTCAAGATTCAAAGACCAAGATACTAGCATAAACGGTAAGGCTGTTGTAAACACTTTTTGCAACAATATAAATCATCCCTATGGCTGTAACAAACAAGTTATTACAGAAAGAGTATCAGCCAGTAAAACTCCTCTAAATTCTGCCAAAAAGTGCGCTAGGCCTAGTAGTTTATGTGTACAAACTTTAAGCAACTTTCAATGGTTGATTTAAGAGTCATTAAAGAAGTTAGATTAGGGTTTCTGCAGCCCTAATGGCTGAAGATGAATATTTTTAACAGCAACAAGAAATACTCCTTTAGAGGGGCCACCCTAGTGGCTAAGAGGTGCTCTAGGCACAAGAAACAAAACCCGGATTGCAAAAAGTTAATATGGCAAAAATTTACGTTTTCCAATGCACTATTTTATTTCTCCAATGCAAAAATATTCAAATTAGTGCCTTTAAAATTGGGTGATGGGGTATTTAAATCACAAGTTAGATAAAAAACAACCCTAGGTGTGTAAATCCTCTTACTCTCTAGGGTATTCCAACCAACTTAGGGTAAATCTAGGAGGGTATACACACTCATATTCCTCCTAGCAACCCTTGCTCAAGAAAGACTTATAACCTTAAAAATAAGATGAAGCAAATGATGGAGGGTGTATCCAACATACTCCTCCTAGGGTTTCCAATAACCATAACCAAGAAAGATCAAGAAGCAATTAACAATGCATATTTTTCCTTACCATTTCCAAGAGAGAGAGAGAGAGATCAAAACCCTAGTTTCACCAAGAAAATTGCCATTCAAGATCAAGACAACAAGCTTCCAAGAGGTGTGCCTTACTTATCTCAATCCATTCATCAAGAGATATCACCAAAAGACATTCTCATAAGAGAGAAACACCATATTTCCCAAGAATAGCGAAAATTTCAGCCAAGTATTTCTCACAAGAGGAGAGTTATGTTATGAAATGAGATTCACATGATCTATATTTATACAAAAACCTTAAAACATAGTTTGTACACTTAGCAAGGGTAAAAAATAAGATAAGGGGTCAACAACCATTATTTTACCCCTTGCATCAAAAAACAATATTTAATTATCACTTTAACACAAAAGAAACCCTAAAACAAGATGATGTCACCCCTTTAAGGGACGTTTTGGCACTTGAGCAAGTTGTTGGATAAGAATGTGGAAGTCGTTGGCAATCCTTGAGCCTCTTCTTCATGTGCCAAGCCTTCTCCATGCCTCATCCGGTTAATATATGCCAAATTTCAATGTGTACCTCCATCACCACCTAACCCTAGCCCCTTTATGACATCAACTCTCAAGGATGTGACGTTTTGCCTCTCCTAGGAAAGTCGTTTGGGTGGTAGAGGCTAGGTTAGGCCCGTCATGATGTCTTCTAGGCTCCACAGGAACATCTCTGTCATCTGGCATGCGGGCCCTAGGCATCCATCCTATGGGATTCTTTCCCCATGGAAGCCCAAGCTAGGCTTGTTCTCCCAAAACTGGCCACCAGGCAAGGTCCTGCAAAACAAAAGGGTATGCCCTCCAAAGATCTCAAGTAAAAGATATAATGACAAGTTTAAACCACATATAATAAGCAAGGCACATAAACATGTGCATCAAAACTACTTCATAAAATTAAACAAATGCTCAAAAACCCTATACAATTGACTAAGTTTAAGTATGGGAGGGGTGTCATAAAAGTACTATTGGGTAGACCTAGCCCTCAAGTAGGGGATGCTCCCAAGGACGGCCTTTCAAGGTTATGTAGTGGGTGATGAGGTGGAAGGGGTTTATACTTCATAGGTTGATGAGTTTCATGACACATAAGGGCTCATATTATCTTATTTATGGGTGCCTTTGTAGAGGGTGTGTGGCACCTTCGTGCGATGCACTTTTTCCAATCCCATCTTCTTGCCATTCTTTATTTCTTTCATGTTTTAAGGAACGAGTTGAAGGCCACTTTCCTAGCATGGTGTCCAAATAATGACCGTTTCATTCACGAATACCTAATGGAAATGAGAAGGCTGGATCGTGATGAGACCCCCTTTCTCTCAGTTGTGTAACTAAGAGCCACTACCATGGCTTGGTGACCAGATGATGGTAATGTCATACTGCTAAATATTGATAATCATGATAGGCTGACTCATGATGAGACCTCCCATCCTCCAACTAACCCCTTAAACATTCATTATCATTTATTTTTGCAGGTCCCCCTTTTCTTACAAAGAAGCATTTCATTTCTTTCTCAGGGGATCCCTCGGCAAAGCATCTGGAAGGTCTATATCTAGTATTTAATATTTTTATCCAACAACAATCCCTTTGGGCCTCCAGCCCCTTATTCCCATGAAATTAGGTACATGCCCTTCTTGGGTCACTAAAGTCAAAGGATCTAGAAGAGGACAATATGATGGGAGTGTAATGAGTGGAAAGTGGTAAGTATGGTTGAGAATGGTACGATAACCCCTTAAGGGACCCCTAGTCAAAAAAATTTCCCAAAGGTTGGCCACTTACTAGGAAATCTATGACACTCACCAAGGTGAAACAAGGTCAAAGGCATAATGTCCAAGCAGGCCTTCTATAATCAAAAGCAGCTTAAATACAACATGTTCAAATGACTTAAATATTAGGGTGATTACTTGCCACAATAACTAACTTGTACTGCATGGAGCAAGGCCCATCTGCCTTCTAGAAGCTAGGTGGTGTGGTGGATGCGCTGAAAATGGATCAAAATGTGGTGATAGAGTGGGCTTCTGTATGTGCAAGTGGACACTGCTGGTCATGTAGTCTCTCAAAACTCCATAACTGCAACCTGAGGGCCTCAAGACATGATCTCCTTAGTTATCCCACAAAATGGGGATAACTTGAACTATGTAAGCAAATTTCTACGAGAACCATGTTCTAGAAGACTATATAAGTTGGGTTTCTATAGGATACGATTTTTTTCACACAAACTCATACAAATCCTAACAATAATGAATTTGACCATGGGCTTGCAAAACATATAGATTTTGACAATATCTGAGAAGACTTTAACACATGGAGAGCGATTTCTTGGCTATGAGGGTTTTAATGACTACCTGTATCAAATTGGTTCCTGGAACAACTTCCCTGGCCGAATGCTTGTGCTTTGCTCGTCTTCCTCACCTCGGAGCTCATTTCTTGCTTAACACAACTCAAACTCAACTTGAACTTAGCTCGAACTCACCCTTCTTTCTTCACAATTATGAAATGGTGATTCAAATCCCTTTTACTCCGAGTTATGCCCAAATTTTGGATTAGACTACTGTCTTGTCATAGCTGCCGACCCATTTTCTTAATTAATCCTTAATTGGTGCTCTCAACTCTTGGAACAATCCTCCACTTAAATTACTTAACTCCACATGTTAATTGAATCTTAGCATGAATCATGGCCACCTCCCATCTGATAAGATGGGTGAAAGTCCTCGTTCTCATCACCACATTAGATTTTTATACATGTTTTGACCATATAAAATAAGCATGTATATAATTTTGTGAGGCTTAATGAATGTTTAAGAGGAAATATGAACGTGTTACCTTTTTTACCTTTGCATGCATCTAATTTTGTGTTTGCAGGTGGCTGGATTAATGGTAGATTGTATTGTTGGTCATCAGCCCTTGGATGATGGCTTGCTTGATGATGTGGAGATCTCTTCTTGACATTTGTGTTGATGAATTTTCTCTTTGATATTTGTTTGGCAAAAATTCCTTTACAATGAAAGCTCGAATGTCATTGCTGCATTGCTTTCTATAGGATACAAAGTGTCTTGTAGAACTGCATTTTTCATATTGAATATTTTCTATAGAATATAGAGTATCCTGTAGAAATGTGATTTTGTTTTCCCGATGGTTTTATTTGATGCATAAATGGTTGAAAAAGGAGGTGATTTTACTGATATTAATAATTGGATTTTTGATGTTGGTCTTGACCCATGAATGCTTGTCATTATTAGTAGAAATGGTCCTGTAAGTCGATCTTGTAGAATCCTGTAGGATGATCATGTAGAAATCTGTAGGACAACCTTGTAGGATACATTTATTGAAACAAAGGGAAAAATGCAAAATGTTGAATACAAAAGGTGTTATTGATGAATGAGAAGAAGGAAAGAAAAAATATTTATGAATTAAAATGATGGAAAGTGTTATGTATGGATGGTGAAAGAAAATATATTGAAAATGCCTACTATCCTTATTGAGTTGTTGCTGATTGTTTGTTGATTTCCATCTTGTTCATATGGTTGTGACAAATGAAGTTTTGGGTACCAACAAAACAAAACATTAGTATTCTAAAATATTTATTCATTTTTTCCTTTTTATTTATTTTATTTTTATTTTTTTTCTCAAGGTAGAGGTGCCATTACTGTTTTTCACCATTACCTTACCTTATCAATCCTCTAGGACGTTTTCTTGATGATGGTCTTGTTGATATTATGGTAGTTGTGGGAGGTATTAACCTCCATGTGTAACCTTTGGCTAGAATAGAATATTCCGGAAGCCAGAGAAACCCTAAACAAATGTGTAAAAACATTAGAAGACAAGTCGGCTCCATAAACGAATTAATATTAAAGTATTAGCCTCTAAAAGGACAAGTCGACCCAGACAGGTGACAAGAACCACTATAAATATAAGGCACTCTAGCTCATTTGTATTCACTCACCACACTCACTCTCTCAAGTATAGTGTAAGTTTGGAGCTGCAGCTGCAAGAATGGAAGGTCGATATTTTGGGGTGATTCTTGGTCTCTCTCTAGCGCTATCTAGCCTAAGATATGTACCCTACCTTCTAATATATCTTGGTGGTATTCTTGGTGCCATTCTTGGTGGTATTTTGATATTATTGGTGGTATTCTTAGTAACTGCAACTGCAATTGCTGTAGCTAAGTATTGTTCTTTTTCTGTGACCTTGGGACTTTCTGTCTGGTGAGCTATCTTTGGAGAAAGATGCGCTCTCTTGGTTATCTGTTGGTTCTAGTGCTGCTTCTAGAATCATTCTATCTAGCAAAGGTTATGGTGCTAGGGGGTGGTTGTGTGCCTATGGTTGGGCAACAATATTGTGATAATGTCTATGGTAAAACGAGCACATCGAATATTTTAACAGGTTATGGGCCCACACTACCTTCAGAACATTCTAACCACTGGAAGGTAGAGCGAGAGTTCTTTGTCAAGCTTGTTGTAGCACCAGTTGTAGCTGTAATTAGGGCTTCTGATTTTACAGCTGCATCAAACCCTAATCTAAATTCTTGGGCACTTTCAGTGAAGCATTGGACCTAATTTTTTGGGTATTCTAGTGTGCCCTAGCATAACGCACCCTCCAGATCCCTCAGCCAACAGAAACATCAAGTTTGATTTTTTGGTCAAAGTCAAAGGTTGACTAGTCAAAGTGAAAGGTTGAGTTTTGGTAAAAAATGATTTTGTGGTCAAAGTTGAAATTTCAGGGTTTCTAGCTTGTCTAATCATTGAAAAATTTTGATTCAGTTTCTAACCTCTTCTTGTTAAGATGGTGTCTAGTTTCAAATTAGAAAACAAGTTGAACGATGCAACAAATTTCAAAGGTATGCACTTGTATATGCTTTTCATGCTATATCATCCAACAAAGCATGCGTGTGTTTTGCAGGGAATGTACAAGAGACCTTGTCCAAGCAGTGATCTTGGATTCAGTACATTCAGAGGAACGAGCAGTTGAGGCTCTAGGTTCCAGGTTTGATTGATCAAATTGTTAAGTTTCAATTTGCACAATTCAAGTTTGATAGTTGCTATTGTATAAGTAAACAATATAGTTGTGACAACAATATTTGAAAGGTTCTATTACTGTTAGGTATACTTGGTTGCATGTAAGTACTATTGATATAGATGCCTATTGCACTTGTTTGAAAAATTAACTAACTTCTCCTCTAGGAGATATCTATTGTTTTGTTCCCGGGTAGGTCACCTTGGTAACTATATGATGATTACCATCCTTGTTACCATAAATATGTTCTTATGAAAATGCTATTGGAAATACTTTTTCTCTTGTTGTTCTTGTTCCAGGCAGGTCACAGGTGATAGCTCTAAGAAGGAGCTAGAGTGAAAATTTCAAAACATCGAGCAAATGACTCCATCAAGTAGTGAGGCAAGTTATCTTACCAAGTACCAATTATAAAGAAAGTGTGTAAAGCAAAATAATTTTTGGATATAGTTCACTCAGATGTGTGTGGACCAATGTCAACCTCCTCACTGAGCGAGAGAGTATGCCTCAGATGATTTCAAGACATTCTATAGAGAGGTCGAGATTAGGAAGGAGCTCACTACTCTCTATAATCCTCAACAGAATGTTGTAGCAGAAAGAAACTGATCCATTGAAGAATATATCAAGGCAATGATGAATGACCTGAATCTATCCATGTTTCTATGGGGAGAAGCAACTATGAAAACCGTATAGGTTTAGAATAGAATTCCTCATCATATATTGAAGAACATGATTCTAGAAGAAGCTTTCTCCGGATAGAAGCCAAGTGTTGAACAGTTGAGGATATTTGGCTGTCAATAAAGAAGAAAGAATGGAAGGAAGCTATGATGAAAGAATATCAATCCATCATGAAAAATGATGTATGGGAAATCGTAGGAAAGTTTGTAGTCACTTCAAAATGGGTTTACAAGATAAAGCATGTAGTAGATGGGAGTGTTGATAAATACAAGACAAGATTTGTGACTAGAGGGTTCTCCCAGCAAGAGGGAGAAGACTATGATCATAGATTTTCTCCAGTTGATAGATACACCTCTATTAGAGCCATCATATCTCTTGCAACATCCATGGGTTGGAGTTTACATCAGATGGATGTAAAGACTGTTTTTCTCAATGGAGTAATTGAGGAAGAAGTATACATAGAGAAACCTCAAGGTTTTGAGGTACACCCGAGAGAAACCCATGTATGCAGATTAAAGAAGGCGTTGTATGGACTCAAGCAATCTCCAAGAGCTTGGTATGCAAAAATTGACAATTACCTGACGAGACTTGGATTTTCCAAAATATATGCTGATCCAAACCTCTATTACAAGGTTGTGAATGATGCAACTATGATTCTACTACTATATGTTGATGAGTTGTTTCTGAAAAGTGCAAAGACTCTCATTATTCAGTGTAAGAGGGAGCTAGCCTCTAAATTCGATATGAAAGATCTCGGTCTCATGCATTATTATTTGGGACTCGAAGTATGGCATAATCATGGTGAAATATTCCTAGGGCAAGGGAAGTATGTTGCAAAGATCCTTTAGAAGTTTGGGATGATGGATTGCAAATCCATGGAAACTCCCATGGTGACATATCTGAAGAAGTTGAGAGACTTTGATTCTGATCCAGTAGACTCATCCCTGTACCGAGAGTTGATTGGCTCATTGATGTATTTGATTAATACCCAACCGAACATTTGCTTTGTTGTTGATCCAATTTCAAGTGGAACCTAGACATGAGAATTGGATAGATGCAAAGCCCATTTTGAGATATCTTCATGGGACACTAAATTATGGTTTGAGATATGTCTCAAATAGTGACATACAACTATACGCATTTACTGATTCATATTGGGCAGGGAGTGTGGATGATAGAAAGAGTACTTATGGTATATGCTTCAGTTTGGGCTCTGCTATGATATCTTGGGCTAGCAGGAAACATAAGTCTATTGCACTCAACACTGCAAAAGCAAAGTATATTGCAGCTTGTGATGCTTGTACGAAATAAGTATGGCTATGTAAGCTGGTTTCTGGACTATTTGATCAAGTGCCAGATTCAACTGTGATATATTGTGATAATCAGAGTTGTGTGAAGCTTTCAGAGAACTATGTGTTCCATGATAGGTCGAAGATCATTAAGATCAAGTACTATTTTATCCATGATAAAGTACAGAAGGGAGAAGTGATTCTCCATTACATCTCCACCGATGAGTAGACAACTGATATTTTGACGAAGCCTCTATCCAAGCTAAAGTTTGCATACATGAGGGACAAGTTGGGACTCGTGGAGATTCCCCCTTGGTTGAAAGGGAGGAGATGACTTCCTTGGTTTGGAGGGAATGTTGATATATGGAATCATGGATAGTCAATGTGCAAGTGGACATACATTCTCCCTGTGGAGAATGGTCCATGTTGACAAATTGTTGATGTATCATGGACTGGTATTTTCCTAAGGCACAGATTGTGGTCCGATTAGGAAAATGGTCTAGGACCGATATTCTCCTGAGGCACAGTTAATGGCATGATGAGGTTGAATATTCTGCCCCCTAAGGACATGGCATCCCGATCAAGATGGTTGATACAATACCGATATTTTCTAAGGCACATATGGGTAGAGATTGATCTCTATGGTACATATGGTGACCCAATTAGAAAATAGTCCGAGACTGACATTCCTATAGGAATGGTCTTTGTAGCCCATGGTGTGGCTTTAAACATCTGGGAGGACTAACATTCTTCTAGGACATATGTTTGGATTAGAAGAATGGTCCTTGTAGCTCATTATGGGGCTTTAAGCATATGTTGGTACAATCACTCTTGTAGGACGTATGTACGAATTAGAAGAATGGTCCATGTATCACTCTGTTGAGCGAGTGAGTTATGCAAGACACTCTGTTGAGTGCGCTAAGTCAAGTACATGACTTATTCAACATCATGCCTGATTACTCAGGTGGAGTATGGCCTCGAGAGATGACGCAGACGATGATATGATTTGATATTAGGAGACTGTTGTACTGCATGGTGATATCTAGTGTAGCTATTAGTTGATTGCAGTGGAGACTGTGTGTCTCTAGAAAATAACTATGTACTACTGTGGTGTATGTGTTCCAATGGAGTGACTGTGTGTCACTAGATAGTAGCTGTGCGCTACTAGGAGTGGTTTTGTACCACTGGATAGTAGTTTTGTACTACTATGGATCGACACTGTTTTGATCTATTGGATGACATTGGGATAACTGTGTGCTACTACTTGATTTCCATGTTTCCTAAGTTGGTGTGCCAACCGGTAGTGTTGGAGTTGTTTTCCAACTAGATGGATAGTGATGATGATGCTCGTGACTTGATCTGCGTGATCATGAGATATCCTGTGTGGATATGATGATGCTACTTGTTGAATGGTCTGCAAGACTATGTGAGCCTTTCCCATACAATGTGAAATGGATGGATGTGTTTGAGACCATTACGGTTAATACCTTCCTACCTAGGATGGAGTGTTGATATTATGATAGCTGCGGGAGGTATTAGCCTTCATGTGTAACCTTGGTCTAGAATAGAATATTCTAGAAGCCATAGAAACCCTAAACAGATGTGTAAAAACCCTAGAAGACAAGTCGACTTAGTAAAATAATTAATATTAAAGTATTAGCCTCTAAAAGGACAAGTCGTCCCAGACAGGTGACAAGAACCACTATAAATAGAAGGTGCTTGTAACACACCCACTATCGTAATTTAAAAATTTTGAGTTTATCTCCCACGAATGAGGAATCTCCAGAAACCTGCATTAGCGAAATGCCAATCCCTGGTTCAATATCGGGATTTGGGGTTTCGGAGGTTGCAGTGTCGAGGTTCTCTGTCCTCTCAAATCCCCGATCACCGATGGAACCAATTTCCGACGCGCCCCCTTTTTTTCCCAGCCCCCTCTAGCGTACTGCTGGTACACGTGACCTGCGTTCATATGACCACAGTCACCTGCTCCTGTCGGGGTTTCTTCTATCGGGGTTTTGACACCCACGATGTCTTGGCAACTGCAATCACCGATCTCCGATCTCCGATTCACTCCTTGGTTGCCTCAGCCTCGCTTGGCTAAGCCTTTGGTCCACACGACCGGTTCCTATATGACCATAGCGAAAAATTCTCATCGGGGTTTGGCGCCTTTCAATGTCATGACGCACAAGTCCCCTGGACTCTTGACGCGCCTTTACACTGGCTAGCCCCCTTGGCTATACAATGGTCCATGTGACCACTTACCATATGACTGCAGCCGTATAACCTTCCATCGGGGTTTTGGCATTTGTGATGACACAAAACCCATATACCCGGGACTCGCGATATCCCGATTCCCGATTCTCTCTCGACACACATCCCTTGGATCAACGGCTCATGATGGTGTCGGAAATTCGCATATCGCAGTTTCGTAATGCAAGGGTTTCGTGTCCTCGAAATCCCCGATTCCTGATATGCCGATAGGGCTTACCGCCGATGGTTCTAGATGGTTGCCACCTGTCCCCCAGATGGACGGCCTTGATTGTATCAGGAAATCGCGAATCGTGATTCCATTGTGTAAGAGTTTCATGACCTTGAGAACTCTGATTTCTCGATCTGCGACTTTCGTTTGATCCCTGACACCTATCCCGTGTGAACGGACGGCTCAGATCTCGTCGGGGTTTTCACTCGGATTTCCCCCGACCACTTGTCCATGGAAAATGCTGATTTCCCGATGGCTAATATTCTGACCCACTCCGGATCTCCTGACACCTGTCCTATCCAGATAGACAGCTCAGATTAACTCTCAAGATTTCGAGACTTTCGAAGTCTCGGTTCTCATGCCCTTGAGAACTCCAATTTCCCGATATGCGACTTTCGTCCGATCCCTAACACCTGTCCCGTGTGAACGGACGGCTCAGATCTCGTCGTTATATCAGATATCGTGAAATCGCGATTTCTAATGCAACAATTCCTTTGTCTTTGGAAATCTCGAAGTGCCGAACCCTGACTCCTAGGGATCCTCTGACACGCGTCACACTGTTTGGACGGCTCCGATCCTATCAGAAAATCGCGAATCACAATTTCCTTATGCAACGGTTCTACACTTCTAAAATCTCCGATGGTAAAATTCCGATGTCTCCCCAGAAGGCTGACACGTGTCCCGCCAAGATCAACGGCTAGGATCCGTTCTCGAGATTTCGAGAACCACAAGGCCTCGATTCTCAGACTTAACAAAACCCCGATGACCCTGATATCCCGATGACTTCTCCAGGATGCTGACACGTGTCCTGCCGAGATCAACGGCTAGGATTCCTTCTCTGCACACTAGGGTTTAACTCCGGCGCAACTTCTCGAGATCTGACGACTGACGGGATTTTTTCAATCTTCTCTGTAAGATCTCGACCGTCGATTTCTTCCTCCTTGAAGACCTTCTCGAGAATGGCTAAGTATCCCTTCTACAAGAGGGAATCTCTACTAGAGATCTATTCCAGGGCTTTCCTGGAGACGGATAGGGGAAATAGCTTCCCGAGGACGGGCTGGGTGCCTAACTTAGCTAAATCTAAGCATAACTAGACTTGTTTATCGACGTAAGTTGTGCGTGGTATCCTCTGTGATAAGCATATATCAACTTATTCTTATCAAACATTACGCAGACACTCTCATGCTGCAATCCTTTACAATTTCACAGTTCTATGAGCTAATATCTACTCCTTATCATCAATTACTACACAAGCATTCTTACACAAGAAAACATTCACAATTCCACGGGTCTATGAGCACATATGACAACATATAACTTTCAAGATGCCATATGAACAAAATACTTATCAGAAATAACTTCAGGAATGGGTACAACTGCTGAGAGGGGTGCTCGTTTCCACCCAACCGTAGGCGTAGCGACTCCTACTGGATTTACCACTAGCCACCCCTGAGCTGAGACCACGATGTCCTGAGATTTGCGTCTCTCTGTCTACCAGTGCCCAGGAGTGAAGGTTGCAATCCTTCCTCTCTACGATCACTCACTCTGCGTAGAATTGCCAGAGTTCCCCTCGCGTCTCCCTCTTCAATCGCTTCTGCCATACGCCTTATCCTCTCGTGAGGTTGCGTGTGGCATGATTACCCTCGCGCTGGTCAGTCATGATGGCTCTACGGATAGGCGGTTCACCTCCCCATCCCTCATCAATCCATCAACCTACCAGCCTGCAAGGCATTTATTACAGGGCTAGCGAGCTGCTTTTGGTTCTCCGGGCCAGTGGAGTCCAAATACGGTATTTAATTCTTGGT